>CM055960.1:32120335-32610637 GCA_029490685.1 Schizonepeta tenuifolia
TAAATTGTTTATATTACGAATGTAAAGAAAAATGCTAAGAACGAAATTGTATCTTGGGGGGTGATAAGTGTGTTCTCACCATCCACACTTGCTGGACTTTAAATAGAGATAGTGTATAAAATATCAAAACCCTAGCTGCAGCCGTCAATCTCTTCTCGCCTAGGGTTTACATCCTTTTTAGCTCTTGATCTGCTAGATATGAAGATATGATTTGATACGATTTGATTCTCTCCAATCTCTAGTCTTATCCTCGTATCTGATTGATATCCCGCCTGGTAGGACTTTTCTTTCCTAGTACCCACCCGTATTTCCATATTTAGCTCTGGTTGCTGACTGCTGCTGTCGGTCAAGGTTGTACTGACTGCATCCTTCAGTTAGCCTCATACCAGGTGGAATTCTTCGAGGATTGTCACTACTCCGAGATATTGTGATTGGTCCATCATTGAGCTCTCTTCCTGGGAGAATCATTATCCGACAATGGGGCTGATTTATCTCGGTAATGCCCATTCTGACCATATTTCGTCCACATGCCCATTTCCAAGCTTCCTTCTCCAGAATATCCGTTTTCTCCCCTATACGACTTATACAGGTACAAAAGAAAAGAAAAACGGGGCCAAAAGACCCAAAGTCGAAGATGCATCAGAGGCTTTTTTTTTCATTTCTTGTTTCTTATCTAGAAAGAATGGATGAGATACAATTTATTAATCCGGTGTAGAGAGGCAAGAATCTATGAGTTTGACCAACTTATGTAATAGATTAGAGGGGCTTCAGTCCCCCCAAACCCTTGGATGTTCTTCAATATTTTTATCATGTTTACTTCACCAAATACTATTGTTTTAGTTTGTTGTTGTTTAAATTAAGCTTTCTATCTTTTGGTTTAGGAAGCCTCACATGTAAAGTATGTAAGCTTAATCAATTTTTTTGAATCCACCGTTCTAGATAGAGCTATCAAGAGCATAATCATTAGTGACATAGTTTGAAATAATGACTAATGAGAATAAAATGAAATTTCTAAGCCACCTTCTTATCTCATTTGATCATAATATGAAATTAAACTACCGAAATATGTCAAAGTATCAACTTATTAGTCCACCTTATATTGGATAAAATGTACTTATAGAAAAGCACTGCAAAAAACTTTAGTATGAGCTTCTTTCAATATGTCTTGCATATAACATGAACACTCATCAGTGAAACTTAAAAAAATTCAAAAAATAAAAGAAAAAAAAAACCCTATAAATCAATCACCCCTGCAAATAAAAATACGGTGATGGTCCCGATACGAGTTACTGGTGTATGGGGGGGGGGGAATACACCAGTTAGGATTTTTCAACTTTCGAAAAACTTAACACTTGAAATCAACTTCAACTGAGTAAAAGGACTCAGTTGGGATCTCACAGCTGAGTAAGCAACCTCAGCTGGAAGAGTGGTGCTGTGCGGAATGTGGTGGAAAATGAACTCGTAAAAACAAACTCACGCTTTTTTGCACCGTTGGTCAAAACCAAAACTGTTGATGTGAAAGTATGCAGATTGTATGCGGTTAGTTTGTCAGTTGAGATATGCAAATAATGACTGAACACAAATAAACACGACACACAAGATTTACGTGGTTCGGAGAGAACTCCTACGTCCACGGAGAGATGTGAGTCCACACACCTCAGTCCAAGTTCTTCTGGACAGAACCACTCAGCTTACGCGGGCTGAGCAACCGTTAAGGATAAGTTTGCGGGTACTTATCGACCTTACAGTTAAGATTACGGGTTCTTAACAACCTATGCTAAGTTTGCGGGCACTTAACAGCCTATCTACTCAGTTGCAGGAAGAGTAGGGTCCTAACTAACACTTTTTAGGGTGTGAGAGTGGGTGGGTTTTTCCAACTACAGCTCGATCACAAATGAGAGCTGGATCTAAGGTTTGAACGAATAAACACTCAACCTAAGATCAAAAACAGTTTCGATCTCTAGGAACCCTCAGCTACTAATGTTCTCTCAAATTGGAACTCTCAGCTACTGATGCTCTTAGATGATGATTTTGCAGATTTGCTTTTTGCTTTGATTTCTCTCGAGAAAGCTCTTGAATTTTTGTCGTCTATGTATATCTCTAGCTCTCGAATGAGAGAATGCCTCTATTTATAGGCGGAGAGAATCAACTAGCCGTTGGAGGAGCAGTTGATCTCTGATCGGTTGAAAGCGATGGCTTGTCTCTCATTTCTGCGGACTTTCCCGATATGGCATCTGTGCTCTTCTGCTTTCCATCTGAGACAGCCTTGTGTTGGGCCAGATGGGGTAATGACTGAACGGTCAAACCCTCATGTGACTTCCTTTTGAAATTCAAATCTTTGACAGTCAACTTCGGTTTGTCGGTTGAAAGTCTTGACCTTTATCTGAGTGATCTTCAGCTGATGTTCCGATCTGTCGAGCTCTCAGCTGACTTTGAACTTCAAACAGTTGAACTCCTTGTTCGGATTCTATAACTGAGGTTCTGAAACTGAACCCTCAGTTGTCTTCCACTTCTTTACTCAGTTGGGTTTGAACCCTCAGATGATTTCCTTTTCATCTGATGAACCCTCAGTTGGTTTCCTTCTCAACTGATGTTCTGAAGACTTCCCCTTATTTGCATCTGAACAAATGAACTCTCAGTTGTCTTTCTTCACAACTGATGTTCTGTCTGAGTGGCGCCTTGATGCCATCTTCAGCTGGAGACCTATAAAGATAAAATCTTAACTTTGCTCAAACAGCGAGCCTAAATTCTAACATTAGGTTCTGGCAGCATCTATTCGGTTGGGGTCAGCCGGTTTTGGAATTCATCAAAACTTATACTAATAAATTTCCCAACATACAGGAATACATGACAATGAGAAGTATTGGCATTGCGATTTCTGTGAATGTTTTCCAACCAGCAAATGCATATATCTAAAGAGAAAAAGACTGTCTCATGTCCAGTCCAGAAAATATTAGACTCTCACTTCCCACCTGTGGAGACCGGCTTTCGTTTCTCATCAGCCGTAGCTGGTTTCTTTCCATGTTTCCGCGATGGTGAATGAGCTCCATTCGGGATTTTCTTTGTTGGTGGTTGAGGAATTAAGCTCCTATGAATTACAAACATAAAATGAATAAGTAAAGCAAAAAAAAAAAAAGCCATCACCATCCATGTTTCGATTCATGTCTACTATTGGTGGTAAATATATTAGGCTGTTCCATGGAAAATGAAACGTATATTGGTATGTGCATGACATGACTAAATTTATGTGCATTCGCTTCTTTTGCCAAATAATGTTGATTTGTACTATCCACAATTACCTTGTTTTTGTGTTTTTGATCTGCTTTTGATTTTGAGTAGGTTTCTTGGCTTTCTTTTGTCCTCCTCCGTTTACCTTAGCACCATTTGTTTAGCACTGGTAATCTAGCTCCGAACAATCATTAGCTTCAGTTTCTAGCTCTTGTGATTCATCAATGGCTGTTGTAATCTCACCGTTTTCTAGGCTTTTTCGTCTAAGAGCTGCAATTTTGGTCAAAGACTGTTCCGGATATACCTTAGAAGCATCATGTCTGCTATTTAGATATGATAGTTCTGGTGACTGACTTCCATCTTCATCTACGTGTCTCTTCACTATAACCTTAATTATCGACCCAATCACCACAGACGCTTTTTTCTTCTTCCGTTGACACCACACTCAGAGGAGAATCCATAAAGTCCTGAGTATCAAAGCTTTGCATTTTTTATACTGTTGAAGACTCCGTTTGTCCTTATGCACGATGCAGAATAGTTTCAACCTTAAACTGATGAAATATTACAAAATCATACATATACTACAACCATCAACAGATGTAACTGCATAGTAAAGTTACAGAAACTAGTGCTCGTTTTTCTCATGAGGTCAGTTAGTGTAATTGAACTAGATAATTATGGTTGAGTTTCAAATCATACCTCTGCCTTACCGACATCTTCGTTACTTTGCCAAGATGGCGCTGGAGAATATGCAAACGATCGATTCGTGACTCTATCCGGGCTTTTAGATGGTTGAAAGCCCAATTCTCTTCTCTCTTTCCGTAATAAGGCTGCCTTAAGATTAGCTATCTGCATACAATTCGATATTGATCAATGAACCGCTACAACTTCGACCTCATGAAGTTGAGTACCCAACCCACGACTTAGAACTAGCAGCCGTTGTGCATGCGTTGAAAATTTGGAGACACCATCTCTATGGTGTTAGGGTTGAGATTTTTACGGACCACAAGAGTTTAAAGTACTTCTTTGAGCAAAAGGAATTGAACATGAGGCAAAGACGATGGCTCAAATTAGTCAAGGATTATGATTGCGGAATCAACTATCACCCAGGAAAAGCAAACGTTGTAGCTGACGCGCTAAGTCGCAAGACTCCAACCAAGTTAGGATGTCTCGTTGTTGAGGAAGAAACTTTTGTATGAGAATTTGAGAAAATGGACTTAGAAGTGCTTGATGCACCTGAAACGATAACAAACCACATAGCAGCACTCGTAGCTACACCAGACTTACGAGAAAGAATCATAAGTGCTCAGAGAAAGGACGAGTCGATTGAGAAGCTTCGACTAAGGATAAGAGCGGATAAACCTGACGGTCTTTCCGAAGCACCAGATAATGCGATGTTATTTGAGGGCAGACTTTGTATCCCTGAAGACGACAAATTGAAGAACGATATCATGAGTGAGGCTCACGATACGCCATATACAGCACACCCAGGGAGTACGAAGATGTATCAAGATTTAAGAAAGAATTTCTGGTGGAACGGTTTGAAACGCGACGTTGCCTCATTTGTAGAAAAATATTTGGCTTGTAAACAAGTGAAAGCTTTACGCCAATAACCGCAAGGGATGTTGCGACTATTAAGTATACTAATATGGAAGTGTAACGTTCGATAGAGATGCCAAATTCACATCGAGATTTTGGATCATTATGTAGAAGAAGTTAGGTACCGAGCTAAACTTTAGTACCGCTTTTCACCCCCAAAAAAATGGACAATCCGAGAAAATGATTCAGATACTCATTGATATACTAAGAACGGTAGTATTGGATCTAAGTGAGAATTGGAAAAAAAAAGGATTTTGCCATTAGTTGAATATGCGTACGACAATAGTTATCAGCCTATGAAGGTACCAGATTCACTCGAACAGACAGAGTTGTGAACAAAGTTGTGTTCAAAGAGCACACAACCTTGATACTAAAATGCAGCGGAAATGTAAGAACACAATGGAAATAAACTTTTCACGAGATTATAAATTGATAATCTCGTGAGGTGCCTCAGGGCAAAAACTTCACTATGAAAATGTGAATTACAAAAATAATCTTCGTGTAAAGAGGGTCACTAAAACGAGTAAAGCTTTATCGCTAGATAAACGCTTTTACTACTATCCTCGAAGGTAAAACTAAGAGCTGATTAAGAAGTCTAACTGCTCTAAATAATCTAACTCTGGAAGCGTACAAATCTACACCAACTCTATCTCTATTTATAGTGAACTTGGATGCTTGAGTTGCACTCCACCAATCAGCACTTGTCCCACGTTCTGCACCATTACTCCACTACTTACTTTGCTGATTTATAGCATCAGTCAGCTCTTTTCTTGCAACAGAAAGCCAGTTCTCACGTGCAGCACCATCTCTACCCACTTTCTTCTTCAACTGCTTTGACTTTTCCAATGCCAAGTCAGCTTTCCCTTTTCCTTCATTCTCGTACATGCTGAACAAATAAAGAAAGACAAAACCAAATTATAATAACCAAACAAACAATTATTGGAGTCAAATATTGACTTCAACAATCTCCCCCCTTTTGTCTTTCTTCCCAAAACCTGTGAAAACAAGAATATATAGAGCAAGGTTGAATGCTCCCCCTGAGACACATATACACAGGCAAAGAATCCAAAACAACAAATAAATACTCCTCGTGTCATTTCACTCCCCCAAAACATAACATAAGGAAACAACAGATTATCCCCTATCAAAACAGCAAACAGATCAGATCATACGAAGAAAGAAGAAGAAGAAGAAAGAAAACAGATAAACCAGATCAGAACATTTGCTTAAACATAAAACCAGATCACCCAAATCTAAAACAGAAAACAGGTCTGATCATCACAAAAGAAAATCTAAAACAAGTTTGATCATCACAAAAGAGTGTTCATATGCAATCCACAAAAACAGCAAAAACAGTTAGTCTAATTAGCATATCACTCTAGAAACGCCTGTTGCTTCAGCTTTCATCTACTCCAATTCTTCATCAGAACCAGCAGTGGTGCGAGCATCCTCTTCATTTGCTTTGCCACTGTCTTCACCTCCATCTCTTGAGTGTTCATCGCCATCACCATCATCTCCCCCTTTTTGGGAAGAAAGGAGTGCTTGAAGTTTTCCCCGTTTTAGCTCCAACTTCTTAATTTCAGCATTGCACTCAAGAAGTTGTTCCTGCAAGAAAGAAACGGGAACAGAAACTAGAACATCTTCAGAAGCTAAATCATCCACAGCTGGGATTGGAGCATCAGGATCCTTCCATGGCAAGTCGATAGTTCTTTTATCACACATGAAGTTGGTGTGAACCGTTTGCAGATTCAGCCAACCAGTCAGCACATCTGTGGAAGAACTCTTCAGTCCTTGATCAATCAACAGATTATAAATAAGAGAAGGACACACCAGCTTGTTGAACGTCGTCATGGCCAGAGCAGCAATAGAGTTAAATATCAACTGCCCTAAATTCACTTTTGCTCCAGTGTGGATTTTGTAGAGGAGACTGACATGCTCAAGCGGGACAGAGGTAGTGTTTGAGGTTGGAAGCCAATTGTTGATGGATATCTTATGCAGAACTGAGAAAAGAGATGTGAGAGAAGAAGCACATCTGTTTACTTTCTTTCCTTGATGCCACTCGTGTACTTTCCCACCAGTCAAAACATTTGCCATTTCCCTCTCAAGTTTAGGACTCATCACTTCATTGACTACCTCTAGGGGTGAGCATTCGATTATTCGGTCACCGAATCGAACCGAATTGCAAAAACTAAATTAAAACCGAATCATATAATAAATAACCGAACCCGAACCAAACATGGCTAAAATCGAACAAAACCGAACCGAAATATTTTGGTTCGATTTCGGTTAAAACCAAATAAACCGAAATAAATACACAATATATTTTCTACATTTTAAATAAGTAATTAACATTCAATATTCAAGATTCCAAATCCGCAAAAAGTAATAATCCAAATTCTAAAACATCTTTAACCAAACATAAATAAATCAGTGATGTTTGCTGATGTTGCAAGTCCAAAATTTCAAACATTTTAACCATAACATAACCAAAATTTCAAAACATATATATAAAAATTAATAATAATCATTTTAATTTTTAAATATATATAAAAATTAATAAATTATTAAATTAATTATTAATTCGGTTCGGTTTTCGGTTAACCAAATGTTTTTTTTTCAAAAACCATATCCAAACCGAAAAACCGAAAAGTTCAAAATTCAAAACTAAAACCAAATCGAAAACCAAATTAACCGAACCGAATTAGTATTTTGGTTAGGTTCGTCTCGGTTTTTCAGTTTTAACCGAATTTTGCTCACTCCTAACTACCTCAACATCAGGAGTTCTAAGCATTTTGTTAATGATGGCTGGGGTCACATTAAATACCTGATCCCTTAGATAAACTTTCCCATAATGCCTAGAAACTGGATTCTCAAATTCAGATGATAAATTCGCATAAAAAAGTCTGACTACTTCAGGAACATAAGGCTTCACATAGGTAACACTACCTAGCAACTGTCTCTTCTCAAGATAAGCTACAAGATTATGAGACTTGAAATTCTTTTGATCTACAGCTCTATCTCGTATGATCTCCCTCTTCTTGAAATTTTCCCAATTAGATTTTGCAATACTGGAATAGAAGTTAGGAGAGATAGCCTTTGTTACCTAGATTTCAGAATCATCATATTCACCAGTTTCTTCATATGGATCATAATTGTTGGTGCTCTTCTTTGGAATCCGACCAGGTTTGCTCGAGACCTCCTTGGCTTTAGTGGTAGTCATTTTCTCCTTCCCTTTTCTTGATGTTAAAATCGGGGACTGCTCTGCTTCAATCTCTTCGTCAGTGCTTGCGCCAAAACCTAGGGTATGAGACCCTTCATCTCCTTCTACGTCGATCACAACTTTTGAATCAAGCGGCTTTTTCTTCTTTTGATTTTCAGTGGGAATAGTCCGAAGTCGATTCGATCTGCGTGCCGGCGGAGGAGTTTTCTTCGTCTTCCTAACACAAGTTTTTGTATATCTCTTCCGTTTCGTTGGAGAAGACTTTTCAGCAGCACCTTCAGCATTGACATTCGAAGAAGCACCGGTAGCATCAACATCAACGCTCATGGCTTTTGGAGATCCCCCTTGATAATGAAAGAGAGGATCAAGAACAATATCTTCATGAGATGGGACTGAAAAACTTGAGCCAGAAATTGGATTATTTGAAGGCTCGATGACAACGGCTGGATCAATTGCCGATTTTGGGTTGCTTGAAGCACCGATTTGAGCAGCTGGGTCGACTGTGGTTTGTGAGAAGTTCGAACCACCGACTGGAGCGAAATTTCTGTAGATATTCCTACATTCCGGTGAGATTTCCATCGGCCCATGACCACGAAGCGGGGAAATCAACGAGGGGTTAAAAGTTGGGTTGTTCTCGGGAGATATGAAATGGAGAGGAGATGGATTGAGGGGTGTTGATGGTGTAAATCGAGGGATATGAAATTGGGTTGCTTCTTGCTATGCCATGAGATGAGATTGTTCCCAAGATAGCAACAACCTCCACTCGTGCTCCTTCTATCATCAATTTCTTCGGCCCAGTCAGCATCGCTATACCCCACTAAGTTCGTGGAGGTGTCTTTTGTGAACCATAAACCCAGTTCACAAGTTCCGACAACGTAACGAATAATCCTCTTCACAACTTTGAGATGTTCTTCTTTGGGACAGGATTGAAAGCGAGCACAAGCACATACACTGTACATGATATCAGGCCTGCTAGCGGTTAAGTACAGAAGACTTCCGATCATAGACCTGTACAACGTTGGGTCGACGTCGAGGCCAACTGCATCTTTTGACAGTTTCTCTGTGGTGCTCATCGGCGTTCTCATGTGCTTTGCATTCTCCAGTCCAAACTTTTTGACCAAATTCCTTGCATACTTTGACTGTGAGACGAAAATACCATCCTCTTTTTGCTTAACTTGCAACCCAAGAAAGTTGTTCAGCTCTCCAACCATGCTCATCTCAAATGTGGCTGACATTGCCTTTATAAATTCTTTCAAGGCTGCTTCATTGGTGGATCCAAACACTATGTCATTAACATAGATTTGAGCAATTGTGAGCACACCTTTTTCTTTCTTGAGGAAAAGAGTCCTATCCGCATGGCCCCTGAAGAAACCAAACTCAAGCAAAAAATTAGTTAGGCGACTATACCAAGCTCTCGGAGCTTGCTTTAGTCCATACAGAGCCTTATGTAATTTATAGACATGGTCGGGTTTGGTTGGGTCTTCAAATCCCTTTGGTTGTTCTACATATGCTTCCTCTTCTAGAACACCATTGAAAAAAGCGACTTTGACATCCATTTGATGAAGAGTTATGTTAAGATAACATGCAATTGCAAACAGCAATCTAATGGACTCAATCCTAGCAACGGGAGCAAAGGTCTCATCATAGTCAATACCCTCAACTTGAGTATAACCTTGAGCAACTAAGCTGGCTTTATTCCTAATGACATTTTCATACTCATCAGTTTTATTCTTAAAGATCCACTTAGTTCCTATTATATTAACTCCTATAGGTCGAGGTACAAGTGTCCAAACTTTATTCCTAATAAATTTAAGAAGTTCAGCTTGCATGGCACTTATCCAAAATTCATCCTTCAAGGCTTCGCCTACAGTTTTAGGTTCGAGAGTTGATAAGAAGGCAATAACACCTACCTTGGTGATTATACATGAAAAGCATACCATCCTTACCATCTCCCGGTAATTGACTGGAGTCTTGTCCCTAGTTCTGACCACTTCACAAACATCTCCGATGACAAGATCAAGAGGATGATCTTTTCTGACTTTACTGGGTGGATCCCTCCTCACAATCTCAATAACTTCATCAACATTTTCTGTTTTATTAGTGTTGGAGTCAGTTCTAGATTGTCCAGCAGAATCGTTAGAAGTTTCCTCAACAGTTGTGCGGACTTCACTGGTAACTTTTTGTTCATCCACCGTGGGCTTTTCTGTTCTACCCTGTATCTCAATCAAACCTTTAGTACTTTCCTCCGGAGTATATAAACTTGCAAGATCATCAAATGTTACATTGACACTCTCCATGACAGTTTTGGTTCTAAGGTTGTAAACCCTATATGCATGACTATTGAGTGAGTAACCTAAGAAAACTCCCTTATCGCTTTTTGTGTCAAACTTTAGGCGATAATCCCTATCATTTAACACATAACAAACACAACCAAAAACATGCAAGTATTTTAAGTTGGGTTTCTTGCTATTTAGAATTTCATAGGAAGTCATGGTAGTACCGGTTCTCAAATTTACACGATTACTAACATGGCATGCAGTGTTCATGGCTTCGGCCCAAAACCGTTTAGAGAGGTGTTTAGAGTGCAACATTACTCTAGCCATTTCTTGCAGAGTTCTATTTTTTCTTTCGGCTACCCAGTTTTGTTGAGGCATTTTTGGTGCGGAATACTCGTGATGAATTCCTTCTTTCACACAAAAATCTATAAGTTGAGTATTTTCAAACTCCTTTCCGTGATCAGATCTTAACCTTTTAACACGGGATTTATAAAAATTCCCAATTTTAGCATACAATTCCATGAAGGCATCATACGTTTCAGTTTTATCACTAAGAAATTTTACCCATGCATATCTGGAAAGATCATCGACTATCATAAATGAGTACTTTTTACCTCCCAGACTATCAACCTCTGCTGGATCCATTAGGTCCATGTGCAGTAGTTCAAAGCAATTTTGCGTGCTGAAAGGTCTCTCCGAAGTTGTGACAACAGGGTGAGAAACTTTCACTTGTTTTCCTATTTGGCAGTCCCCACATACTCCTGGATTGGAGATATTCAGCTTTGGTATGCCCTGGACTGCATTGAATCTTTGGAGGTTCTCCATGTTGCGATAATTTGTGTGACCCAACTTTTGATGCCACAATTGTAGATCGTTGACATGCGCATTAAAACACTTATTACTTTTCATTTCATAAATGTTGTTAGGAGACCTTACCCCAGAGATGACAACTTTATCATCATCGTTCACTACCAGACAACTATGCTTGTCGAAAATGACTTTGCAGTCATCGTCACATCAGTTGACTTATGCTAATGAGATTTGCAGCAAGTCCATCCACGTGTGATACATCAGTGAGCTTGGGAAGTTCGGGCATGTTGAGTACACCTCGCCCAATTATCTTGCCATTTGATCCACCTCCAAAGGTAACCTCACTTCCATTGATCTTTTTATAATTAGCAAGATATCTTCTAGATCCAGTCATATGTCGTGAACAGCCACTATCAAAGTACCAAGACCCATCATCATTTGAGATAGCTGCAGTGAAAACAACTCTGCAGGTTTCAGTGCAGGCAACTTTGGGTCTCCACACCCAAATTTTACCATTTTTGGTGCCAAAGGCAGATCTCTTAGCATGATTTCTCATGTGATATTCTTTCCTGCATTCCTGCAAAAACTTGTAGCAAAAAGGTCTAATGTGACTTGGTGAGTGGCACTAGTGACATATGAATTTTCTACGTCTTCTAGAAATGGGCTTGGGTGGCGGATTTTCCTTAGCCTTTACAAATGGTAAACCATGAGTTGACAAGATTTGAGGAAAAACTGTTTGAATGGTTTTATCAAAGCCAAGTCCATGAGATGTTACGTGAGTTTGTGCTAACACTTCATCAAGTTTGGACGTACCTGTGTTCAACTTTTTGAATGTTTCATTTGCAAGATCAAGTTGAACTTTCAGCTTCCCAATCTCAGCATCTTTCTGAGTTAACATCACCTCCAACTTAACAAGTGATGTTTTCTGAGCAGAATTCTCTTCATTCAGCATCTCAACCACCTTGCACTATTTGGACCACTTCACATACAATTCCTTATAAAGTTCTTGCATTTTCACCGGCATATCTAATGTTTCGTCCTCAGTGACTTCCTCCTCTTCTTTTGTATCGTTAATAACAGTATTAAAACAGAAGAGAGTTTCATAGTAAGACTCATCATACCTGTCCGAAGTTATCTCATCATCACTGAAATCTGTCAGGTCATCTTCAGGTATATGAGCTATCAATGCAACATGCTCTTGAGCTTGAGAAGTGACTTCTGGCGGTTCCTCAATGATGACTCCAGAAGTGTCGATCTTTGTGTCTCCTAGTGACAAGAAGGTGACGGATTTTCCAAGCTTACGAAAGGTGTTTGCACACTCATTTGCAAAGTGTCCATAACCTTTGCACTCGAAACATTGAATGCTGGAGAAGTCTTTTACATCCTTTGCCTTGAAGTGATCGGATGCGGAGCGTTTGATAATCCTTGGATCTTTTCCCGGTGAGCATACTTGATCATAGATGACCAAGGGACCTGATGCATCTTGTCGGGGTGGTCGTTGATCAACAATGGTCTTTCCTTTTTGTTGGAATTTCATTCTGTTTGCAGCATTTCGCAGCAACGAGTTCAGCTTCCTGGTGATAAGTGCAAAATCTACATTTCCAGTGATCTCCTCAAGATCTTCATCCTCCTCTTCGATGTTTGAAGAGCTGCCTGAAGTTGTCCCAGCTTTCATGGCAAGACCCTTTTTCTTTGGGCTTGTCCTTTTGTTAAGTTTGATCTCGTAGGTCTTGAGATCATTCATCAGCTTAGTGAACTCCAAGGTGCTCACGGTGGTTGATGTGTCAATGGCCACAACCTTCATATCAAAACGGGATGTCAAGGTTCTCAAAACTTTTGAGACTAACCTTTTGTTGCTGATGGGATCACCAAGGTCTTGGCATTCGTTAGCAATCTCGAGTAGCTTGTTACAGTAGTCTCCAACACTTTCATCTTCCTCCATCTTCATGCTTTCGAATTTGGAGATGAGAATGCGATGTCTTGACTCCTTAATGCCGGTAGCTCCTTCACAATGATGTTGTAGAATATCCCATGCTTCCTTGGCAGCCTCAAGATTTCTTATGAGTTTGAACATCTAAACATCAAGGGAGGATTGAATGGCATTGAGTGCTTTGTCGTTGTAGGTTGCTTCTTCAATCTGAGTTCTTGTCCAGTTGTCTTCATGAACTCAAACTAAGTCACTATCATCATCCACGATTTTAGGATGGGACCACAATTTCTGGACAGCTCTCCATGCTCTAGCATCACCTTCCAAAAGGAGTAGTTCATTCCATCAAGGATGGGAGGCTTGTTGAACAACGGGTTTGTCTGATCCATTGTGTCACGAGAATAGGATCAACACTTAGTGTATCAAGTGGTGGCTCTGATACCAATTGAAGGTACCAAATTCACTCGAACAGACAGAGTTGTGAACAAAGTTGTGTTCAAAGAGCACACAACCTTGATACTAAAATGCATCGGAAATGTAAGAACACAATGGAAATAAACTTTTCACGAGATTATAAATTGATAATCTCGTGAGGTGCCTCAGGACAAAAACTTCACTATGAAAATGTGAATTACAAAAACAATCTTCGAGTAAAGAGGGTCACTAAAACGAGTAAAGCTTTATCGCTAGATAAACACTTTTACTACTATCCTCGAAGGTAAAACTAAGAGCTGATTAAGAAGTCTAACTGCTCTAAATAATCTAACTCTGGAAGCGTCTACACCAACTCTATCTCTATTTATAGTGAACTTGGATGCTTGAGTTGCACTCCACCAATCAGCACTTGTCCCACGTTCTGCACCATTACTCCACTACTTACTTTGCTGATTTATAGCATCAATCAGCTCCTTTCTTGCAACAGAAAGCCAGTTCTCACGTGCAGCACCATCTCTACCCACTTTCTTCTTCAACTGCTTTGACTTTTCCAATGCCAAGTCAGCTTTCCCTTTTCCTTCATTCTCGTACATGCTGAACAAATAAAGAAAGACAAAACCAAATTATAATAACCAAACAAACAATTATTGGAGTCAAATATTGACTTCAACATACTATGATAAGTATTGCGCTTTACAAGGCCTTGTATAGGAAGAAGTTTAGAATACTACCTTAATGTAATAAGGTAGGTGAAAGAAAGAACCTAGGACCAGATACGATCAGTAAAAATGATCGAGATCATTCGGCCGATTTGAGTAAGAATGAAAGGAGTTTAGAGAAAACGAAAGTCTTATGTGATATACGCCGATCAGAACTTAAATTCGAAAAGGGAGATAAAGTTTTCTTAAGATTTCTCCGTTAAAAAGAATCATTAATTTCATGTCAAGTATAAGCTTAGACAAAGATTTATGTGATTATTTGATATCTTGAAAAAGATAGTAATGTGTACAGATTGGCCGTGTTGCCAAGTCTATGGAATATTTATTATATTTGCGTATCTCGTTTGAGAAAGTACGTGTTCGATCTTAAATACGTAATCCTCCAGCAAGACGTTATTCTTGAGTAGGATAAGTTATGAAGAAAGGCCGCAATCGATCTTGGATCGAAAAGTGCGAGAGTTAAGAAGCAAGACAGTACGAGTAGTGAAAGTGACATGAAATCACCACGGGCAAGAGGAAGCTACGTGGGAACTCTTTTTCATAGGAGATAAGCAAATTTCGGGACGAAATTTCTTGTTAGAGGGGTAGGATGGAATACCCCGGATATTTCTTCCGTCGCTAAAATAAAAATTTAATTATTAATTAAGGCTTTGCACGCCTAAGTTAAGGATTTTCGATTCTAAGACTGACGGTGAAATCCGTTTTTGAAAATAAATTCCAGAAGTCGGTCGAACGACTACTGTATTAGGGTTTTCGCGTCCGATAAAATTTTCGTCCGAAAACTCAGATCGAAAAACCGTCAGACTTTACATTCACTTTTTCTTCAATACGAGTTCACCGGAGAAAGTCAATTTTTATTATTTTTTCGGGCGAATTTTGGACTGTCTTATCCCGACTTTTCATCGGATTTTGGAAATCGAAATATGCTTTCCGAGTAAGTGATTTATTTCTAATCTAACGGTCGAATTAGATTTCGTCAAAAACGTAACCGTTTAGGGTTTTAATTTCTCGATTTTATAACGTCGTATTAGACCTGTAAAACGAGATATTTTTGCCTAAAAATCTAAAACAAACCGCCACACACACATAGTGACTCATCTTCTATTTTGTTCGTCACCTTTACACCTTGCTAACTTAGTCATTATCTTTTCCAATACACCCCCCAAAACTGCCACCCTCCATCATTCATCTCTCTCTCTATTCTCTCTCTCAATCCTCCATTGAAGTGTTCTTCAAGCTTTCAAAAGCTCCACAAGATAGTCATCTACCAATCATTCTTATTTCCGAGTTCATAATCGACAAGGTAAGAGCTTCCTCTCGAGATTGAACCGAACAAAATTCTTTTTCCCTCAAGTCATGTTAATACCGATTTTTCATGAGGAAGTAGGATAATGATTCTATGTTTAATACATGTTATAGTATGCTTAGGAATGGATTTCATGGATAGAAATCATGAAGAAATTATCCCCCTAACTATAGGGTTATTACCGAAAATTTAAGAGAATTTAGGGGTTTGATGTTTGGATCGATTTTTAGATAATTGATTAGTGGAATTGTGTTCTATATATTGATAGATTGATGCATGAATTGTTTTAGAATTTTCTAAAAATAAAAATAGAAATATAAGAGAGAAAGAATTAGGAATTTGATGTAGTATTGGATATGTTTTGGTTGATATGATGATAGAAATGTTATGTAGTATGGTTGTGGATGATTATATAATTTATTGGAATTTTTCTAAAAATAAAATAAAAATCGTAAGAGACGAAAAGTCGTCAATAAGTTAAGATTCGTTAATAATTTGAGTATGTGGTTTACGTATTAGTGAATCTTGATAGATGATGAACGATATTGGAAAGTTTGAGCAAAATCGGAGAACGCAGAAATTTTGTTAAGAGATGAGGAATCATCGATAAGTCGAGAATTAATAATGATTTAGGTTTATGATTTGAATATATGTTAATCTTGTTAGTTAATGATCGTAATCGGAAAATTTGAACGAGTTCTAAAGAAGTTAGAATTTTGATAAGAGACGAAGAAACGAGTCTAAATGTCGATAGAAAAGTCGAATAAGGAAATTAATCGGTTATTAATGATTGTTATTGATAAATGAACGATATTATAGTTGACGATATTTCCATCCGAATACGAGATGATATGAGTTATAGTTTATAAGTTAGAAGTTGAATGAATGAAATTGATTTGAATTGGAATTTGGTATAGTAAATGATTAGTTGAAAAAGACGAGGAAATGCTCGTCGTGTTTTTAATCGAGAAATATAAAGAAGTTCTTCATGAAAGATTGTGCGTGTTGACCGTCATGAGACTGAAAATTCGTGAGTTTAAAGGTTGAATAGCATTGAACGAACCTAGGGAGTCGTGCGTCGAGATATACGAGCACCTAGGGTTTCATCACGGACTGTTTTGCGATACGTTACGGAAACTGTCATAACTTTCTACTCGCTTAACGAAATCGAGATCCGTAAATTGAAAATAAACTAGACGTCCATAGCTTTCTTTTGGTACCAATTTCATCCCCCTTTACGCAGGAACCTGTTCTGTATGAACTCCAAAACTTCTGCTTTGTGCAGAAACTTTCTTACGTCTAAATTCTTAAGTCGAATCCTTTTTAACTTCGTTCCTTGTGAACTTTTAAGTCGTTATAAGCTATCGACTTCCATTTATTTACTGACCTAAGTGTCGAGTAATGAGCCAAGTCAGTTTATAAACGAGAATTGATCGAGTCTCGTTTATTCGTTAATCAAAAGAATATAGTAAAGTGCAAAGGCCTAAAAGTCTAAAATGAATTCGATTTCTTTTTCCTTTATTATCTCGACCGCTTATTAAAGTATGATTATTTACGTTCAAAGGAGGAAGTCGATTTTAGAAGATAGGACGGAAGACAGAAGACGGAAGCTATAGTTGTTCTGTAATTGCCTAAGGTGGGCTTTTCTATATACGAAATAAAATGAGCGATGCTGGAAAATCTTTATTTACAGCTTTGATAATTGTGTTCTCAAAGTGATAATCAGAGCATGAAATATTTGTTTTATGTGAGTTCTCTTGTACCTTTCTGAGTTAGCCGACTGCTATCCAGAATTATTAGTTAGCCGACCTGCTAACTAAAACGATCGGACTTTGAGTTAGCCGACTGCTATCCAAAGTTAGTGTACACAGTAGCCGATGTGTGTGGAACCCTGTTGAGGGGTAGCCAGCCACGGTGATAATTATTGGGCAAGATTGAACGTAACATCTGAGAAAAATGCTTGCGCAAGCTATATTGTGAAAATGAGAAAGAAAATGTTTAGTAGACACGGGTATTTATTGAAAAACCCCGATGTGCTATAGAAATGAGATGCCTGATTTATCTATACTTATGATATGTTTTCGGCAACGTGCCCACTAAGTATGTTTATACTTAGCCCTGCATATATTTTATAAAATGTGCAGGTTGAGTGTCGGGAGCAGCAGAGGTTGAGTAAAGAGTCGTAATTAGAATAAAGGACTGTATGTCAAGCTTTACGCTTTCCGCTGCCAATCTTTTTGAGTTAATGTATCTATCTTTTGGGTCTAAGCCCCGTACAATGAACTTAGTTCCTTTTTGAACAACTTGTCGAGAAATCCTTCAAGGCCGACTCTCTTTCTTTCAATAAAATCTGTTCATTGATATCAGTTGTCGTTTAATCGTTGTCTGTTTATTTATTTTATCCCCCTTCTTCCCCGCTTCTTTAATCCAACCCCTAGTCGCACCCCGGCTTTACCGTCCCTCGGGATTTGGGGCTGTGACACATTTGCCATTATTTAACCCACCCAATATTAATTAACACTAAATTACAACTCACTAATTATATCCTAATTAACCCCAAACCTAATCCCACCCATTAACTGAACATGTATACTCGATCCAGCCTAAACCCAATTCCCTCATTCTCTCAATCCACAGAAACCCTAACCTAATTCTCTCATTCTCTCATTCCCCCGATCCCCATTTCAGTGGTTGTGTTCACAAACCCTACTTCACATCATCTTCTTCATCAGATCGATCTTATTCTCCCACTTTCCATTTCAGTCATTGTGTTCACAAACCCTACTTCTCATCATCTTCTTCATCTCTCCACCACCGCCGACGATGATGAGCTCCTCAGATCCGCTGCCCTCCTACGCTCTGCCATCTGAAATTGAAGATTCACCGGCGCTGATGACGATTAACTCCTCAGATCCGCTGCCCTTCTACGTTCTACCATCTAAAACTGAAGATCCATCGGCGCCGATGATGTTTAACTCCTCAGATCCGCTTCCCTCTGACTCTCTACTGCAAGTGGAATTCGTGCCTGAAATAGAGCTTGAGGCGGTGGAGGAGTTCGTGCCTGAAACGGAGCTTAAGGTAGCGGAGGACTTCGTGCCTGAAACGGAGCTTGAGGCGGCGGTGGACTTCATGAATGGAGAGAGAGGCGGCGGCTGAGGTCGTACTAGAAACGGAGGGAGAGGCGGCGACTGAGGTGGCGGCTGTTACGGTGTCTGCAACTCCATCGACCGCGATGGATGTGGTTCTGCCACCCTTTGGACCGGTTACATCTGGACCGAAGCAGTTGGACTCTATCTCGAAGTCGATGTCACCTACAGATCCTGCTTACTTGTTAATGTCCGAGTTTGCTATGTTTCGGCGAAAAAGAAAGGCGAAAAAAGTTGCTGAGGCTGCTCACCTGAATAAAATCAGGGAAAAAAAGGCGTAGCCTTTCTCATCAGGTTATCTTGTTCTTATTCATTCATTTGAGTCTGAAAATCGCGGATTAAAATAGCAAATTCAAAACATGACCTTGGCTTAATAGAAAGACGGATCGCAATAGGCTTAAGCAATAAATTTGATTCAGGTACTTAGAACATTGCACATTATAACCTTCGCTAACTAGAATACAAATTCACAAATGGTGAAACACCGAACCAAATCAACAATCATACGAATGCAAAATTACATAAGAATAAACTGAGATTTACTTAGTAAGGTTAAGTGAACTTACGGTGCCGATGAAAAAATTTCCGATCATCGCGGCGGCGGTGTGCTCGAGCGGCTGACGGGAAAACTAATTTGAAGTGGAGTTGAAGGAGGAGAATAGAAGGAAATAACTAGGCTTTTAGAGTTTGAAGATCGACGGCTGTTATTGACTTAAAAACATCCCGTGAATCGAGTCTGTTAATTTAATGGAGTTAAGATTTCTAAATTGAGCTTTCGGCCCTTTTCTTTCGTACTTTTCTGAAATGGCCCTTGTATAATTTCTTATAAATGTATGATTATTTAATAGTATTATAAATTTAGGCTCTTAAAATTTCTTTTTTTATTCATTTTTATATTTCTATTGACATTCTAATCCGATTTTCACTATTATTTTCATATCTATAATATTGTAAAAAGAAGTTTTGATTCTAACTTATTAAAGAATTTACGGTTGGATTTTTGAAACAAACAAAAAGGAAACGGAAGATGCAATGCAACCTAAATCATGGATCAATTAAGCCCTCTCGGGTAATTAGGTCTAGTCTCTTGATGTATAGTTTAGCTAGCATACTTTTATTTATGTTTGTAATTAATATCATTTATAAGGGTGCGTTTACTTTGATGGAAAATGGTGAAAAACAAATATTTTCACCCATTTTTCATTCTTTCACATGTTTAATTTTTTCCGAGCATGATGGATAATCTTCTCGAGCAGCCCCTTTTTTCCATCATTTTCTCTCCAATTGTGGAAAATATTGATATGGAGGGAAGGACTAGATAATATTTTTCATAGGATAAAAGGCGTAAAACTGAGAAGAGGTAAGGGTTCCATGTGATATAATTTTCTTTTTCAATCTAGTAAACATATCATAGAAAAGTATGAAAATGATAATATTTTCTCATCTTTTTATTCATCATTTTTCTATAAAAATTTTACAATCAAATTAAAGGCATCCTAATGTGGTTGTGATATTATACTTGTTGCATAGAGTTGGAAAAATTAGCTCAATGCAAAATAGAATTAAGATTGGGCTCATATAATTGAGGCACAAAAACTTTATGCCTTTAAAGCCTATCGGTCTACTTCGGAAAAGGGAGAGAGTAATTCTAAACAAAACCCTTATTATAACCTTTTTTATTAAAAAATAATTAAATGTACAATTTTATCCTTGAAGTGAAGCCATTAAAATTTAAAATCATAATTGAAAATAAAATAGAAGTAGATTATATTTGAATTTTTAACAGGAGTTCGAAACAATAACACGTAAGCATTTTATATATTGCAATAATTGTAATTGATTATTTTAGATATTTCATAAACTTAAACGAATTTGAATAATTAGTGAGTATTAAACGGTTAATGTTTGGAACGAGAACGCGAACGGGAACGAGAACGCGAACGGGAACGAGAACGCAAATGGGAACGATAACTATAATTAAAAAAAAAACGAGAGAGAGAGAGAGGCCTTAGGCATTGTGACCCAATCAAGGAATTATATAATACAAAAAGGTCCTAATAATAGGCCCAAAGTTAAATAGACATTTAGCTCGTTTAAAATCATTATAGCTTTGATTCTGAAAAAAAAATTAAAAAAAAAGGTTATACTAATCCACTGTTGTGAGAACATCCATTACTATTTTATGCATCTTGCCACTGCATAAATAAACATAATAATATGAAGGTCTATTTTATTGCTCTCCATATAAGTTGGGACTGATTCACTGCAATGTCCCACTAGAATTGATCCCATCGTTGCAATTTCTGAAGGAATCTCCAATGCAAATCCTTCTAAGCCGAAAGAAGCACGTGAAGGAATTTCAATGCTCTCCGACATTGTCCAGTTTTCCACATCAAGACTTTCCGATAATGATAGAAACTTAAGGCTATTGTTACTGACAATTAATTGACTCCAGCAATCAATTATTTATCATAGCTTATTCCCAACTTGTTGATATTGGAAATCCTTTTAACCACCTCTTCGTTCAAACTGAGATTATACACTCTTTTGAGAGTATGCAGATTCTCCATGATAACAATATATATCATCATCTTTGCTGGAAGGAGGATTTGATATGAACTCAACATGCTAAAGTAGAGGCATTTGGTGCAGTGTTTCCAACCTTTTGTTGTTTATTGGTTTGAGAAATCCTTTAGAAACCCACAACTTTACAACTTTGGAGACTTTTTAATTGCCTCAATCAAACATTCCCATATACAAAAAACAAGGCGTTAGATAGGCCGCAAATGGTTATAACTCATTTTCAATATTCTCAAACAATACTCTCATCATTCTCTGAATTAACCATTGAACTTAAGTTTCTCTCTATATGCTTCCAATATTGCAAGGTATGTTTTTATGTATAATAAATTAAACATATGGTACATTAAATGATTCTTTTTGTTGTTTCAGAGGTAAAATTTCTATTAGAGCTTTTAATGAAGAAGTTGCAGAAAACGCAACATATACCACGAGGAATAGAAGAAAAGTAGTTTGAAACTAAAATCCAATTGAGCTTCGATAAACTTCTTGGAAGTAAATCCAATGGAAAAAACCCTACAGTCAAGAAAAAGAGTATCAATCCGTCTATAAACAAGAAACTCAACAAACCAAGAAACAACAAGGGAAAATACAAGTCTTGCAAAACTAAAATACTAAAATTCAGATGAGTAGAGAGCTACCATCCATTGTGATTGATTTGCAATTTGATCAGCAACTTTAGACCCTTCAACAGCAATATGATAAATACGACAATAAATAAGATCAAGTAGTGAAAGAGCATGCATGCGACAGCTAGATACACAAAAGCATATTTCGATTCAATCTAAAGGAGGTGACACATAATAAGTAAACCTGTCTCTCACTTCAACTTCAAAATTGGGACTTGCCAACCTTTGCAATGCTTCCACTTCCTTGCCAAGTATAGCTTTAACATGAAGATCTAGTTGGTCTTCGTATAAATCCTCTTGCTCCTCCACTATATCTTCTTAGACGACTTCACCACTGATTCACTGCAAAGTTCCATTAGAATTGATTTGAGCCTTGCTATCTCTCCAATTTCTGAAGGAATCTTCACTCCTCTTAATTTAATAAGGCGAAGCTTTTGAAGATGACGAAAGTGTGAGCTCTCCGACATCATCTAGTTTTGTAGACCACGGCATCAGACAATGATAGTAACCTGAGATTGGGGAATTGGCCTTCAACTTTTTCCCATTTGCGTGTTTTGAAGATTCCACCTTCTAACACAAGACTCTGAAGAAAGGGCAACGAACCTATCTTTTGCAATATGCCTTCCAACTGACCAAATCCAGAAGGGATCATCAGAGTCAACTTCATTATGGATCGTGGGAAGATAATCTTTGTCAGATACTCATAGCTTCCATAAAAGGTGCAGTGTAAGTTTTCCACATAATGAAGATAGCTCAAACAATTCACTCCGACAATTGCTTCGTATTCATAGATAACTCTCAAATTCTTGATATTCAGAGTTCTTCATTCAAAATGAGACTATACACTTCTTTGAGCGTATGTAGATGCTCCATGATAACAATATCATCCTCATCATCATCATCATTGTTGGTGGGAGGTGGGAGACGGAAAAGTGAACGTTTGACCTCAAAATGCCTAAGTTGAGGCATTTTCCAAATTTCAACTACTGCATGAAAGATATCCGTACAAGTAATAATTAGTGCATGTAGATTCCATAACTAACTCATTGAAGAAGTGAATTCGGACTCGCAATCAACAGTCACAGCAATGTACCGTGAATTTACAAAGCGAAAAACATGTGCTAGGGAATGTCGGTATGGAACTCGACCTTCGAAACATGTATTCAATGTCCTCAACAATCTGCTATCTGGAAGTTCCCGAAGTATAATACTATGACACACATAAGAACGAGCATGTGACATAGACTTGAATGCCTTATGTTCCATATAACCAGCACATTTGGACATTAACAATTCAGCTGGTTGTTTACCCCTCGAGGATAAGCTTCCCCTACAGCGACATAATACAACATTCTTAACACTATATATACGAATTATGAAATTCGTAACATGTATACTACAAAATTTTCATTTCGAAACATTCAAATTGCCACAAACATATTATGAAATTGTAATTTCTTAACATGTATATTACCGAAATTCCAACAAACATGTTACGAAAATATAAAATAGCAACAGATCTGAAAAAAAAAACAGATCTGAGAAAAAAGCAGATCTGCACACGATGCAAACTAGTTCGAAACACAAATCGTATGAATTTATCAATTCGAATCAAGCCTGGGATATGAGAAATTCAAATCTTACCAGTCGTTTCTCGTACGGAAGCTCATCTATATCCTCCAACACTATCGGCTCGTCATCCAATGCCTCTGAACTGGTCAACTCTTCTTGATCATAATTATAAGCATTCATGCTCCTTTGCAAGGTAGTGTCCTCGTGTACATCTAATTCATCGCTCTCGCCGTCACTAAGATAAGTGTTGGTATGATCATGATGAGGCTGCCATGGAAGTTCCTCCGCCAAATTGTGTTGGAGCATCTCACTCACATTCTCAATAGTGTGCTCAATTTGTGTAGTGATGCGCTCAATTGCCTCTCCTTGTGACTTCCTCGCTTGTTTACTTTCTAGAACAAAAGCATTCATTGCATCCTCCAAAGAGGATTGTCGAGCAGAAAGATATTGGAATTGTTCATGTTGAGGTTGGAATTGAGCTTGTTGCACCTAGTATGATATCAGCAGAGACGAGTATTGTGGAGAAAAGTATTGTTGTTGAGAAGAAAAATACTGCTGCTGAGGCAATTACGGCATTTGCTGCTCATAAGATGGCCCGAATGGATATGCTGAACCCGAAATCTGCCATTGGTTTTGATTCCACGCAGAGCTCGACTTATTAGTCCAATATGGCTGGTAACCTTGCAGATTCTTCGGATCCCAGCAACCCGAAGAACGTCCCCCAGTATCTCTAGACTATTTCCATAGTTCCTGCGTACACAAAAACAAGAAAACACATCACACGCAACTGGGGGAGAAAAGAAATCAACAAGAAAAATAAAAATAAAGTTGCAACACAAAAATCGCCTAAAGTCTTCCCCGGCAACGGCGCCAAATTTGTTCGACTAAAATTTATCCTAAAGTCGCCCGCAATTAAACGAGATAAAAGTAGTATAAATTAATCAACCCAAGTCGTATCTCTCGAGGAAGACTTAACAGGGCAATGTTTGTATTGCGAAAAGAAAGAGAAAATAAAACGAAAGCAGTAAAAATTGATTGAAGTTTGTTGTTCTAATTCTAAGAAATTAAAAGACAAATTAATCTAGACAAAAATATAAACCCTAGTTCTTAGAACGAAATAAATCATAGACATAAAGCATGATGAATTGAAAGAACTCACAATAATTAAACCGAATCCGTAGTGGAAATCTGTCACAAAATCCGTACGAATTGAAAGTAATAAATCTATCTAGAACCGGAAGAATAAAGAGAAGAAAAGAAAAGTACTGGAAAGAAAAGTTGTTCGAGTTCTGAGCGGCGGAAGGAAAACAAAATCAAAAACGTCACCCACAATAATTCCTATTCCATATATATATAGGGTTTGACACTGCCTCAACCCCGACGATCGTCGGACACGGACGATCGTCGGCCTTCTCGCAAGCAATACCACCCGGACGATCGTCGGCACCCGGCGATCGTTGGAGTCGACAATCGTTAGCTCACGTCGGCACTCGGGCGATCGCCACTGAAGAAACCAAGGCAGGCCCGGCGCTCGTCGGACTCGAGCGATCGCCGCCTTGAGCTTCAGAAGACCGCATGAGGAAATCAAGGCAGGCCCGGCGCTCATCGGGAGAAGCCGGCGATCGTTGGGAGAGGCTTCGCGCGCCCTTCTTGTTTCGATCATATCTCTCTCGTCCGAACTCCGATTTGCGCACGGTTTTCGCCTACGAACTCGTATCGAGACGTACTTCAATTCTATGAAGTTCAATACCTTCAATAATTGTCACATCATTTCTCATTTTTGTCCATCTCTCGTCTATTCTCGCGCAATTCTTGCAAAACCAACATGTTAGCAAGAATAACTAAAACCAATGAATTTAACAATAAAATCCGACAAAATAGTGATGAGAAAGATCACTTGACACATAATTACACATCAAAATGAACCACAAAATGAGGTGAAACAATTCTTGTTCCTCACCGCCGCCGTCATCGCTCGATCCACTATCGGCGGTAGCGCGACTATCTTCCTCATCATCTTCTTCTTCTACGTTTTTCTTCCCTTTTCTCTTTTCTTCCATTTTTTTCTTCTTTGATGGTTGGGCTTCGCCGGTTTTATCTTACTTTCTCTTCTTCTTCCTCTCTCGTTGTACTTCGTCGCCCTAATCCGACTCATTGTCATCGTTTTTGTCTTCTACTGGTTCGGGTTCACACGCGTCGTCGGCGGCTTCTTCTTCTCCGCCAGAATCCGAGGGTGTTTCTTCCTATATTAGGGTTTGTTCCTCTAAGTCGTTGTTGGAAGCCATGGGCAGAGTAGATGGAGAAGGTGGTGCGACTGCGAAAATGAAGGTGGCGGAGGAGAGGAGTGGTTAGGTTGGAGAGAATTTTTAGAGAGAGAGAGAATGTGAGCACACGGTGTAGAAGGGGAATGGTAAAAATATGTTATTGAATTGTGGTGAAAACTGAAAATAAAACTTTCACCCAATAGTAAGAGTATTGTCCAAAAGTCATGAATTTGGCTATAATTTTACCATATTATGTTTCATGACAAACATTATAATCTAAGGGGGTATTTGACTATATGACTCATTCGGGAAAAAAGAGTACGATATTTAAATAAAAAGATAACAGTACAACATACTTGGGTATACCCAAGGGATACATGTCTTGCACAAAGCTAAGACGGGGGTGGGGTGGGGAACAAAAAATTCACCCTAAGTGAGGTTAATTGAGCAATCTTCATCATAACAAACAACACGAACAACAGTAAAGAAAGTGAAACAACCTGAACTAGAGGAGAGAAGCATCAGTTATAACTCCAAAATTTCCAACAGCAGGTTTTTTTTTTCCAAGTGTGAGGTTTTCTTTTGCAGCAATGACATCGGCATCAACACCGATGAGAACGAAGTGAAGCAGTAGCAGCTAGGAACGGCAGAACCAGCAGAAGCAGCTAGGAACCAGCAGAACCAGCAGGATCATGAATGTGGCAGACCCCTGAATATCTAATCAGAAGCAGCAACTTGGGAGCGGATCATGAATGCAAGAAGAAAGTGAAGACTGACAAAGAACAGAAGCTTGGGCAAACCAAGTGAGAAGACTCAAACCCGGATCAGCAACACCACATACTTGCAAACAACGAACCAAAACCTGTCAAGAGCAGCACACATGACATTTCCATCGATTTTATATATTTTTTCATTGGGACATTTTCTCAAACAGTTGGTGTTCCAATGAAAAGCAATAGCCTGCAATTCTAATTCTTCCAAGTGAAATACCAGCACAACTCGATTGAAATAACCCAATAACCCAAATGTTTCAACATGGCACAAAAACCGATCAGCAAATGAAACAGAAAACCAACAACCAGACCAATTGTTTTTCCTTCTTCTTTGAGGCAATTGATCGAGCACCTAGAGCACAAGGAACCAGCATTCCAGATCAGCACAATAACTACAGTAATAGCAGCTATTGAGCATAGAGTAATCCATCAAGCTGGACGGAAAGAATTAAAGCAGATGCACGACGCAACCAAGGCCAAAATAAGTGAGACCGGCCTTCCAAAGTGAGATGTCGGTTGCATCCAATGCACAACGAATAGTCCAAGCCAATGGTAAGGAGAAAACCAGAGCTCCCCAAGAGAAGATCAGCATCCTCAATACAGCCAAACCAAAGCTCGTTCTTGCAGTAACGTGTGATTCGGAATACGGTAAGGGGAGACGCAACAAGAGCTGCACACACCACTCTAGGGACCAAGAAATCAGGAGTTCATCAACCAAACCAAGGTGATCAAACGCAGCAGACTCCCTTATTTTCCTTCAGCAATGAGGTCAAAGATCCAACAAGGAGCACAGGGAGTTGGGAGGCTCCAATCAGCAAAATCAGTAGCAGCAGCAGATAAGAGAGATGCTGAAATCCTTCGACAATGGACAGACTTAGCAAGGAAATACAGATACAACCAAGGCCCTTTTAAGTGTGACTCGGCCTTACAAAGTGTGATACCTGTTGCATTACTGTAGTAAAGGATAATCCAGACGAAGGCAAGAGGAGCCCAAGGTCCTCGAGAGAACAACAAAAGACTCGTAACAACCACCCTAACAACGAGCTACCACCAATTAAAGAGATTAAAGCCACGCCCAAAAAGAGGAAGTAGCTGTCATGATAAAGAAGCAGAGAGCAAGGAGCTGCCAAACTCCAACATTAACAAAACCGGAGAGAAAGCATCATTGTAGTGTAACTAAAAGGCATGATCCTACAAAAATATTGTTGATATGGAAAAGCAAGATGATATTTATTAAAAAATTATGTTCCTATTTTTCTAGACTAGACTATCGTTTGTTTTGTACGAACTCTTTATGGCAAATTCTCCTGTGAGACCGCGCGTGGCGCATGCACTGCACGCGCCCTTTTTTTCGATTTTTTTTTTACAATAAACCCATATGGACACCACCATTATTCATATTTACTTCACTTTATGTTGATATGTACGCCGAAGAGTATTGATATGCACCAACCTTTTTTCAGTTTTTTTTTTTTTTTAATTTCTAAATGTATTTTGCACTCTTTTTTTTTTATTTTCGTTATTTTGTTTGTCGCTTCTTCTTTGATCAATATTCAAGCAAGGGGAGCCGAAGGCCTCAGAGCGAGCCGAAAAATCCAAATTGTTTCCCGACTATTATCCTTATATTAGTAATCGGAGCAAAGGCGGAGCCATAAAATCGGAGCCTTGATCCCGTCTCAAGGCCTATCTCTGACTCAATAGCCTAGCCATATCGGAGGCTACCCAGCTACAACAACAAAGAACGAAGCTTTTCCTGTTACATGCCAGACTCCTAGGGTATTGAAACGACTAGAATACAAAGGGCAGTGAGGTGAAACAACGAACTTTTACTCAAAGTTACATGCTCGATAATTGAAGAATAACATCAACAACCAAACATACTCACAATTAATGTGGATTATCAACTAATGATTTCTCAAGAAACAAACATTTGTCAAGATTTCGGATATCGAACCAATCAAAGGATTAGGTTTGGTTATAAATAAATGTTGCATTCAAAAAGGTAAGTGGGCAAATTTTTAGCTTTTAATCATCAAGTGGTGGTGAAGTAGATTCGAAGAATCGTTAGATGATTCCAACAAACTTTAGGTGGAATTCAGAAAGGATTTAAGAATTTATTGAACTCAAGGGCTCTTTCATCCTTAGGAATCGAGCATGCAAGGCAAAGTTATTTTAAAATTGATGAAATTGCAGCGGATTATGACCATCGACTCAAAATCCCAAGGTTATATGTATGAAGACACATAACCTCAAGCTTAAACAATTACTTAGGAAGTATTTAACAACGAATCACCCCAAGCACACCGCATCCTTCCTCATCCGAGCCAACCTGCATATTTTAGAAATAACATGCAGGGCGTGAGTACTTCATACTCAGTGAACACATACCAAAATATTTTGAAAACTCGCTCGATAGAGCTATATAATTGAACTTGCCTCGTGAGCTGCACCACAAGCGTTAGGTATAATTGTTTAAAAGAATTTTCAACTTGTGGCAGTTTAAAAACATTTTTGTTTGTTTTTTGAAATCGGTTGCAACCATTTTCTCGGGTAAGAATCCTTCTACACATCTCATATTCTTGTGGTGTCGAGAAGTAGGCCTCCTCCTCGAACACCGTGACCGTCCCAATCAAAGCAAAGCTCACAGTCTTTACATAACCGGCCCAACCAAAGCAAGGTTCACAGTTACTTTAGGACCGGCTACACTGTAACAAGGCTCATGGTCACCTAAACTAATGCATGCATTGTCCCGTATCTTACAGGACCTTTATCCCGTGCGTCCACAGGACCTTTTATCCCGTGCGTCCACAAGACTTGTAACAACTTTAACACATGGAGGATTACATACCAAAACATAAAAACTCAGGCAAGTCAATTAACTTTAAATAAAAGCGCACATATAAAAATAAAATGCGCATTCATCGTAGAGTTTCGGTTTAGAAAGCCCACCTGTCATTCGGTGGTTTTGCTCGGAATACCTCGCTTCTTACTTCTTGACTCCACTCGCTTCTTACTTCTTGACTCCACTCGCTTCTTATTATCGAACTTCACTCGTTCCTTCAAGGTTAACATTCTTATAAGGACGAGTTATATTTCTCGAAAACGATAAACGAGTTCTAACGCTCGGCTAAAGGACTTCAAAATGACTCGGGTTTCTCAACTTATCTCGACTTATCTAACTCGATCTTCTCTGGCTTCTCGATTCTATTCAAGTACTAAACCAACTGACTCTGAACTCAAGTACTTAACTTTAAAAATATCTGAATATTTATTAATAAAATAATAAAATAATCCAAAAGGGACAAAAATCACTATTCACATCTCACGTCTCGTTTTTCTCGATTTCTCAAGTTAAACGAACTCAGAAAATTATGAAATTAATTCTCAGGTTCTAACATCTCAAATCATTCACAAACAAACTTTCAGATCAAGAATCGAACGTTCACAAAAAGATAAACGATCGACTTCGATAATCATTTGGAAAAAGAAAAATTTTCCAAATATAATAAGATATTCTAAAAAATTCTAGAAAACTAAATTAATTATTAAATCATAATTATAAAATCGATTATTCATTCTCGACTAGATTATTCATTCAAGACTCGGTTATTGAATTATGCTAACTCAACTGGGCTCGGTTTCTAGAAAATATAAATTATTAAACTGTTATGAAATTAATTTCATTTTTTTAATCAATATAACTTTAATCATTTAATAGGAAATTAAAATCCGACTTAACTTTACTAAATAAAGTTTTCGTCTTTTCCTCGTAAAATGTGCCAATGCTCGGACACTTATCAACTCGATAATAAGATTCTAATGACGTCTAATTACCTTTAATTAACTCAATTATTCTTCTTATTATTTATTTCATTTACATTATTTCTCATTTCTCATTATTTAAACTCGATTTTCCATTAACGATCTCGATTCTCAATAACTTCTTCGTTTTGAATCGAATTCAAAAATTACGAAAAGAAACTCTAATTGTTTTAACATCAACTTCATCATCGATTCATCACATTCATCAACATTAACATGAATCATCAAGAACTACCTTGATCATCATTTTATTTTGATTTTTATTATTAAAAATTCATAAAAATTCTCAAATATTTATTTTTCTATTTCTTTTTACTCTAACATCCTTCGTTTCATCAAATTGTGCATCATCTAACCATATATCATCAAAATATCATCTTTTCATCAAGAACCTCATCAAGAACATCAAGAACGTCTTCAAGAACATCATCTTCTTCATACTCACATATATTTTCGGTACACACCAATATACATGCTTCATCATTTTTCTCATTTAATCAAACACCTCAAAGCTTCTAAATCATAACCTAGAACACAAATCCATCTTAACAATCACACTTAATCATCAACATAAAAATCATCCCAAAAATCATCAAACTTTCGGCACTCATCATACATACATATATTAATTTTTCTCTTTCGATTTCTTCACACCTATATGCATACGAGGATCATGAATATCATCATCAAAAATAAAAAATAAAAACCCTACCCTAAATCCCTAATTTCGGCAGATTTCAAGAGAAAGAGAGGGTTCGATTTTTAGCTCTTGTTTTCATGTATTAAAGACTCTCAAGAACTCAAAAATTCATACTAGAACAAGGGGCTTCGATTTCCTTAATGGGAGGGTCATTTTGATCGGTGCGCATATCAACATAAAGTGCAGTGCATATGAATATATGGTCGTGTGCATATGGGCTTATTGCAAAATAAATAAATAAATCAGGAAAAAAAACCGGGCGCGCGCACAACACGCGCCGCGCGTGTGCAGTGCACGCGCCACACACCCGTCTCACGCTGTGCAATCGGTTGCACATGAGACTTACTCCATCTTTATTTATGTCATACTTCCTCCGTACGCGAAAAAATGCCCTACTTACCACATTTAAAGTGTACACCAAAAAATGTCTCATTTCACTTTATGGACTTATATACCCTAAAAAATCTCATTTAATTACACTCATTTATCATTGATGAACCCACCTCCCAACAACTTTATCACTACCTTTTGTCAATACCACTACCTTTTGTCAATACCATTACCCCTACTATTTAACTTTTACCCTACTCATAATAACTTTACCAACTTTTTTATTACATGTGCCCAGCCGTCAATAGGGCATTTTTTCGCATACGGAGGGAGAATATATTTTTTTTTTTTAAAATGCGGAACATATATGCGATTGGACTAATTGAATCAGTATTCACTGAACTCCAAGTCGATGACTGATCCGTCTATAAAGATGTTTGATCCAAGACAATTAAGTTGGGCTGGCCCAACTTTTTCCATTTGCCGGAAAAAAAAAGGAAAAAAAAATATAAAAGAAGATAAATTGCGACAAAAATCTCAGACCATATAGTATAAATTATTACAAATCACTCAAAAAAAAATTACTCCACTTGAATTCAAATTGAATGTGATGGATTGCAAAATCAACGTGGAAAGACATCATTCAACTTCATGGATCGTTTTATTCAATGACGTCGTGTTTTTTAAAAATAATTTACTTAAAAGTATATTTGTGTGGTCTATATATTCCTTCTCACCAGCCTTCACCAGATATAAAATTTAAATTAGGTTAGGAATCGGATACTTGCTCGCGTCAATTACAATGAACAATGCGTACTTTATTGAAGAACTTTGAACAACAAATAGTATAACAGATTACAACGAAACTGAAGTATTAAAATTTGAGAAAATCAGATCGTCCGAAGTAGAACTTCTGCCCGCAATACGAGAATACGCCCAAGTAGTGCTCACGGAAAGGCGGCTCGTCCCAAGGTTAAAACGATCTTAACGTCTCGGCAGTAGCAGCACCGCAAACTGGATCGAGCACCGGCGAACTGGAACTAGACTGAACTGGAAAAGTATGAATTCTATGCTTTGAGAGAATGCAGATTGCTATTCGAATGAATGAGGAATGCAATGACAATGCCTCCTTATATAGTAGCTTCTCAGACATGAAGGGGCCCGTCTCCATAATGGCGCCATGAAGTTGTTGAGGTTACAGGAGCCAAAGGTCTCGTTGGAGGTGAAGAGACACTGCTGTTACAAATAAATGAATTGGGCTAAACAAATAAATGAATTGGACTCGTGTAGTTGGTCCAAAAAGATAAGGCCTAAACACCAGCCCAAATCACCAATTGTCAGGCCCAGCCCGCCCGCCCGGACGGCGACGGCACGCGCTTGTGTGTGTGCGCGAGGGAACCCATACACAGCAAACCAATAAGTTATTAAGCCATACAGACATAGTCATAAATGCTAGTCAAATCAACCACATATAACCGATGTGGGACAACTAACATGTTATTAATTATAATAAATATTTAATTAACAATATTAACCACATATAACTGATGTGAGACAACTAATATTTATTATAATCAATAACATGTTAATTACAACTTCAACATTCAACCTTTAACGTACAATATTTAACTCACCGAAAATCAATTTAAAAATATTAAATATACCGCGTTCATCTACTCACTACATAAATTAATATCTAATAAATATTTCAATTAAATAATAAATATTTAATTAACAATATTTATCATCAAATTCATGGTTAACAATAAACCATTTCCAACGAATTATTGGTAGTGCATCCAATATAGACAACACCAGCGACTTTCTCTATGAAATAATAATAAAATTATTTATTACTATAAAACTACTTTATAAATGGTCAACAAGTACGTTCTTCCATGATACAGTCGATAACTTGACAATTTTCGTAAAATAAAAATAATTCTTGAAATCCACCATAACCCATATCTGGAAGAAAAAGACAAATCATATATGATCGACGGTATAAAGTATTTGTAATTGCAGCACTTCCTTGAAATGCTTGATAAACCATTCTAGAAATAAAAATACAGATTCGATATGATTGTTAGTATATGCAATATTATTCGTTAGGAAACACCTAAACAAGAGACCTATCATATGTAGAAAACGAAATTTCCGTCTAACTTAAGTGTAGTTGTAAAGGTAACTATATTTTGCATGACGGCCGCACCATGCGACTGCCAACGCCGAGACTTAGTTAATCCCTTGATTACGATGATTAGAGTTTAAAGTAATTAAGAGATTTATTTAATTCTAATTAAAATTTGTGGCACTCGTTGGTGTGCGCGGTCGCACGGTGTGATCGATCAACTTTTGATTCGACTATTTTTAATCAGTTATTATTTGCAATAAAACAAAAGGAAAAATAAGGTGAAATAAGTTAAAAGTCAAAGAGAATAATTAAACCAATAGTTGAAGCGTGTATAGACAGATGGGAAGCGCGTCGACGACCGAGTCAACTCTGTATCTTACATCGCTACAAACAGCCTTCCTTCACTGATGAGTCACACTCCCTGCTGCCTCAAAATTCCACTACTACCCCTTTCAATTTCTTTTTTTTTTAATTTTTTATCAGCCACAAGAAAGAAAACGAAAAGATAAGACTAGCTTCGATACATATTTTAAACGTCGAAATAGTTAATCGTTTAATTACTAGTTGGCCTTGGTTAACTCTTGAATTTTATATAAAATTGCTTATCCATTTATTTATTTACCGGTTCATATTTTTCAATTACATTTTCATGTTTTTACATACAATAAACATTTTGTTTAGTTTATATAGCATTACAATTTTTTCGGAATATGTCATGCACTATAAATAAATCATGCATTTGATATTAAATAGACTATTTCAAGTTTCATTAACTCATAAATAAACTTAACGAAACCTCTCAGAGAATAATAGGTGATCTTCTCTATTAAGAGGTCCATTTCTTATAGTATCATAAAGAATAAAGATATTACAACACAACGGATGGAAGTTTACCAAATATACATGCAAAGTAGCAGATGTGGATTCCCACGACATAAAAAAAATATAGAATAAAGATAAATCATAAAAGTAGCATGATTACATATGGTCCCATTTTATCTTAAGGTACAAAATAGAGAAAACGCATATTGCTATGCTACATAAATAAACAAATGAAAGCTGTACTGCCTTCTAATAAGCTAGCTGCAGTTGATTTTGGCACACACTAATTTATTCAATGTATCAATTTTCCAATGAAAGTAATGAAAATTGCATATAAATATATATAGATGGTAAAATATACTCTCTCCGTTCACAAAAACGATGCACACTTTATCATTTTGGGGTGTCGATGAAAAAGATGCATACTCCATGTTTTGTAATATGACCCACATAATTTATTTTAATTTAATCATTCACTCAATCCAAGTGGTACCTTTATTCCACTTCACACATTTACTTTAATTTAATCGTCTATTCAATTCAAGTGGGACATTTATTCCATTCACTTCACATATTTACTTTAATTTAATCCTCCACTCAATTAAAGTGGGACCTTTATTCCACTTACTCTAATTTAAAACTATATAATAGTTGAGACTCTTACTCCACTCACAATATATTACGCCCATTTTATTAAACTCCGTGTTCATCCCAATTATGTGTCTTTTCGTGGACAGATGGAGTATTTTTATTGGACAGTAAATATTATGTGAATAACGTGAAGAACATTTTATTACCTAAAACATACTCCCTCTGGTTTCAAATATAAGATGTTTTGGCCCTTTTTATTTGTTTTTTTTATAAGACGTTTTCAGTTACCAAGAGTGTTCTCTCTCTCTCTTCTATCAATTTTATTTAATTTTCAACCCATTATTAATTATGTGCTCATTTTTCAATGTATGTTGAGTTCCTTTCATTAACTTCGACAATATATTAATATTACCCTATCATATTATCATGAATTGTAAAAAGGAATCCAAAAGACAATAATACAATTTACCAAATAAATTTTTTGCATTAAAGTTTAAAATTAATTAATATTTTTTAATCGTAATGCAAAATGTCAAAACATCTTATATTTGAAATCGAAGGGAGTACATTTTTGTTGTTTCTTTTTCTTTTTCTTTTTTGATTCGTTCATATCATTTCCCCGTTGCTCAAACTACATTGAGCCTTTCTCTTTTTTCCTTTTTTGATTCTCACACAAATGTTTAGAATATTGTAATTATATCACTACTTTTTAATCATTTCTAATTACAATGCCCTCCAATTTTAAGAAATAGAGCTAAGTTGTGTTGATGGTAAATATCAGACAAACTCAATAAAGAAAATAAAAATGTTGTAATTGCAAAGTTTTAAAAAGGTGTTATTTTAATCGCACATTAACAGCCATTAAAAATTACAAATTACAAATTAAATTAAGTGTTATTTACAACGATTAATAAATAATAACAATAACAACAAAACACATAACTGAAAAATGTTTCAAGTGGTTCCAAAATTGGAGAATAAAGAATGTGTGCAAATATTAAAATAGCAAAAAAGTTAACAAATACTCCCCTTTAGTTTACGAAAGAAAATTTCCGTTAAAAAAGCAAACAAAATACAGTATTACAAAAATTCTCGTCTTGCAGCCAAAGTAATGGCAAGACAGTACAACCGATTCGAGTCGAGCCTAATAGTGTCTTATTCAAGATTGACATGTTTAGTTATACGAGCTTCTCGTTTAATTATCGAACGAACTTTTATCGAATTGAGTACAAAGCCGAGCCTAAACGAGATTTTTAAATTTAGACTTTCAATTAAAATTTTAGTTATTTTTCAAAAATATATGTTATTTTATTCATAATAATATAATATATTTATTATTTTCTTATAAATAAATGAAGTTAACTAGATACTTAATCCAAATATTACTATAATATAAAATATACATCTAATTAATAATTTTATATGTTTAGATAAAGTCTCAATTGTCAAATATATCCACTTTCACTTTTTCACAATTAGTTATATCCGCCTGTGAGAAATTCAATTAATTATGTCCATATTTGATATGAACTACCCAATTTACCCTTGATGTTGTATTTTTTATATTATAACTCTTACACATTGAGTGGGATTTGATGCTTCTCACTTTGATAGGTTTTAACCGAAAATGATTGTGATGTTTAGGGCTTGAAAGTTAGCAAAAGTGGTCAATAATTAGATAATTAGTGTTGACATGATTAGTTTGTTTAGGGCATATCCAATTAATTAATTACTCAATTTTTAATTAAATTACTTATACAATGAAAAAAATTCCAAAATTATTGTATGTGTGATAAAAAGAGTAACCAAATATACCATAATTTACATTTGCAATATCCCACTCGACTTTACAAAGATCCCGCTCGGTTACGAAGCATATTTTGTAGATCCCGCTCGAGTGGGATCTATATTAGCCGAGCGGGATTTCCTTTTTTTGCAAATGTTTAATTTTTTGGAGTTGATTTGTGTATTTTTTTAAGTTGCAAAATAGTATTTTTAATCAAAGCAAGAAAATGCAAGGCTTATACGATGAAAAAAATCCAAATTTATTATATGTGTGACAAAAAGAGTAACCAAATATACCATAATTTACATTTTCAAGATCTCACTCGGTTTTACAAAGATCCCGCTCGGATACGAAGCATATTTTGTAGATCCCGCTCGGGTGGGATCTACATTAGCCGAGCGGGATTTCCTTTTTTTGCAAATGTTTAATTTTTTGGAGTTGATTTGTGTATTTTTTAAGTTGCAAAATAGTATTTTTAATCAAAGCAAGAAAATGCAAGGCTTATACGATGAAAAAAATCCAAATTTATTATATGTGTGACAAAAAGAGTAACCAAATATACCATAATTTACATTTTCAAGATCCCACTCGATTTTACAAAGATCCCGCTCGGGTACAAAGCATATTTTGTAGATCCCGCTCGGGTGGAATCTACATTAGCCGAGCGGGATTTCCTTTTTTTGCAAATGTTTAATTTTTTGGAGTTGATTTGTGTATTTTTTAAGTTGCAAAATAGTATTTTTAATCAAAATAAGAAAATGATTCTATGCTTTTCCAATTTCTCATGCGGCACTGTCACTTCCCATGTTTTCGTTGAACTGCTGAACCGAAGTGATGTTTTTTTTGTCAGGTTCCAATTATTCTAAGGGTATTTAGGTCATATTGGACATAACTAATTTGTTTTCCAACAAGTGGATATAACAAATTTCAAAATATAGTAAGTGGATATAACAAATTTTTACTCTTTAGATAAATCACTTAACGAGCTTACTCATTAGCTAAGACTGTCCACAACGCTCATCGAGCGGGGGTGCTCGAGACCACATCGAGCAGGGGGTGGCTCGAGCACCCCGCGTGGCAGACGGCGAGAGCTCGAGGCGTGCCCGAGCGCTCGAGACGAGCTCGAGTCCGGCGCGTGCCGAGCATGCGCGAGCAGTTTTGGGAAAAAAAATATAAAAATTTACGGCGCGTGCATTGCACGCGCCTAACGTATATATTCGAAAAATTTTGCCCGTTGCGGCAACGGCTATGCCGTGTTTAATGTTTTTTTTTTTTTTTCTTCACCTATAAATACCACCACACCCCCTCATATATCTCACACCATTTTATCATCCTCTTTCTCTCTCAAATTCAACCTAAAAAAATATCTTCATCGGAGGAACTTATTTTTTCTGATTCGTCGGAGGAATATGTCGAGGGCGGCACCGACGACGAGGTGCTGGAGATGATGGCGGACGTGGATCGCTACATGCATGCACACCAAGCGGAGCAAAAAAAGAAGAAGAAGAAGAGGGCGCGAAACTTCGTCGACCGCAACCGAGAAGCGGCGTGTGCGATCCTCCACGCCGACTACTTCGCCGACCACCCCACCTACGGCGAGCAGTTTTTCCGACGCCGTTTCCGGATGCACAAGCATCTGTTCTTGCGCATCTGCAGGACGTTGGAGGAAAACGTCCACTTCTTCACGCATCGACAAGATGCACTCGGGCGATGGGGGCTAACGGCGGTGCAAAAATGCACGATGGCGGTGCGACAACTGGCGACCGGTGGTGCTGCCGACTCGTTCGACGAGTATCTGAAGATCGGAGATAGCACGGGCCGGCTTTGCCTCAAAAAATTTTGCCGGGCAATCATCGACCTCTTCGGCGAGCGGTACTTGAGGAAGCCCAATGCTGCCGACACTGCGCGTCTGCTCCAAATGCACGAGTTGAGGCATGGGTTTCCAGGGATGCTCGGGAGCCTGGATTGCATGCACTGGGAATGGAGGAACTGCCCAAAAGGGTGGGCGGGTGTCCACACTCGCAGCGATCACGGCGTGCCTACCTTAATCTTGGAGAGAGGATTCCGACTCTCCGTCCAGTAGCGGGGTACACTTGCGGACAACTCCGATCTGCTTTCGGCAATTTATGCAACGGAATGCCGACTTGAGTGATCAAAAAAAGCACCATTGGCTTACCAATGATCTCACCGAGCACCTCTACCAAAAATTTGGTCCTCTTCGGGAGTAGTCTAGCATTTTTAATTAATGTAATATTTTTTATTTTAATTATTGTAATATGTTAGTTTTTTTTTTAATTAATGTAATGTTTAATGTTATTTTTATTAATGGAATTTTATGAATTAATTTAATAAATGAAAATGGGGAATTTTTTAATATTAAAGATAGAGCACCCTTAGAGCACCCTTGCGTTGCAGGGGTAGAGTGCTCTAAGGGTGCTCGAGTGCTAGAGCACCCCTTAGAGCACCCTAAGACTATCCACATCGCGGCTCGAGCAAGGGTGCTCGAGCCGATTTCGAGCAGGGGGGTGCTCGAGACCACTGCGTGGCGGAGGAGACGAGCTCGAGCACAGCTCGAGCACGCGCGTGCATTACACGCGCTTACGATTTTTTAAAAAAAAATAATAAAAAACGTCAGGCGCGTGCAATGCACGCGCCAACGTTAAAAAAAATTAAATATCCAACGGTTTGATTTTGAAGCCAGCAACGGCTAGATTACAGTCTTTTTTTTATTTTTATTTTTTTCATTTTACCACCTATAAATACTATCTTCACCTCTCTCATTTTCACACCTCTCATTATATTTTCATCTCTCACAATCTTTCCTCTTCCACAATTCTTCAAGCAAACCTTCTCAAAAAATAATTATGGATCCCAACAACCCATATTCGTCGGCGTGGTATCCCGACATGTCCGACGACGCGAATTTCTACACGGGGGCGGGGCTTGATTCAATCAACCTCAACACCGCCGCCTCCGCCGAATCCTACCCGTCGTTCTCCCCGGACTCCGACAGTCCGGCGACAAACACCGAGGATCGCATCATTTTGGCCCCGCCGCCGTCCCAGCCCGCTGCCAGAGGAAAGAAGAAGAAGGGGAAGGGCAAAGTCGTTGACACCTCTACCGCCGCTGCCGCCGAAGATGACGAGGAACCCGTCCGGTCCAAGCGACACAACTACACGGACGAGCAAGCCACCTACATTGCACAGATTTGGGTGGAGGAGACCAACAACTCCATCGACGGATGCGACCAGTCCGGCGAGAGATATTGGGGCGCTATCCAAGAGCGCTTCAACCGGAGGTTCAACTTGGCTCTCAACAAGAAAGTCGTGAGGAGCTTCTTCGGCCGTATCCAGACCGCCGTGAAACACTGGAGGTCGGCTTGGCAGTAGGCAAATGCTCGCCGGCCAAGCGGCATCGATGACGAGTTTGTAAAAAACCAGGCCCAACAGATCTACCAGGCAAATGCTCAGGCGCCTGCCTTCCGCTATTTCGCGGCGTGGGAGATCCTTAGGGAAAACCCCAAGTTCCACCTAGCCAATTTCCCAGACGTACAGTCCATGAAGAGGACGAAAACTACGGCGGAGGACAACTATACATCCTCTCAATCCCAGCCGTCGGCAGAGGAGGCCCAGTCCACCGAAGGAGAAAGCGCGCCTTCCCGACCGGAGGGTCGAGATGCGGCAAGGGCTAGGGCAAGGGGCAAAGGAAAGAAGCCGGTCGAAGGGTCGTCCCAGTACGATTCCGTCATGGATCGAGTTAGCTCCCGACTTAGCCAGTTCGCCGAGGCCAAGCATGAGATCGCGGTGGCGATGCGGGAATCAACTCGGGCGAAGATGGAAAGTGCACGCCTCAAGTCCGAGTATCTTCAGCAGCGACGTGATCAGATGGACCTGAATATTGTCTCCAAGGACACGAGATATATGACGCCGGAGCAGCAGGAAGTTCACCGGAAGATGGTAGAGGAGGTGAAGGCACGTCGGGGGTGGGCGTAGTTTTTTTAAGTAATTTTTAGTTTTATGTATTATTTTTTTTTTATTATGTAGTGTTTTTTTTTTTATTGTCAACGGCATGTAATTTTCCAATTTTCAAATATTAATGGAAAATTCGTATTATTTATTTATTAGTGTATTTTAATTTATTTACAAATAGATGAATTAATTTAATAAATGAAAATGAGGAATTTTTTAATATTAAAGATAGAGCACCCTTAGAGCACCCTTGCGTTGCAGGGGTAGAGTGCTCTAAGGGTTGTGGATAGCCTAAGGGTGCTCTAAGGGATGTGGATAGCCTAATAAGTCGAGTATTGTCATGCTAAAACTTGGCTCGTTTAGCTAAACAAACTGCTCATTAAACGATCGAACCTTTATCGAGTCGAACGCTGAATAACTCGCGAGTAGCTTGACTCATTTACAGCCCAAGTCCAAAAGCAGATAATGTAGGAGGGGTACTTTAGTAATTGGAAATGTGGAGCCAAATGCCAAATCATCTTGTTTTGTAGATTTGGAATTTTGTTCCAGCCCAATCACATCACATTTGAATATAAAGTTTTAAACGAAATTCATTTTAATATATTTGACCGACCTTTTTCCAAATTCTTAAATTATATGCTTCTGATTTGCCTTGACATTATAAGCAAGAAAAGGTTACGATCACAGTTCACTCCAAATATCTTCCTAATAATAGCCAGTTTATGTTTATGTATCTCTTTCTCACTCTTTCAAACTTTCACTATAACTAAATCTCATAGATTTCATTTCATCACATTCCGCAGTTGGAGTATATTCCGGCGACCCAGTTCAGATTCCGGTGAAGTTTATCATCCGCCGCCGGCCTATTTGTTTTTGTAACCGCTTTTGTGGCTCATGAGGGAAATGGAGTGAAACCAGTGCATAAAAATCCAATCTTGGCTTACTTCAAAAACAAAAAACAAAAAAATCCAATCTTGGCTACTAGTACTTTTTTGTCACAACCATCGTAATAGAAATGCGAATCTGGTGAAACTGGGAATAGAGAAATGGGTTCTTGTCTCAGTGTTGATGGAGAAGAACAGCAGCAGAGAGATAACAGAAAACCTGGTACTGCTTCATACACTGACATTCTTTCTAATATTTGTTGTTTTTTATGAATTTGAGATTTTTTGTTTCATCTGAAAAAGAAGACTCCATCTCTGTGTGTGTGTGTGTGTGTGTGTTTCTGGGGGTGGAGGTGATATGTATGTATACAATGATGTTTGCATTCTCTTTTCGGCATCAAGTTGGAAATAATTAAGACTTGCTATGCTATGCAGAAGTTTTGCTTTTTTATTTGAATTAAAGATTACAAAGTGCCATTTTGATATTAAATTAATTGGACTTACTATATTATGAAGTCAATGGTAGAGTAAGATTGCTGACAAGAAAATGGAAATAGAAGCTCTAGTTGACTCATCAATTTTGTCAAAACCCTTTAGTTATAGAAATTATTGTGGTGTATATATTGTTGATAGTTCTATATCCACCTTAGCTAAAAGCAGTATATAATAGAAGTATTTGAAGTTTTGTTTATAGACTTGATGATGAAATGCATATTCTTGTGGTAATACATTGAATCATAGTCCAATTGCTGATACATATCCAAGTCTAGTTTTCTGATGGCCATGAACTTGTTCTGTTATGAATTACAGGTATCTATGGCTATGTGGATTCCAAATCTTCAACTAAATCGGGCTCTGTGAGTTCAAGCACTTTTGTGATAATTCCAAAAAATCTAAAGGATCTACGTCTAAGTCCGGGGAATGGTGATCTTGATATCTTCACGTATGAGGAGATGAAGCTGGCCACAAAGCATTTCCGACCAGATCAGGTTCTCGGTGAGGGTGGGTTTGGTGTTGTCTACAAAGGAGTTATAGATGAGAGCGTGAGGCCTGGTTACAAGACAACTCAAATTGCCGTTAAAGTGCTTGATCCTGAAAGTCGGCAGGGGGACCGAGAATGGCTGGTAAATTACAAGTTTTTTGAAAATGCTATTTTAACTGTTCTAAACTTCATTTTTGGTTGCCAAATACTCTGTTATACTAGGCATTGTGCCTATTTTATCCTTCTGATTGAAAGTCATGTTGCTCGAGTCGTTGTAATTTATCAACTTTAAATTGCATATTTGAATATGGAAACAATATTTATCAAAAAATGATAAGCAGATGGATGGATGCACCCCCTGTCTACTGTTTTAAAACTGAGGTTTCCCTTAATTTGCAGGCAGAAGTCAATTATTTAGGACAACTTCGACATCCAAATTTGGTAAAACTTATTGGCTACAGCTGCGAGGATGATCATAGGCTTTTGGTCTATGAATATATGGCATCTGGGAGCCTCGAGAAACACCTTTTCTTTAGTAAGTGGTCGTAAAGAAGAATGGTTTTGGTTGAGACTGTTTTTCATTCTTTCACTTATCACATTCACTCCTGTAACAATCATCTGATATGGATAACTGAGGCTTCATGTTGCTAATAGTAACCACCTAAAACTAGGTTGTTGATAAGAACATTCATTTTAAAATTGGCGATTGTATTATATGTGATGCCATCATAGTTTGAATATTAAGAGAGATTGAACTATGTTGGGCATTGATCCCATTCGGTGTGGTTTTGTCTGCAGTTAACCTAGTTCTCTGATCATTTATCCTCATGGTTTTTCGACTCTTTTTGCTTGTAGGGGTACGTGCGACTTTATTAACATGGCCTAAAAGATTAAAGATTGCTTTGGATACTGCAAAAGGGCTTGCTTTTCTTCATGGTGTCGAAGAACCTATCATTTACAGGGATTTTAAGACATCAAACATTTTGCTAGATGAGGTTAGTCAGCCTCCTCCATCATAAATCCCAAGATTCATTGTTTATTTGTACAAATGAGGTTTATAAATGAGTATCATATTTGCATGGGAATTCCATAGTTGTTTTTAATGTCTTATAGTTATGTGAATTTCGTTATCTCCATCAATCATTAAGTGGCTAAAGTGTACAACAAACACAGGATTTCAACGCAAAGCTTTCTGATTTTGGGCTGGCAAGGATTGGGCCGACGGGAGATCAAACTCATGTCTCAACCCGGGTTATGGGCACATATGGTTATGCTGCTCCTGAGTACGTCATGACTGGTGAGTCTTGCGGTGGCAGACTTGATAAGGAACGTTACATTTGATGTACCATATTGTTTATGACTAGTGGTTTAAATATAACTCATTTATACTCATCCATTTCCACATTGTTCAGGACATTTGACAGCAAGAAGTGATGTTTATGGGTTTGGAGTTGTTCTGCTTGAGATGCTGATAGGAAGACGCGCAATGGACAAGAGCAGACCTAGTCGAGAGCATAATCTTGTGGAGTGGGCACGTCCGCTCCTTAACCATAGCAAGAGGCTGTTGAGAATACTAGACCCTAGAATCGAGGGGCAGTACTCCACTAAGATTCTAATGAAAGTGGCCAATCTGGCATATCAATGTCTCAGTCAAAACCCAAAAGGAAGGCCCCTCATGAATCAAGTGATTGAGATACTCGAACCCCTTGTGGCACAAGAAATGAGCAGAGAAGGGCCGACTCAACTCGGCGGAAGTGGAGGTATAACCCTTTATGAAGTTCCAAACAACGTGCCACAGAATTCGAGAAGTCAGAATAGAAGAGAAGTCGAGCTCTGTCAAGAACCAACAAGTTGATGAAATATATGAAAGTGAGCTTCTAGAGGACAAAGACCTCTATTATCCTCTCTCTAAGATTTTTTGAAGGCTATAAATTGTACCTTTCTTCTTCTGTCTTATTCTTCACAAGTCATGGACATTGTCAGAAAATTGCTTCTGCATTGAGTGTAATTTTGTAGCTCCTTTTATCAATGAAAAAATAAATGAGTCTTAATACATCCAAAATAGTTCGAGAGAGTGGCAACAGGTAAATCAAAGTAGTGTTACGTTAGTTACGGTACTAATTCAGTTTGGAACAGTTGATAAACTTGAACTCATCTTCGTCCTTAACATCGACACATACATATCTAGAGACTCGACACACCAATTTCGACATATTTTCCTTTTTCAGCCTGCTGATTCTACTGCTACAACTAAACGTGATCAATAGCTCTCATGCAAGCTTATTGAGAAAACCACATCTATGTTGTGCTTATAAGTATGTTAACACAACCTGTTAAATGAGAATTTTACCTTCGAGAGATCATGAGATGACGGACTTTAAGATAGAATAAGTCAGGTCCCTTTCACTCCCATGATCCCAATGGAATGAAAAGAGCAACAAACATTCAATTTGAAATGACTCATTACATGTGAATTGTCTCATGCTTATAACCAGTTGACGTTTTAACAAGTTAAATGAGGAAGCTTCAACACCATCGATTCCTAATCAGATCCGAGGCTTCACATCAAATAATGTCAAGCTTTCTGATTTGAATTACAATACATAATGGGGCTCCAATTAAGAGGTGCAGAAGTGATTCAAACATGTGAATGTCTAAGGGTTAAGTATCAATTACACCCCAAAACTGGCATAACATTTTGCCTATTTCAGTAAGGCACCTTCTCTCTGCAGGATTGAAAATGTCCGATTTGGCGGCCTCCTGGACTCCGTACAAGAATTCATGCTTTGTTTGTGAGGAGAGCACCAAGTAGGTTGGTCCATGGATGTTACCGAGATCCACAAGCTGATGAGAAAACAGAACATAAAAAGTCATCAGTTAGAAAACATGCTAATCATTAGTAAGGAATATGGATAATTCAATCTAAACAGTAACCAAAATGACTTGCCTGCTGTAACCAAGGAATAATAGAGCTCACAAATCTTTGGTCCATCAGGTACGGGGCCAAATTGTTTAATAGGTCATTTGCAGTCTTTTTTGACAGATTTTCAAGAGAAGGTCCTGTTCTTTCAAGAAGCTCAAAGAGAAGTTGTTCATTCCTTGAAGACAGAGCTTCAGCATATGCTGAATCCAGATCCCCATTGCAGAAATAATCTTTCACATTTTTCCATGGGCTATTCTTAGTTTCCAGCTTGTTTAGCCTTGCCTTAGGATCATAAACGCCATTTTTCCTCGTTTGATCCTCATGAACTTCTGGACAGTAACTTACAGGAGGTGCTTTCCCTAGAAAACCTTTAACTGGCTTAAGATTGGCATCTGCCCACATGTCAGAGTTTGGTCGTCTAGCATTGTTACTTCTGCTTCTTGTATATGTGTCCTCCCAAACTCCAGCATGTTTAGTCGGCAGTAGTGTAGAATGCCTGTTGCTATCTACAGACGTCCTTGGAGTGCATGTAGAAAGTCTAGGGGAAGCAACGCTGGGACTTCTCTTCAGTAGTTTTGCTGCCAATACATCTGAGTATCTTCCTCCATGAACAAGCTCCTGCGCCATTTTGTCAACCACCAGTTCAAGATTTGAGACCTTCAACTGGACACTTGACACACTATCCATGACAGAGGTTGTAAATGTCTGGAAATAGAAACAGAAGTGTTATTTCGGTCACCAATAAAATTTCAAATTTCTCAAAACGTAAAAGAATCCTTTAGTGAGTCAGATTTCTAAGTTCAATCATAACCCGGCAGTTTTCCTCTGTAGAGACAAGGCGGGGAGAGAGGTGAATTAATTACACAGGGAAAGAGCATTCACATGCACTTCTATATCCTAACACCCACACAATATTTTCTTTCTAACATTATTTAACTCTAATAGTCACATTTACTTCCTTAATTTGAGCATTATATATGACTATGTCTTGGTGCAAGTTTTTTTTTATCTTAAATAAATTATACAGTTCTCTACTAAGGTCACTGTCAATGCATAAATTTTTACTTAGTCACTGATATTATCACATGCATGAAATTGAGGGCCAGTGATACAGGGCAGCACAGTGATTTTACATGTCCATGTCATGCACCAGAACGATTTAATACAATGAAAAAAATCAAACGAATTGCTCTGGGCACGTAAACAGAAACAAACAGAAACAAAAAAAGTTACCTTTAGCATATCCATCAAACTAGACTGCTTATTTTCGATCTCCAAGAGGTGCTTCCTGATTAATGCCATCTCCTTTTCTGTTTGAGAACAACACCCATGCATAGTTTGTAAAGTTGTTTCTGTAATTGTTGAATCTAAACTTCTACGGTCATGCAATTTAGCCGAGTATCTTTGCTCTTCAATGCTAACTTCATCCGCAGCAAATCTTCGGCTAGTCCCAGTTGACTTCACCAAACTGGCATCGTCAAAAGCATCACTATGGGTTGTGACTACCTTTGTTTTGATGCTTTCAGTGAAAAGATCAGAAACAGATGAATATTCCTGCTTGTCATCCACTTCTACATATGCATATCTAGTATTATTAATACTTCTGGCATCAGAATCTATTCTTTCACATCTCTTGATAACAGAACTACACTCAGATTCATCATTTGGATTCTCTACTGCTGAACTACAATTCTTTGGAACTGTTACATCTATTTTCCAATTAGTTCTTCCGGATTGCTGAGGTTTCTCGATGCAAGTTCTTCCAGCTGCTCTAGAAGAGAAAGGAACCTTTTTCTTAGTCATTCCATTGCCAAACTTCATCAATGTATTATCCTTTTGTCTTGTGTCACAAGCACTACTGACATCGGTATAGTCATCTCTATAGGATGTTTCTGCAGGAAGTTAATTAACATTTACGTAAATCACAGAAGCCTGTGAACCCAGAGATGAGAATATATAGAAAAGACAAATGCCAGAAGTTGTCTACATGATCATGGATCACATGCAACCTTTCATGGATTTCTGTATAAAGACTTGATACCAGATTATATAAGGCTCGGAAGTGACTCTCAATTCCAACCAAAACTGATGTGGCATTCAAACGAGAGAATAAATATTAATGAACTGCTGATTATATCCAGTCCTTTCCATTATGTGGTCTATTCTTCTAAGTTCTAAGATTGTGTACTGCTGTAGTTGCTTCTATTTTGAGATGTGTGGACCCGTACTGAAGAGATGTTTGTTAATCAAGTCAGGCACGGGGTTTCACCATAAACTGCAGGTGATACAAAATTTGATGTAAACTAACATACCAAATTTTAAAATGTGATTCCTAATGGAAAAAATTGTGCCCAAGCATAATGTAGAATTATCTTATTCCACCATCCTATAATAAGTACTAATGCCAAGTACTAGATCTGCTCACAGTTCACATTTTGATATTGTTAAACTTCTTTCATTTTTTCAGAAATATATGATTCGCACAAGTTCAATTTGATACCATTGAGAATATTTGTTTTGACTATCAATTCCAATGTAGCCAATGAATCATTTTCAAATACTTATCACTAGCAGAAGATAAATGATATCGCAATAATAGATAGCATAAAAATTAGATAATCAATGAAAAATTGGGATGACACCAAATTGGTACACATGGCATTTTCTAGCACATCAAAGAACAGGAAACTTAAGTACCTTTGACAGAAGATTCAGCTTCAGAAGGTTCAGCTGTCTCTGAGCCAGGAAGATTTTTCCAGAGCTGCAAGGCTTGCAAAGCTATGTCTCTAACTGGTTTTACCTATTTAGGTTCAAATATGAACCAAATTAAGCATTTGAAAAATAAAACTTTTAGCATAATGGTTTGTTTAATAAATAGATGACCTTATCAAACCGGCATGCTTCAAGAGAGCGGATACAAGACAGACGATATGAGCCTAGGCATGCTGCCCCGCAAGAAGCAATATCCCCTAGCGCTGCGCAAGCAGCTTTACGTGTTGTCCAGTCACTGTTCTTCAGCAACTCCTGGATGCTTGTTAGTGCAGCAGTCAAAGAACTATGTGATGGAGCACCACCAGCCTAAAACATTTAACAAGAAATGGAAGTTATAACACCGTCTACATTGAGTTTCATATAAGACAATCAGGTTACTGCATTCTCATGCTAGCCATACGGTAAGCACAAATTGAGGAAACAATTAGCTCTTAAACACAATGTACAACATCATTGAACGAAATTAAATATTGGCTTTAGCAATTTGTGTGCAAATGTGCTTCCAATCATATTGCAATTTACAAATAAATACTTATTCAGCCTATAACACAGCTAAATGCCAAAAGGTCAAAGCAGAAGTCAAAAGAAACACTAATTTGTATTAGGCAGACTGACCAGAATGATACTCCTATTCAACTCAATGACTGCTGGCTTTGCCATGAAGTGAGGATTTTTCAGAAATTTAATAGTCTTTGCCAACATCTTCTGCAACACCGATGGAGGAGGGTCGTGAATGTTGTCAATGACCTGCGACAAACACATTGCTGAACCAGTTTGCATTTGCCTGTTTTGCTCACCCAGGGCTTCAAAAAGTGGCCTTACAAGCGTGATGAAAACGCTATCACTCTCCATTCTACCGCTACTCAATTTGGCAGACAAGACACTAACTGTTTCCACACAAGCATCTCTCACAATAGAATCCGAATCCTTTAGCCGCTTAACAATGCTAGCTACCATCTTTCCAAGATGAGATCCGATCAAACCTTCATGAAAAGTTGCCAAAGTACCCATCAAGCGAATACATTCTTTTCGGACAGCACTTTTCTTCTCAAAATCTGTGTCTAAAATGCAAGATAGAAACGGAGCAATCCCCTCAGGCGTCAAGCATTCAATAATTTTCTCAAGCTCCTCCGCTCCGAGTTGATAAGTATCCCTATCTGCGAGCTTGTTGAGTGCAAGAGCCACACGCTGTTTCAGCTCAAAAATAGCTTGCTGATTACTCATCCTTGAACTTGCTTTTGATTTCACCATATTTACATGTGTCTTCATTTTCACTCAGTTTACACTAAACTGCCATCAGTTGATTTACTCCAGCATAAACTCTTAGGGACCGACTTTCCACGATTCTCCCTTCAAATTCAAATTAGGTTTCCATAAAAATCAAAATATCCAATAACTACTAATTTCATCCACACGAAAATTGAGAAAGAAATTACAGCAAAATCAACGATAACAACACTTTAAGAATCTTGAAAACAAATCAGAAGAATACTCGAGCAGATAATCAGCAACAGATAATGCACGAACACAGAGAAACACGATTACTTCGATGGATGAAGAAATAAGATACAAATCTTTCACAATAATAACCGCCTAAGAATATAAAAAGTGTAATTGGATTAATTAAATGCAAAGACTTACATAATAAGCCAACGAAATATATCCTCATTTCAATCCTTCAGCATATTAACAATGCGATGCGATACAGCATCGACAAAAAACATTGCATCGAGATTGAAGAAGCTAAAGCAGACTACTTAAGTTATATGCGCATAAAATATGCCAGTATAATACTGCCGCTCTGCCTATGAAACTACTTTGAATTCAAATTCAAAAGAGATTCAATAATGAAAAGCAAATTCGAAATAGTAGAACGAATCTCGTGACAGATGGAAGAGAAAAACGGAGTTCGAGATTATCTTACCCGTCCATACGCACGAGAAGAGGGCCAGTGTGTGTGTGTGTGAGAGAGAGAGAGAGAGAGAAGCTGGGCTTGTTTGAGTTTTGGCGCTTGGGTTTCGGTTTTCGAAATTGAAGGAGCGTCAAGTGCGTGGTGGGGCCTTCACCCTTCTTCTATTAGCTCGTGCTTTAAAAATAAAACTGGACTTGAGCATACACTCCCATGAGCACTATTCCTGAGCATCATCATCGATTTGTTCACATTAATACTATTTTATTTAATTTTTATTATTATATTTTAATTTAATATTTTAAAAAATATTATTAAAATCATTAGATTGAAAATTTACATAAAAATTAAAGTTTAATTTATTGTTTTCCTCTTAAACGGTCAAATAAAGGAATAAATAAACAAATCGAACATTAATTTTTATGTAAATTTTCAATCTAATAATTTCAATAATATTTTTTTAAATATTAAATTAAAATATAATAATAAAAATTAAATAAAATAATATTAATATAAATAAATTAATAATAGTACCCACAAATAATGTTCACAAGAAGTGAGTAATATATCAGACCTCTTTAATTTGATTATTAAGTTAAGTCTTTAAACAAACAATTTGAATTAAGTTTCAAAATTCCCGAGTCACGATTGATATTTACAGGTTTGTTTGGGTGGGAGTACACGGTTTTCATCTCATGCTTGTCTTTTTGTGATATGAGATTTTGACTTTTAACCGTGTGCTTTTAATGTAGGAAAATGATAGATATCATTATTATTATTTTTTTTCAAATAATTATAATAATAGATTTTCAAATGCTAAATGACGGTAGACTTGAACATGATTTTAGGTTTGGGCAGTACTACCTAGACTAACACACCCATATTAAATATCATTATTTTTTATTGAAATACAACTTCAGATTATTTTATTACTATTATTTTACGAAATAAGAATTCCATTAAGGATGCAGGTCAAGCACATAAATAATTTTTAACACCCTTCCCAACATGGCAACATACGGGAGTATGGAAAAGGACGTTCAGAACAATAATTTATGTTTCTTTCTTAAATCAGTACTAAATTAAAGTTAAGGATGAGATCATTAACATTTCAAGTGTTATAATTACAGCGTAATTATTTAACTGCTGATAATATATGGTGGAGCTATTTTTTTTTTTTATATCTTGGGAATCTGCAGTCGCTATCTTCGGTGTGCACCGGGTAAATCCACGTCCCTTGTGCAGTAGCCTGCAAACCACACATGACAAGTAAATCACACTTTTCAACTACAGGTGTTATAGGCTCGACCTATAGAGGCGTTTCATGAGGTTCGAACCTGAGTCTTCTCAATCTCAAGCGCTCACTTTTACCACTAGGTCATCCCCATGGATTGTGGAGCTATTTATATATGCACATATGTTATATCATCAGAGAGCTTATAAAGTCTAGTTGCATTAATTAATATATTTGTCATGTTGAAAAGAAGATTAAAAATAGAATAAATTTAAGATTTAAAAAAAAAACTCAGATGGTATTTATATTTATAAATTAAATGTCAGTTATGTCTTCATTATACCATTGAAGTTTTACTTTCGAAGATTTAAGTTAACATTTCTAAATAACTTATTTAAGTCCCCTTAAACACGGATGACTTACATTTAGCATAAATGGATGGAGATTTATTTGGTATTTTGTGGCACATTTTTAGCCAAGTAAATTGAGAGAGACAGAATATAGTAAAATTGACAGTTTGTCTCGGGAAAAAAATAATGTTGAATCGGGGCGGACGCAAAAAAAAAAAATGTTAGCAGGGGCTTTACTGGATTACCAATTTCACTAGGCATGAGAAAGAGACATGTTACGTTGTTTTATTTTTTTTAATTGAAATAAGTCTCTTATATCTACATAAATTTTAATTCCTACTTTAAATTAAAAGAACATAACTTTGTTTATTATCTATGAAATACTCAATTTGAATCCAAATTTTAAAGCCTAATTTAAGCTCCAATTAACAAAACTCAAAAGTCGTAAAATAATAAACTAATTAAGAGGTGCAATAAAATCTTTAAATTGATAACTGAATTAAAAGAAGTTAAAGATAAACAAAATTATCTTTGAGGGGAGAGGGTAGAGAGACGCAGAAGGGGACAAATTGAAGTACCGAACCATAAGATGTGTTTGTTACCAATTGATTTTTTATTTAATTTTCTTTTTTTTTCTTAAAGAAACGTAACGTGGTTGGGTGTCTTTTTCATTTTATTTTTATTTCGTTCTACTTCATCTTCTATCCTCATCAATGGCACATACTGCAAATCTTTCTTCCTTCTTCCTCATTTCTGATCATTATTTTTTTTTTTAATTTAGTTCCGGCCCCTTTAATCTCCAATTTTTTTTTCAACGATTTTTCCCTTCATTCACATCGCGAATGTTAGGGGCTCAAGTTCGATTTCAATAATGGGAGATTTTTTTTTTTTTTTGCATAATATAATAAGTGCAAAATGAAAAATATCCACCTACTTTAAAAACAATGAAAAATACTCATGGTCCCACTAAATTAAAATGTTGTGATACTTTTAGTCAAATCATGTTGATACTCTCTCTCTCTCTCTCTCTCTCTCCCTCTCTCTCTATTCACCTTTGTCGGCTAACACTTATTATGTACATTGACCAACTTTTATGTCATTTCTCGCTCGCTTATAATGAAATCCCGCTCAACACGTGTCAAATTCCGCTCACGTATAATGAAATCCGAGCGGGATTTATGGTCTCGCTCGAGCGAGATTTGACACGTGTCGAGCGTGATTTCATTATATGCGAGCGGGAACGTCATTTAGGTTACTTTAATGATGATTCATAATTTTTTGGGGTGAATACTGTACGCTAGTTAATCCTTATACGATTCAAAAAATAATTAAAAATATTATTATTGCATAATAATTGTCAAATAATCACAGAATTATCATACAATCATAACTGATTACACGCAATACCACAATTGTCATCCACTTTATATCACATCTCTTACACATGTGTAAGAGATGTGATATAAAGTGGATGATAAGATGGTATATTATATTTCAAATATTCAAGAGTAAGCATTTTCATTATATTTTAAGGGGATGAGTATTTTCATTTTGGCATTGTGAAAATGGACATTTTTATGCATTGCCACTTCAATAATTCAGATGAATTTAACACTAGGAAAACAAAGGAAAAAAAATCTAGGCAGGGCCCCTAGAGACTTCTTATTGTGTCAGCCCTGATTAAATCGGTTTGGTCCCTTAAAAGTTTAACTAAATTCAAAAACGTATAAGACCACCCACAGCGGGTGTCTCGTCGGCGGTCTCGAGACACCGCCGTCGACGAGACACCCCGATGCAGCTCGTGGTGGCTCGAGACCGTCTCGCCGCGACGAGACAGTCTCGAGAAGGTGCGTGGCCTTCACGCGCTTCCGTTTTTTATTTTTTTTTTAAAAGGCGCGTGCTTTGCACGCACCAAAAAAAAAAAAATCTGTACAACGGCTTGGTAACGGCTACAAAGCCGATATTTTTTTTTTTTTTTTTTTTGGTAATTCATCCCTATAAATACCCACCTCCATACCACAAATTATTCCACACCAAATTTATCTTCCTCCTCTTTTTTTCTCTAGTTTTCTCTCAAATTTCTTGCCAAAAAAAAAAGTCGACCACGCTGCTGTGTCGACGAGATTATTTCTTGCCAAATTTCTTCATCAAGATGCAACCGGCAAATGGGGCCTCACATCGGTGCAAAAGTGCACAATGGCCATTCGCCAACTAGCCACCGGTGGAGCTCCAGATACATTCGACGAATACTTGAAGATCGGCGATAGCACCAGCCGTCTTAGCCTCCGGAAGTTCTGCGAGGGTGTCATCCAGCTATTTGGTGACGTGTATTTGAGGAGGCCAAATGCATAAGACACCGCTCGGCTGCTGCAGATGCACGAGGAGAGGCACGGCTTTCCGGGGATGCTCGGTAGCTTGGACTGCATGCACTGGGCGTGGTCGGCTGCCTACACTCGAGGAGATATAGGCGTGCCTTCCTTGATTCTTGAGGCGGTGGCGTCTCAAGACTTATGGATCTGGCATGCCTTTTTTGGAGTAGCCGGCTCCAATAACGACATCAACGTCCTCAGTCAGTCACCCTTATTTGAGGACGTGCTTGAAGAACGTGCTCCGCCGTGCCAGTACGTGGTGAACGGAAAGCCCTACGACGGCGGTTACTACTTAACCGATGGGATCTACCCGGATTGGGCTGCTCTGATCAAGGCTTCTCCACTTGCAACGGACCAGAAGGAGGCGCGGTTTAAGATGATGCAGGAAGCGGCGCGGAAGGATATCGAACGGGCATTCGGTGTTCTTCAGGCCCGATGGGGAATTATCCGGAACCCGGCGCGGAGCTGGTACACAAAGCACCTCCGCAACATCATGTTTACGTGCATTATTTTGCACAACATGATCGTTGAAGACGAGAGGGAGGACGTCGAGAACTGGAGAGAGGACACAGAAACGACGTCGAGCAGTAATGTCTCTCATGTCCCCGTTCCGCAATCATGGAAGAATTTTCTCAAACGGGACGCCACATTGAGAGATGTGAGGAAGCACCATCGGCTCACAAATGATTTGATCGATCATCTTTGGAGCCGATTTGGAGCAGTTGACGAGTAGGATGTTTTTTATTTTTTTAATTTCAATTAATGTAATGTTTTTTATTTATTTTATTTCAATTAATGTATTGTACTAGTTATTTGTCAAAATATTAATGAAATTTTCAAATTTTTTTTATTAAAATTAATGCAAAATACAAATTCAGAAAATCCTTAGAGACACCCCAAAGAGACAGCCCCACTGCAGCTCACTGTCTTTATCTCCAAAAAATCCTTAGAGACACCCCCAAAGAGACAGCACCACTGCAGATAGTCTAAGTACTTAAAATTACCTCAAACAATTCAGAAGTTATTCTTTTGCATCCAAATTATCTAATTTTTGGACTTAAATAGATTTTTTTAACTCAACATAAATTTAAGACTTTTTTTTTTCTGTATTATTCAATTAGAAGTTCAAAATCACCTCAGCTTGTAACACCTACACGGACTGGTGCAAAGTGCAAACCCGCCAGGATACACAGTAGTCCAATAACAAAATTTGGACTTTGAGAAAAAATTGTATATTTGGTGATAAAGGGGAAACAAAAGAAGAAGACACTTTGGTGCAAAACTAAAATGTATTGTTCAGGGCAATATTCTCCTTTCATGGTCATAATTGATGGTTGATACTACATCGAGTCGAAATTAAAGTCAATCAAAAATGCAATATTCAGAAATAACATCAATATTCAGAAATAAAAAGACTGATCATATAATCCAGTTCAAAATAAATGCATCAGCTGCATACTACTATATGTTTACAAATCTAACTGGTCGAGCAAAGTAGTAGGGAGAGGGAGAATTAAAAAAAAAAAAAAAAGGAAACTGACCAGAACCCATCTGCTACCAATGAACTTGGTACGTTTCTCGATACAACATTCCACTTCTTAGGCTGTCCACATCGCGGCTCGAGCAAGGGTGCTCGAGCCGATTTCGAGCAGGGGGGTGCTCGAGACCATCGCGTGGCGGAGGAGACGAGCTCGAGCACAGCTCGAGCACGCGCGTGTTGCACACGTGCTTACGATTGTTTAAAAAATAAAAATAAAAAACGTCAGGCACGCGCCAACGTTAAAAAAAATTAAAAATCCAACGGTTCGATTTTGAAGCCGGCAACGGCTAGATTACAGCCAAATTTTTTTTTTTTTTTTTTTCATTTTACCACCTATAAATACTATCTTCACCTCTCTCATTTTCACACCTCTCATTATATTTTCATCTCTCACAATCTTTCCTCTTCCACAATTCTTCAAGCAAACCTTCTAAAAAAATAATTATGGATCCCAACAACCCATATTCGTCGGCGTGGTATCCCGACATGTCCGATGACGCGAATTTCTACACGGGGGCGGGGCTTGATTCAATCAACCTCAACACCGCCGCCTCCGCCGAATCCTACCCGTCGTTCTCCCCAGACTCCGACAGCCCGGCGACAAACACCGAGGATCGCATCATTTTGGCCCCGCCGCCGTCCCAACCCGCTGCCAGAGGAAGGAAGAAGAAGGGGAAGGGCAAAGTCGTTGACACCTCTGCCGCCGCTGCCGCCGAAGATGACGAGGAACCCGTCCGGTCCAAGCGACACAACTACACGGACGAGCAAGCCACCTACATTGCACAGATTTGGGTGGAGGAGACCAACAACTCCATCGTCGGATGCGACCAGTCCACCGAAGGAGAAAGCGCGCCTTCCCGACCGGAGGGTCGAGATGCGGCAAGGGCCAGGGCAAGGGGCAAAGGAAAGAAGCCGGTCGAAGGGTCGTCCCAGTATGATTCCGTCATGGATCGAGTTAGCTCCCGACTTACCCAGTTCGCCGAGGCCAAGCATGAGATCGCGGTGGCGATGCGGGAATCAGCTCGGGCGAAGATGGAAAGTGCACGCCTCAAGTCCGAGTATCTTCAGCAGCGACGTGATCAGATGGACCTGGATATTGTCTCCAGGGACACGAGATATATGACGTCGGAGCAGCAAGAAGTTCACCGGAAGATGGTGGAGGAGGTGAAGGCACGTCGGGGGTGGGCGTAGTTTTTTTAAGTAATTTTTAGTTTTATGTATTATTTTTTTTTAATTATGTAGTGTTTTTTTTTATTTTCAACGGCATGTAATTTTCCAATTTTCAAATATTAATGGAAAATTCGTATTATTTATTTATTAGTGTATTTTAATTTATTTACAAATTGATGAATTAATTTAATAAATGAAAATGGGGAATTTTTTAATATTAAAGATAGAGCACCCTTAGAGCACCCTTGCGTTGCAGGGATAGGGTGCTCTAAGGATTGTGGATAGCCTTATGTTCGATATGCTCAGAATATAATTCTAAAAGCATCTCCAAATCTTGGTCTATTATGAAGGCTCAACCTTATAATAGTAGCAATTTCACCTCAAATCCTACACTACTGTAGAGAAATGAATAGTATTGTTCATTGCTCTAATTTCGTCCTTTTCTTATTATGTTTAGTTATTTCTATAAGCCTATAATATTTAATTTTAGTTTACATATTACTTCCATCACACTTAATTTGTCTCACTTTCTATTTTGGGTGTTCCATTCTACTTGTCTCACTTTCTATTTAATGAAATAATTAAGAAATCACTTTATTCACTTTATGTCAGTTCAAAACCACTTTATATCACTTTACGTTACTTCAAAAACATTTTATATCACTTTATCAATTAAAAAATATTTTATATCACTTTATTAACTATACTAATCACACCCTTTATATCTAATCTCGTTTTTTCTTAATCTCCGTGCCCGTCTCAAATAAGACAAGTTAAGTGGAACGGAGGGAGTAATAGATTGTATAAAATATTAAAATTACATTACAAATATTTGACATATAAAATATACTTTCCAATAACAACGTCATGTAGTAAAGTAACTAAAAATACAAACAATTAAAATTACAAAAGTTATTAGAATCCAAACAAATATACTTTTTCTTACTCATTGATTTCGATATGAGAGGTTTTAATGATGCTCGAATATTTTTAATTATAGAACTATCGAGACTTGTAATTTTATTCTTCTTTATAAAAATTATTTTATTGTGTGCATTAGATGTGTATATTTTATCAATATATAATTGAGATAATGTTTCATATAGTATTTAAAATTAAAGAAATAATATTTGAAATAGAGCAGGAAGTACTGGAGCGGTAGTTGAAGATGAGATGTTGAATTTGCTTTATAGCAGAGGCTGTAGAGGAAAATCATCTTGCTCTGGAAATGATTGGAGATACTATTAAATGCTATTAATGCTTGAATAGCAGCCGACGTGTATTCAACATAGCTACAAAGGTCAGTGGAGTTTAATTTAGTAGAAGTTTCGTGATAAGTAATGTCATTCATCAACATAGCTATGCAAGCCCAAAACAGTCATGTTTCACGTGTACTATTTTATAAAAAAAAAATTATCTCTTACAGAGTAATAAAATGTTCAGCTTAGAAAAAAATAGCCTCGATACTAAATCAATGGACATCTTAATAACTGTTAATTTTATGATTTATTATTATATTTTGAATAAATAAAGTATTTCAAAATGTCTCAATAAACTTTTTAGTAACTGTTAGTTTTGATTTTTTATGAAGGAACAAACTTTTCTTGTTAAACCAAGAAAAGAGTTTACACTTTACACATAATAACAGTTTTTCCTTCATTTTTTTTTTTTTTTTTTTATCTCTTAGTTAACTAACACAATAGTCCCAGTAACGAGTTGTTTGATTGAGTTCTCTTCCATTATGAATGAACACAACATTCTCTATCTTCACCGTTAGCTCTGTAATGTCAACAAATGCCAAAAATTTAACTAGACAGTCAACATCGATCCTAGGGTTCGTGAATAGGGCAAAAGTATTCGTTAAATCAATGTTCAGCAGGAAATGAAGTAATATTCAAAGAAGTCTGCAGAAATTGCAGAAGCAGACCCATCAATGAAAATGTCATCAAAAGTCTCGACTGGGTTGATTAGCTGTGAGAAAAAGTGAAAAACATACAAAATCACGTCAATAATTACTCATCAAGTTTGAAGCAAATTATAATGCTCAAAAAAACCAAAAATTAAGTTAATCAAAATCCATCATTCACGAGCACTGATAAAAGATTCATCGGAAAATTTGAGGATAAGTAGTCTTTATTTAGAAATCCAACGCATATATATTCTTATACATATGCGAGGAAGGTAATAAAAAAATAAATAAGATAAATTCTTCTTTCTTTTATCACTTAAAAATGGTGTAAGATGGAACTCTCGTGCACGATTTTGAATGAGAGAAAGAAGTGAGGAATCCTCTTTCCGATTCTGACTATCCTACTCCGATCAAAAGTTAGCGTACGTGGCTATATATGCAAGGTGTTATTTATTTGGGTTTGTCTCTAAGTTCACAAAATATACTCGAATTTTGATTTTACATGCTGATTATCGATTTGATTCATGGCATTTTTGTTTTGGAATTTTGCACCCGAGTAAACCTTTTGATCCAAATGATATGTACCGAAGTGCATTATAATTTTATTTTCATATTAACTTAAATTTGTATCCATTAGTTTTGAGTGTTTTGACATCAAAATAATGCGTAACAGTGGTTATTATAGGCCAATTCTCTACCCCTGTAACACAAAAGAAAAAAAAAATGGAGGTGAAGTATTTGAAATTGAAGTGAATGTAATATCCAATAAATAATCCCAACGGCAGAGCGCACGATTCTGATGCATAAAAAACATGCACATATATCGGCAGCAAGCAGAGGACCCGATGACTACGCAAAAAAAGAAAAACAGTTGTTCAATTCTTTAGCAGTGAGTCCTCCTCATTTCTTCCACACAATCTTCTCGTTTGATTCTCCTGCCTTCTCCCCAACCGCCATTCTCGCCGGTAGGAGTAGGAGTAGGAGTTCCTCCCGAGGGCGCGCGCCACCCTGAAAGTGCGCGCACCACCACCGCTCCTATTTATGGCTCGGAAATTCACCATCCTCCTCCTCCTCACCATCCTCCTCCGCCTCGCGCCGCCGTCCTCCGCCCAGTCGGAAGCCGACGCGCTCGACAAGTTCAAGGTTTCCCTCACCAACAGCGCCGCATTGTCCAACTGGACCCTCCCCACCCCACCCTGCACCGCCGAGACCGCCAACTGGATCGGCGTTTTATGCGAGAACGGAACCGTCACCGGCCTCCAGCTTCAGAGCTTGGCCTTGGAGGGGATCATCGACGTCGCCGCTCTCGCGCAGCTCCCCAATTTGAAGGTTTTGAGCTTCGCATCCAACAATTTCAATGGTCCCCTGCCTAATCTGTCGCTGCTCCCCAATCTCAGAATTGCCTCTTTCTCCAATAACAAGTTTTCCGGCGCGATTCCGGCGAACGCGTTTCAAGGGATGGCGGCGTTGATTAGCCTCGATTTGGATAGCAACCAGTTCTCCGGCCAGATCCCGCCGTCGTTGGCCAGTCTGCCTATGCTTCTGGAGTTGAAGCTGGAGAACAATAGGTTCGAAGGCGAAATACCGTCGTTTCCGGAAGGGCAATTGAGGAATTTCAGCGTCGCCAATAACGCCCTCTCCGGCGAGATCCCTCACGGCGTCAGCCATTTAGATGCTTCTGCTTTTGACGGTCCTTACTTTTTTTTTTTTTTTTTTTTTTTCCTGCAATATTTCCTCTTTTTCTGTTTAATTTCTCACATTTTATTTTATATTTTAACCTAATTTACAGGCAACCAAAATTTATGTGGGACCCCATTGGCGTTGTGCGAGAAACCGCCGCATCGCCTCTCCGTCGGAACAATAATTCTGGTCTCACTCCTCATCGCGGCCGCATTGGGAGCACTGTTAGCAGTGATTATCATTCTCTGTCGCCGCCGCAAACCGCAGCATGAACCCGCAGCCGCCTCCGCCTCCGCCTCCGCCCTAGGTCACGACAACCGATCAGCCTTGGAAATGGACAGGATGGAACGCGGCGAAGCTCCGGCCTCCACTCCATCCTCGCCCGGGATAGCACACCAGCGCAGGAAATCGTCGGAGGGAAATGTGAAGATCACATTCCTGAAAGAAGGCAGAGACATTTTCGACATGACGGACTTGTTGAAGGCGTCGGCGGAGATCCTCGGCAGCGGCGTGTTCGGGTCAACCTACAAAGCCGCCCTAACGGAGAAGCAGATCGTGGTGGTGAAGCGTTACAAGCACATGGGCAACGTGAGCAGGCAAGATTTCACCGAGCACATGCGGCGCCTCGGCCGCTTGAGCCACCCCAACGTCCTTCCTCTCGTCGCCTTCTACTACCGCCGCGAGGAGAAGCTCTTGGTCTACGACTACGTCGACAAGGCCAGCCTCGCAGCTCATCTCCACGGTACGCACCAAAAAAATTATGTTTAATTCCCAAATTATAAATTAACCTTTTAAACCATTTTTCTTTTTCTTTTTTATTACGTCAAATTTTCAGTAATAAAAACTTAACATGCATGGCACATCACATTTCCCATGCACATGTCGGATAGAAACGACATCGTTTTGGTCCATATCAGATAATGTTGTACTTAATTGTAATTATGTTTAATTCGCAAAATTTTATAAAAAATTAATTAAATAGATATTGTAATCTAATAAATATTAAAGAAATGCGCTAGTTCACAATTGGTGTCAGCCGATTTTATTACAGGCAATAGGTCCCGGGGCGGCCGGAAATGCCCCGACTGGCCGACGCGGCTGAGCATCACGAAAGGGATAGCCAGAGGGCTGCTCTACCTCCACAACGAGCTCCCAAACCTGACCGCCGCCCACGGCCACCTGAAATCGTCGAACGTGATCCTCGGCGGCGAGTCATTAACGCCGTCGCTGACGGACTACGGGCTGGTGCCGATCGTGAATCAGGAGCACGCGGAGCAGCACATGATCTCGTACAGATCGCCGGAGTACAAGCGCAGCGGGCGGATCACGAAGAAAACCGACGTGTGGAGCCTGGGGACCCTGATCGTGGAGATCCTGACGGGGCGGTTGCCGTCCAACTTCCTGAAGCAGAAGAAGGACGCGGCCGGAGAGGCGGACGCGGCGGCGTGGGTGGAGTCGGTGGCGATGGACATGGAGAACGGGGTGGATGTGTTCGACGCGGACATGGCGAGGGAGAAGGAATGCGAGGGGGAGATGATGAAGCTGTTGAAGATAGGGTTTGCATGCTGCCAGCTGGACGTGGAGGAGAGGCCCGACATTAAAGAGGTGGCGCAGCAGATTGAGGAGGTGAGAGTCAGAGAGAGACAAGAATCTCATGCCGATTTTGTTGTGGAATTATAATGCTGATCAATATTGATATATCATCGATGAGGCTTTCCTGCATGCAGATATTAATTAATTATATAGCTTCCATCGTCGCCATGCTCAACTTAAATTAGCTTCTAGAATCTTCTCATCATCCGATCCTATCTTATGGCGGGTTGATTGAGCTTGACGATGATTTTGGTTTTCTTCTTTTCTTTTTTCTTTTCTTTTTTGAAATATCCTTTGATTTCATAGTCAGAGAGAAGAATGATATATTTGGTAGAAGCAGCAGATATACTACGTACTGTTAGAAATTACCAGTTCATTTTCAATAACTGTAATATATTTTACATGAAGTGGGTTTTTTACAGATGTAGGTTAAAGGATTAAGATAGGGTATGTGTGTATATTGTATACGGTATACCAGCTGATTGCATTTTCTGGATATTGCTATATTCGAAAAATGTTTTTCCTTTTATGTAATATTGTGATAAATTATAAGCTCTATTGTAAACTCAAAAATCTCATCTTTAAACATAAACTAGCGTGTAACTCGTCGAATCACTTAATATTATAATGTTCTATTTCAAAAACATAATTAAATAGTTTGTTTAAAGTTAGTATGACCATGAATCACTAAGAGAATTGTTAAATCACATACAAATGAAAAGAATTTAAGTGGAAAAAGAGGTTGTATTTATTCCCTCACAAGCTTGTTTCAGCTGTAAGGAAACAAAAAGACATCAAAGTAAACAAATGCATAAAATAAAAATAACTAATTTAAAAAAAAAATTGTGAATACCTCATAATTTGTCGAAAATTTCATCATAAACCACGTTAGTTGTTGTGTCGTGCGTCTTACCGTCATCGTCACAGATCAAAATTTTGACACTTGTTTTGCTAATGACTACTGACTCGTGAGATAGTAATGTACAACTGACTATGACTAAACACAGATTTCTACAGGTACAACCCCACGATAAAGCTCAAGCAATGTACAACTAACCATAATCTTTCGTATATCAATATGTGCAATTATATGAATATCACAATTTTTGTAATATATTGTATGATTACCCTTTATTTATGTACTAAACACACTACAAAAAATATGTGAATTACCGAGGGGAAATACCGTCGGTAACTCACCCAATGCCGTCGGTAATATGATTAGCGACGGCATTACCGACGGCACGAAACCGCAGTTGATTTCGTCATCGGTGATCAATTTAGGTCAATAACGATGGACCGACTCGAAAAGACCAAGAAAAAATAGGAATATGACCGAAAAATTATAACCCATTTTTTTTAATTCGATTGAGTAGATTTGTAATCAACAAATATTATCCAACAAGTTCAAACATGTCCAAATAGTAAAGTCTTTTTTTTAATCTAATTAAAATGATTAAAATATAATTAACATGCAGCCCCCATTTTACTTATTATAGCCCCCAAATTTATAATATAATTAAAATATTAATGAGTGTACAACCTTACCCTTGTAGCCCCCTAATTTAAAATGGTGAAAACATAATCATTCATCGTCATAGCCCAAACTTTGAAGAAGAAGAAGAAGAAAAAGAAGAAGAAGAAGAAAAGTAAGAACCAACAGACGAATCGTAAATTAGCACCTTTGCTCCTGTTATCAACCACGACATTTTGATCAAGCCCATAGATTTTAATCTCAATATCCCACCTCTCAAATTTGAAGAAAATAGAAATGTCCCGTTCCTGCAGATTTTCGAAAACAATAAAATTATAGATAAATTTTCAATTTACCCAATGACCTTACATTCAAATCCCTAATTACCAGAAATAAGAAAGCAAAATCAAGAAGAATAGAAGTATCTAAAAGAAAACACAATTTTTCCAAATGCGGAAACCCAACAACTTTTATAATGACAAACTAATTAATAAGGATTAGAGGTTTAATATACTTTTAGGAGGTGTGTTCTCGTGAGTCGGTTGTATAGTATACAACCACTTCTTGTCCTATTATAACACATTATCTTTGACTTTTCAACACAAAAAATTCATGTGGTTACTGTTCATGCCACGCGCACGTACTGTTCACGCGCGACACTGTTCATCCGATTTTTTTTTTTTTTTTTTTTTAATACTGTTCATCCGATTTTTTTTCTTTCTAGTTACTGTTTAAACAGCTTTTTTTTAATTACATATTTTATTTTTAAGTTTTTTTTAATATTTTTCAGTTTTTTATTCCAAATTTTTTTATTTCCAAATTTTTTAGTAAACATTGTCATTACGAAATGTAAAGTTTCACAATCATTACATTTCATCACGACAATATCTATTTTTTAATACGACAAGTTCTACTTTTTAGTCGAACGTTGAAGTAATTATTGTAGTTGGAAAAAATAAAATTTTTCACTAAGAAACGTAAAGTTTCACAATCATTACATTTCGTCACGACAATGTCTACTTTTTAATACAACAATTTCTACTTTTTAGTCGAACGTTAAAGCAATTATTGTCGTTGGAAAAAGTGAACTTTTTCACTAAGAAACGTAATATTTCACAATCATTACACTTCGTCACGACAATGTCTACTTTTTAATACGACAAGTCTACTTTTAGTCGAACGTTTAAGTAATTATTGTCGTTGGACAAAATAAACTTTTTCATTAAGAAACGTAAAGTTTCACAATCATTACATTTCATCACGATAATGTCTACTTTTTAATACGACAAGTTCTACTTTTGGTCGAACGTTAAAGTAATTATTGTCGTTAAATTTTATCACTAAGAAATGTAAAGTTTTAAAATCATTACATTTCGTCACGACAATGTTGAAAATAACAAAAATAAAATAAAAGAAAATAAAATCTGGAAAATAACAAAAAAAAAAAGAAAATAAAATCTGAAAAAAAGAAACAAAATTTGGAAAATAAAAAAAAAAGGAAAAAAAGGAAATAAAAAAAATTAAATAAAAAGGAAAACAGAAAAAAAAAGAAAAAAAAATATGGAAATAAAAAAAAACTGGAAATTAAAAAAAAAATTGTGAATAGTAACCGCTCGCGGTTACTGTTCACGCGCGGCGGTGAACAGTAAATCTGGGAGAAGTAAAGTGTGTTGAAAAGTAAAATATGGTGTGCTATAATAGGATAAAAGGTGGGTGTATAGTATACAACTGGTGCACCAAAACAATTATATACTTTTAGCAGCACAAGTATGGAGGAATTCGACTGATGCAGAGATGTCTCAATTAATTTTTTGTTATACAACCAAAAAAAAAAAAAAAAGATTTATCAACGCATCAAGAAGTTATCATGAATTGAGATCATAGATATTTGATTTGATTTTATTTTGGACTGAAAAAGCTTTCGCAAAGTTGAAAACAAATAAAATTAGAGGCTACAAGGGTAAGGTGGTACATTTATAATGTTTTAATTACATTTTAAATAAGGGGCTCTAATGAGTAAAATGAGGGATGTGTTTAAATTACCCAAATATAAAATATATATTTATTTCTTAATAAACATATTCAATTTATGTCTTCTAATCAAGTCTCATATTTATTTTTAAATCATCATGAATTTTCTTTTATCCATATCATTATGAATTATAAAAAAAAAATCTCATATTAAAGAAACTATCCGATCTAAGCAATTAATATATTACTCCATAAAACAAAGAAAAAAGTTCGAATTTGATGGTAAATTAATTAATAACTAGTACAAAATTTGATTGGAGATCAATTAACTTTTATTGAAGCTTAATTAGTTTTACATGATGTTTCATAAATTTTAATCGGAGACTAAAAAATTATAATGAAATCAATAAAATATTATTTAATCACTACTATAAATAAATATAGTTATCTGATTTTAATTCATAATTAAATCCAAATTTAGGGTTGGTTGTGTGTGTGCCGCTGTTGCAGTTGCATTATTTTGTTTTATCTCTATTCTAAGCTCAAATTATGGGATCGTAGTGATCGAGCAGCGCTTTTATCGTTTCCTCATGCTGCCTTTCGTTCTGCAGAAACCTTATACGCTACGTTAGAAAAGTTGGAATTATCTTCATTTGGAAAGGTCTGTCTTATTGTGAGTATGGGGAGAGATTACTGTATTTTCATCATAGATCTCGCCGCCGCCGATGGGGATGAAAGTGAAGGTTATCTGACGGTAGATGATGATAAGTTTGTCCTGACGCGGCCTAATCTCCGGCTTGTTCGCGACGGCAGTTGTTATTTCTGTGTATCTGGTACGACTCTCTACATATTCTATGTCCAGAATCCCGCTACGCCGCCGCAGATATACAGCTATGAGCTATCTCAGGCGGGTTCATTCTCCAACATTCTATTGGAGGAGAAGATGATGCTTAAGGAGAAGAGAGCCCTGTTGAGCTCCAAATCTGCACCAGAAGCTGCTCAATATATGAGTTCAAATGGTGAAGGTAAAATTTTGTGGTTTTCAAGTTTGATTAGGTTTTCTGATATTATTGGTGCTGAGGCAACCCCTGATGAAATTGATTTTGAGATATACAATCCCCAACGTCATACTTGTAATTTGTAAAGTTCTCCCTCGATTACGTATTCGCCGTACGTTTGATACCGATAGGAGGCCATCTTTTGAGTTGTTTCAACCTTTTTCTTCGCCTAATTGGAAAGAATTCTCAGTGTCCGGCGATTTAGACGATGGAGATCTCTTTGATTTTTTTATAGTTTCATTTGCATTTGCTGGTAGTAGATTTCTTGTGGAGACGAGCTTTGGTAGAGTGTTCAGTCTTGACCTTGAACGTCCATATAACCAATGGAATGTGTGTGAAAATCGTATTCAGTTCACTTGTGAAAATTTGAATGTTTTGACTCGCAATGGATTATGCATGGGTCCATTCGGTGTCAAGGTTTTAAAATCTCAATTGGATGAAAGATTGGTTCCTCTTCCCATCTCGGAGATTGGTGGCAGTTTAGTGCCTGGAGGAGGATCGCATTCAGCTTTGTTGGCCCTGCTCGGTGATTATCCACAATGCATACACACACCTATTGTTGTGCAACTGGCGTTCGATTCCTGTAGTGAATATTCTAGTAGTAAGTTGTATTGGATCGTGGACGTGTTGAGAGTTAGTTGGAAAGACTTCCCGGAGGAGAATGACAAGGAGGCGTATGATAAATTTGTCAAGTGCATCAAGAGTTTCAAATTTTGCCTAAAAAACGAGTTTGTGTTCTTATCCCATATTGCGGGACTGTTTCCTTTTTAAGTTAGTTGTTAAGTTAGTGTGTTATGTTATTCAGGTGCAAGTTTGTTTATTGTCTTGCGTATTATGTGCATCACATCTGTTAGGGTATTAATATATGAAGTATCACAGTTTCCATTCTTATATATATGTGCAGGTTTTTGTTCATATGAGTTTTAGAAATGAGATTGTTCCTTCTAATCGAAATTATAAAAATGTATAATGTATAAAATTGAATTTACGAGTATTTGCAAATGTAAATGCATGAAATGTCGATCGTGTATCGGCTGGTGTAACACGAATTATATAAAGATGGGAATAAATGCAAACAAACTGCATTGGATGCTAGAGAGAGCAAACACTAGAATTCGATTATCCGCACCACTGAATCTGATTAGTGTTGAAGAATGAAATTGAACAAGCAAGTGATGGTCCGATTACCTTATTCATGAAACTATTTGAGTTTTTTGATTTGGCATTTTTTCCAACAATTTAATGTTTTTTTCTTATAGTATATGTGAAGTTGATGGATCTGGTGGAGAGTATGCATTAGTTGAGATTTTTCTTATTTGAGTGGTTTGCATGCATCTTAACTTGTACTTGAATAGTTTTCTCACATGTACCTTGAATAATGTGTAATGTGTTTTAATATGTCCAAATTGAGCTGAGAATAAACTCTTTGCCTAATCAACAACACTATGCAGGATAATCCTTTCATTTTTGATGAGTTTTCTGCTCTTCTCTCCTTTTGTGTCTTCATTTGGTTGAAAGTTAAAATTGGAAAAGAACATTGCAAGTATATACTATATTGTGGACTTGGAAATGGGATAGTTTCGTATTGTTATATGTGGAATAAAAACTGATTGTATTTTATTTACCTATGTGTATTGAGTGTTAGATGTTGCTATCCAACTGATCTTGATTCTACTGATTATATTAACGTTCGGTGTCTTATGCATCAGTTTCAGCCGTTCTGCTTTCTTGTTGTAACTCTATCGTTTGCATTACGTATTTCCTTGGTAAGTGGAGTGTGGAATTTGATGAATATTGGAAGAGATGATGATCTTTTTGTTCAGGAAAGAATTTTGTGGGATTGCTTCTTACCTTGAGAAGGTAGTTTGTGATAGCAAGTGGCTTGTGAAAATAGGGTCTGCAAAACAATTGAAGAGACGCGTTGGAGTGAAACCAACTCTTGTAGATTGCTTAGAAGGACTTAGGCCTCTGGAAGAATGTCACGGCCCCAAATCCCGAGGGACGGCAGAAGCCGGGGTGCGACTGAGATTGGATTAAAGAAGCGGGGAAGAAGGAGACTGACTAAATAAACATACATAAGAGACATCATACATTCAATGAACAAGACTTTACTATAAAAAAGGAAGAGTTAATCACGAAGGATTACTCAACAGAAAGTACTCAAAGCATCTAAGTTATAGATTACAGACTTAAACTACAGTGATTTGTATAATGTACATATCCTCAAAAAGAGACTAGAGTTTTGCAGCGGAAAGTAGGTCATAAGCTAAAGTCTTCCTAACTTCTAACTCAACATCAACCACCGCCGCTCTCGTCGCTTCAACCTGCACATTTAGAAAACTTAAGCAGGGCTAAGTACGAAGGTACTTAGTGGGCACATTGCCGAAAACATAGTCATAAGTATAAATAATCATGCATTTCATAATCGTAGCACATCGGGGTTTTATTGAAAATGGCCCGTGTCTACTAAACATTTTCTGATTTATTTTCACAATTTACTCGGCCGAGCATTTTTCTGGTATGTTACGTTCAAATCTTGACCAATTCCTCATTCACCGTGGCTGGTTACCCCTCAACAGGATACCACATACACTGCAGGTTACAAAATGCACTAACTCTGGAAAGCACTTAATAGCTAACTCAGAGCCGATCGATAGTTAACATCCTAGCGGTTAACTAATAAATTTGGAAAACACGAATGTTAACTCAGATAGGTACAAGAGAACTCACATAAAATATTTAAACAGTTTATGCCATGATTATCACTTTGAAAACACGTTTATCAAAGCGATAAAGAATTACTTTCGAGTTGTGGAAAAACCCACATTTTATTTGTTATAGAATAAAAGCCCACCTTAATGATACAGAACTACTAAACAGGTTTCCGTTCTTCTGTCTTCCGTCCTTTCCTTAGTGCTGGCTTCCTCCTTCATCGTAAAATAATCACACTTTAAATTCAGTCGTAAAAGATAATCGAATATGGAAATTCGAATTAGGTTTTAGTCGTTTTGTTTCTTTAGGCATTTGCACGCTATTAGGTCCCTTTTAATTAAACGGGAACGAGACTTGAACAAATCTCGTTTAGAACTCGAAAGGTTTCTTACTCGACTCTTAGGTCAATAGAAAAGATAGTCATTAACTCATCATGACTTAAAAGATCGAAAGAAACTAAGTTGCGAAGAAAACAACTTAGGAATCAAATTCTGAAAATTCACCGCGCAATGCAGTAGTTCTGGGGACTTCCCAGAACAGAGAAATTGGAAACAGGGGATGTGCCCTGTTTCGTTAGAAAGCTTGGGATGTCTAGTTTACTCTCCAATTTACGGATCTCAAATCCGATAAACGAGCTAAGAGATATTACAGTTTCCGGGAAGGGTCGCAAAACTGCCGCGGCTAACCCTAGTTGCTCGATAGAATCGACGTATGACTTCCTAGGTTCATTCTATGTTATCGAACCTACATTTTCACGTTTTTAACACTTCAAGACAGTCAACACGTACTCCCGTACGTGAAGAACTCCTTTCCATTGTTCGTCTATTAGCACGACATTCTAAACATCGGCTTTCAAACTATCAAGTACTATACCAAAACAAGTTAACATTTCTCGATTCTAGTTCTCGATTATAACCACAACTCATCATATAATAATCCGGATGCTCATGTCGTCAACTACCAAGTTGTTCCTTAGTCCATAATAAGCAATATTATTTAGTTAGAAACCTTACTCGCCTTCTCGATTATTACTTATATTCATTTGATCGTCTCTTACAAATTTTCCAAAGTTATCGGAATTCATTCATTTTCTACAACATTAATCATCATCTAACGAGATTCATTAATACGTATATCATTACCTTATATCCTCAACTAATCTCAACTTAATTGGGATTCTTTGTCTCTTATAATTTCTATAATAATTTTAGATTAAATTCAATAAATTCACAACATCAACTAATATCATTTGAAACCATAATCTATCATCATTTCATCAATTAGAGATCAAACTACATAAACCCTTATTTCTTAACCATTTTCAGTTTCAACTACTAATTAGGTAGAGTGATTTTCTTCTCTAATTAACTCCATTAATCCATTTATCCAACTACTACAACATCAATTAATCAATTTCTAACACCATTACCACCTTAATTTGATTTTCATCTTGAAACCCTAACCTAAATAAATCGGTCATCACTTAGATCTTAGGGCTTTTCATTTCTTTTTGTTTTATTCACCAATTAAACTACTCCCAAGTCTAATTATACCATCAACTTGAAGAATCAAATCATCCTATATCTATGCCCAATTTTCGGTCACACCTAGTTTTTAGGGTTATTGAATTTCTTCAACTTTTAACCATGGAATTCAATACTAACACATCTAATTATACTAATTAAACTCAAATCATCGAATCTACATCATCATAATAATCGGTCAACATGAGAAAAAATAAAAGAAATGAGATCTATTTGGATAGAAGTATAGAGGAGATGAATACCTTAACAATTAGTGAAAGAAGTTATAAGATTTGATGGATGATTATGAACTTATGAAGATTTCTTGCTCCAAGCTTCAAGGTTTGCTTCAATGGAGTTTGAGAATTGAGAGAGAGATTGAGAGAGAGATGGCGGTTGAGAGTGGAAGAGAGGGAGGGATGATGACACTAATAGAATAGTATTTACTTAGGTGGCTAATAAAATACTATAAGAACTAATTAGAAACTTAGGTGTCTAATACTTTAGTATATAAAAAGGAAATATCAAGCTTAGAGAGAGAGTAGTAATGTCGGCCATAGGGTAGAAATTAGGAGATAATACGCGTTTTTTCGGCGCGATACGACGTTACGGAAATCGATAAACGAAAAACGTATCTCGGCACAATATCGTCAAATTCCGGCTCGACCATAAATTCTAACGTATTTTACTTATTCGGAAAATAATATTTAAAATCTAATTTCCGACAAAAACTCGGGACGTCACAGTCCGAGTTTCGTCCGGAAAATCATAAAACGAACTTTCTCGGGCGAGTTCGTATCGCGATTTCATGAATGTAAAAATCAGACGGTTTTCCGTTCTGAGTTCTAGAACTAAAAAGTTATCATACGCGATAACCCTAAATACAGTAGTCATCTAACTGACTTCCGTAATTTATTTTCGAAAACGGATTTCACCGTTAGTTTTAGAATTAAATTTTATGAACTTAGGCGTGCAAAGTCATTTTTATTATTAACTTAGAATTTTTAAGTCAGTACGAAATTTCCGGGCTATTACAAAGAAATGCATCAATTAGAGTAGGGATATGTGAATTCTGTCTACTGATAATGTTGTTCTATTCTATACCTTGTTTCATGCTCGTACCAGCATTACGAGTGCCTGGATTGTATAAGGATCAATTTTCGATGCTTTTCTTTTAAGTTGGTTGTATTCAAATATCCGTGATACTTGCTGCTATTTGCCATCTCAAAATTGAATTCTGATTTTTCTATCAATCTAACCCTCTTCATGAAAATGAGTTTGTGTGACGACCTTAATTTGTGTATTTGATGAAATGCAGAAGTTGGACCTATACACGTTGACGTATCTCACATTAGTGGCGGACCCACCTTGGAACAAAGGGGGGATGGCTGTCCCCCTAAAAAAAGAAAAATTATATATATATATATATATAATATTATATGTAATATTACCTCCGGTCCTCAAGTCTCTTCCTAGGAGGAAGTAGCACGGGTATTAAGGAAAATGTTGTTGAGTTAGTTATGAGTAGAGAAAAATGGAATGAATTTATTGTGAGTGGAGAAATGGTCCCACATTGAGGGTAGTAATATATTTATTAATTAATTGAGATAGTGGTGGACCATATGTGGTATTTTAGGTAAATAAGTTGATAAATTAAGGGTAAGAGATAATAATTTGTTGTGAGGTAGTGTCCAAAAATAGCTAGGAAAAAACTTGAGGACCATCCCAAAAAGAAAAGATAGGGAAAGACTTGGGGACCGGAGGTAGTATTAGATTTGAGAATTTGAATGATCTTGATCCCTTTCGGTGATGCTTGTAGAAATCAAAAAATATGTGACTTATCCGACGATTTATTTGTTGATCAAGTTGATGTTGATTCTCCCAATAGCTGCTGCAGGTGTGGAAATAGTATTTTCGGGGATGACCTATGTCAAAAATAAGTTGCGAAATAGCATGGACGATCAATTGTTAAATGATTGTTTAGTAACTTTCATTCAGAAAAAATGTTCACGCAAGTTCCTAATGAAGATGTCATGGATTGATTCCTGAGAATGAAGACATATCGGCTCGGGCTCTACTCTTGAGCTGTAATTATTGAATAATATAATTCTTTTTGAACTCTATAAATATTTCTTTATATACATTTTATTTAATTGTGTGCATTTTAAAACATTTTTATTATTGGACAATTAAAAAAAATTCTCGGGGGACCGAGCCCCCCTGCAACCCCCCCGACAAATTCTTCAAGTACCGTAATATTTCGTACCCCAATTTCAAAAATCCTGGATCCGCCACTATCTCACATATTATTTTTCATCAGGTACCTTCTTAAAGTATCTGTGGTATCAGCACTTCCTGCTCTTGCATTGAAAACCAGGTAAATCAGCTCTCTTATTAGTACCATTAGCTAAAACCTATGCCTGCTTTGACGCCCTTCTTGACGAGCAGTTTCTTCAACTTGGAGTGTATCATGGTAAACAATAGTATATTTAAAGTGCTTCTTGTAAGCTATATTATTCCCCCGGTTCATTATTTGGGGATGTCTACGTTTGTCATAGCTAGGAATTTGATCTCTGCAAATAAAGAATGAATATTATTTTAACGATAGCTGTTACTACTTTTTATCAAGATAAATATTGTTTTGTTTACAACAATCGTTACTTTGAACAAATGTTACACAAGAATTGTTATTTTTTATCATGATTAATGTTACTTCAAAAATATTATACTTTTGTTTACGGCAATTATTACTTTGAAAAAATGTTTAAAATGCAGCGCATAATTGTAGTCCATCTATTTGGACTAAAGATTTCCCAGTTTGGCTGAGGGAGATTGTTATTTCTAATGTTTCGTGATTAAATCAATACATTTTATTTTCAAAAAAAAAAAATATCACTTTTGTTTATGACAATTGTTATTTTGAAGAAATGTCACTTTATTTTATATTAATTGTTATTTTTCATCACGATAAATGTTATTTTAAAAAATGTTTAAAAAGTACATGTAATAATGAAGAAAAACTATTAAAAAGGAAAAAAAACAAATTCTAAAATTTATTAAAAATAAACATCATATAACAGCATACGTTAATTATGAGACATATTTTGAAATAGCCATAATGATCATTAAAATATAAATTTTGGCCCACCTCCTTCAAAAATATAAATTTTGGCCATTTTTTCAATTTGGGACTAAAATACCCTTAATAAAACGGGGAGCGGGTCGGGTCTGACGCGGGCGGGCGCGGGTCGGTTCGGGCCGGGTATGAGGCAGTTGGTACTTCTGGTACAAATTTAGTCATATTAGTACTAATAGTTCTATAACATCTGGTACAAATTTAGCCTTATTAGTACCAATTGTTCCAGATTTAGTACAATTGGGACGAATTGTCAAATTAGTTCTAAATGTTCCAAGTTATGACATGGTACTCTTGCGACGAATATTTCAATTATTCCAAGTTATATTGCTCCTATTTTGCGGCTCCGCCTTTGGCTCCGATTTTACGGCCCCGCCTTCGCTCCGATTACTAATATAAAGATAATCGTCGGGCAACAATTTAGATTTCTTCGGTTCGCTCCAAGGCTTTCGGCTCCCCTCGCTCGAATCTTGACCAAAGAAGAAGCGGCAAACAAAAAAATGAATAGGCATACAAAAAATAAAGAGGCAAACAAAAATTTGGAAATTAAAAAAAAAAAAAACTAGAAAAAAAAACAGAAAAAAAGAAAAAATCTGGAAAAAAAAAAAGAAATAACAAGGAAAAAATTGGAAAATAAAAAAACAAAAGAAATCTGAAAAAAAAGGAAAAAAAGAAAAAAAATCTGGAAAATAAGAAAAAAGAAGAAAAAAACTGGAAAATAAAAAAAATAGGGAAAAAAAAAGAAAAAAAAACTTGGAAAGGAAAACAAGTGTCAATAAAATGGATCAAGGAGTGATGGATTAAAAATAGAAGAAGGAAAGGGGTATTTAGGTCATAAGTTCAAAAAAATGGCCATAATTTATATTTATGAAGAAGGTGGACCAAAATTTATATTTTAATGTTCATTATGGTTATATCACATGATATTCTCCATTAATTATTGTAATGAAAGTTAAAAGAAAAAAAAAAGCAAAGAAAAAAAAAAGGAACGCAATTTAGAAGAGAAAACAAAATAGAAAAAGAAAAGAATCTAGAATGAGTAGGGATGGCAACGGATCGGATCTGGACCGGATCGTGTTAATTCCAGATCCAGATCCATTGTTTTTGTTGAGATCCAGATCCGTCCCAGATCCATCAGATCTAAAAATTTATAATCCAGATCCATATCCATCGGATTTACGGTTCTGCGGATCCGATCCACGGATCTGTCCTTTTGTTTAAATTAAAGTTTAAAATAACAAAATCACCTCAAACACAATAATAAGTACCAAAACAAGTCATCAAGTCGTCCATAACAACACAATAATAAGTACTAAAACAAGTCACCAAGTCGTCCATAACAATACAATAATAAGTACTAAAACATCACACAAACATTTCTAAAGTCACATGTAATAGAAAAATAAGTGAATGCGATCAATCAATCTTGAGAATATGGGAACAAGTCGTCCATATTACACCTGCTTTCAACATCATCGACGTCCTAAAAAAATGAAGAAAGAAAGACCATAAGCAAAACAACACAAATTTATTTCAATAATAAAAGTATAAGATTGATGTAAAATAATTACCATATCAATAATATCGATCTGTTCTTCTCCATCTTCATCATAATCCTCATTGACTGTGAAACAAGCATGTGTGTCACCCAATTCACCTTGCCAACAAAAAAAAAATTATGAATAAGTATGAATGTTAAAGGTAAACAATGAATAAATGAAACTAATTAAAATTTATAATTATAATAATATATATATATATATAATATTAATATATATATATATATATATATAAGATCCGCGGATCAGATCTGGGACGGATCCGGATCTGAAAATAGAAATACCAGATCCGCGGTAAAAAAAATTAAATAAATTCAAATCCGTCCCATATCCGTCGGATCCAAAATTTTTCGTTCCAGATCCTAAAAAATGGATCTGGTATTGCGGATCTGGAGCGGATCCAAGATCCACTGCCATCCCTAAGAATGAGTTAATTAAAAAATAAAGATAAAAGAAGGAATGGTGCTGTAGAGGACCGAACCCGCGTGGTTATACATAAGCCCACTACCACAACCGTTGGGACAATAATGAATGATTTCAATGGCAGCAATGACTTCATGGGATGCAGCAGGTCGCGCGGGAGTGTATCTCTAGGATACGGATCCTCTGTTGTGTTAACTAATACAGCACCATATACGGTGCTTTGTTACGGTGTCGTTTTTTACTATAATAAAGCTGAATTAATTTTTTAATCATTAATTAAGTTTCCCTCCCTAATTCATAACATGGGAGTAAAATATTAATATTCGCTCCACTTTTATGTTTTCTTCTATTTAATATCCAATTCATTTCTGTAAAGGCCGTCGATTTGGAACAACATAAAAGATAATTCGGATGCAAAAATTTGAAAGCTTGAAGAGTGAAGAATGACGAGCCTTCGTTAATTCAAGGGTAATTTCCTAACTTTTTCTTATCAATTGATTTATGATTATATATCATTTATATGGTGCTTGATTTTTTTTTTATCATTTATATCATGCTTGTTTTTTTCATATTAATTTGGCAAACAAATTTGTCGTCAATGTTATCAATGGATTCTAGTTTAGAGTTTGAGTTAAAGCCTAAAATTGGCATGGAATTTGATAACTTGAACGAGGCTTGAAAGTTTTGGGTTCAATATGGAGGGATGTCAGGATTTGGAGTCGGGAAACTTTATTGTAATAAGAACAAAAGAACTGGCCATACAACATCATATAAATATGTTTGTTGTAAGGAAGGTGTTCGTAAAGCAGACAAAAGAGATTCTTTGACGCTCAATTCTTGGCTTGAGACTCGAACAAATTGTAAAGTTAGATTGGGTGTCACTTATATGGATGGTAAATATAAAGTAAATGAGTTTATCGAAGAACATAATCATCCTCTTAATCTACCAGAGATCGTTCACATGTTATCTTCTCAGCGTAAATTTACAGAAGTTCAGGCACATGAGATTGATTTGGCAGAGGCTGATGGGCTTAAACAGATTTCAACTTTTAATTTGATGACTAAACAAGCAGGGGGGAGAGATGGCCTAGTTACACCATTTTGGACTAAAAATTATCTCCAATCTAAGAGACAAAGAAGCATGGTATATGGTGAAATCGGTTGTCTAATCGGATATTTCTAGCAACAATTATCAAAAAATCCATTGTTTTATCATGCTAGTCAAATGGATGTGGAAGAACAAATAACTAATGTGTTTTGGGCAGATGCAAGAATGTTGAATGAGTACTTTGGTGATGTTTGTGTCATTGGACATGACATATTGTATAAGAGTGTGCCAATAGGCCACTTGCTATCTTTTTGGGTTTCAATCATCATAGAGTGTTGGGAAATTAGTAAAGATTTTAATTTATACCAAAACGCAACTGACCCTCGAGTAAATGAAATCAATTAGTGTGAACTTAGCTAGAGTTCACTGTTTGAGCGTAGAAATTTTTATCTTTACAGGTTTCGAGCAAAAGAAGTCAGTTCGAGAAGAACTTAGTCAGTCAGACCACAACTCAGCTGATTCCATAACTGAGCCATGCAGTCAAGCATGAAGAGAAGTTGTGTAGAAGTCAGACGCCACAAAGCTGAGAAGAGAAGACTTTGAAGACGTTGAAGGCAGAAGAGTTGAAGTCCAAGTTGAAATCTACTCGGAAGCACAAGTCAGCCTGGAAACTTACTATAAATGGACCGACCACAGAGACGTGCATAAATCGAAGGTCACAGTTACCATTTTAGGAAAGTTTGCAGTGGAGCAGGTGGAGTGTCATGCTTTTGGCAGAGATCAAACGGCTCTTTCTATTGGCTAATTAGATCTCCTTCTATATAAATAGAGGTTTCCCCATTGAAGAAAGAAGAGTGATTATTAGAGAGAAAAGAGAAAGAATATATGCGCTAAGCAGCAGACGCCCAATTCAAGAATCTCTCTCCAGAGCAAGAAAAACCAAGTCGAAGAACCTGTAGAAGTCGAGTGTCCACACCTCCTCCGATTCTTCCATCTAGCCTCTCAAAAGCCCTTTCTTTGATCGAGTGTAGAATCTAGGTTCTTGCATAGTTCTAAGTAGACTATCTCCCAAAAGATCGAGTCTCTAAGCCTTACGAAGACTTCATAGTTGGAAATAACCCCAACCCCAAAATCTCAGGTATGTCTTTGAACCCGCAATCAAAGACACTAGGTCCCTTAGAACCCGCAATCTAAGACTAGATTGTACACCTTGCCCGTAAAAGTGCTGTAAGGTTTGGTTCGAACTGGTTAGGTTGCTTGGTACCCGCAAACTAAGTGGAACGTTTGATAAGCACGCGTAACTAGTGGATTACTTTCCTGAAAAGGAAGTCGGGGACGTAGGAGGTCAATCTCTAAACCACGTTAAAATACTGTGTCATTTACTTTCAATATTTTACATTTCAGTTATCTAACCAATTGACTCTGCATACAAACTGCACTAAATTTTGTGAACTTGACCTTCCACGTTTTCATAAGGTTTCAGTTTAAATAACGAGCTTTAAATTTCTACCAACTTCCGCATAGCTTAACTCTTTGAAACCTCAGTTAGACTACACAGCTGACCCTCAACCAAAGAAGTCAGCTGTGCACCTAACTGTGTGATCAGGTCCAACTGACTCTCTCAGTTGTTGAGCGAACTGACCTGAGCAGTTTTCTCAGTAATTCAATTTCATGTTTGAAAAATCGCTACTGGTGTATCTCTCCCCCCTCCCCCGATACACCAGTTACTCGTTACCGGGACCATCATAGAAGAGTTGTGATTTTTGGTGCATCTCTTTTATATGATAAGACGATATCATTTAAATGGTTATTCGAAACATTTTTGGAGGCACACAAGCAAAAACGACCTATCACTACCTTCACCGACCAAGATCAAGCTATGACAAAGGCTTTGCAGGAGGTAATGCCCGACAATCTTTGATCTATTTCAAAAGGAGTTTGTTTTGTTCGCAGCTGCATATATAAAACATAAACGTAAAACTGAGCCCTTATTTGAATATGTTGTTGGACTAATTGATCAAGATAAAGAATGGAGGGTGATATATGATTCTAATACAAATATGATTTCATGTAGTCAGAGGTTTGAGATGATTGGATTGTTATGTTGTCATGTTGTGAAAGTGTATGATGTAATGGATGTAAAAATACTTCCAGAGCATTATACACTACAAGAAAAACGGTAATAGACTACGCGTTATAGACGACGGGTAATTTATTCGCGTTGTCTATAAGAAAATAGACGACGGGAGATGAATATGACGTCGTCTATAAGCACTTAAATAATGGGACAGATTTCCCGTTGTCTATTACCGCTTTCGTACGGTTATAGACGACGAGACACATTTCTCGTCGTCTTTTTATATAATAGACGACAGTACATCTCCCGTTGTCTACTTTATCTCGGTTATAGACGACGTGCTTTCTAGGCCCATCATCTATTACCGCACTTTAAAAAACATATATATATATATATATATAAATATGTATCGAAACGAGTTAACCCTTTGTAATTCTTTTTTTTTTTCATTTTTTTTAAATTAAAAAAGTTGAAAAACCAAAATCCCTTATTAAACTCCCGATCGCCTCTTCTTCAACTCCCGCTCTCTCTTCTTCAACTCTCATTCTTTATTCTTCAATTAGATTCGTTTTTCTCCTCAGGCAGCCCGCCTCCCACCGCCGCCTCCCGTTACCACCGCCGTCTCAGGAAGTGGAATCATCTTCTTCCTCCACCGCGCACCCTCTCCTTCTCCTCCCCTACCTCTAGTTCGAGATTTACCCCCCACCGTCGCCTCCCGCCACCACTGCCGTCTCAGGAAGTGGAATCATCTTCTTCCTCCGCTGCGCACCCCCCTCCTCAGTCGTGCACCCTCTCCTCCTCCTTCCCCTTACCTCTAGTTCGACAACTCTGCCGCCGCTGGCCTCATCTTCATCACCAGCTCGCCTCTCATCCGCCACCACCAGCCCGCCTCATGTCTGCAGTTATCTGGAAAAGAATGGCGACGAGTGCTAGAGGTTGGTTTCATTTTTATGATGAATTGAGTTAATATGACAAATAATTATGTGTGTGTGGAACTACGTACCTGTCGTTTCTGATTTTTGTGCCTTTTTTTTAATTATTTGCTTAGGTTATTGGAAACAAATGGGACATGTACCTTGATTTGCTCCACGCAGAAAAGAAATTTGATGCATAGTTTGATTTTGCTACCGCTCTTAGAAGAATGCGTCTGGCGTATGTTTTTTCTTTTGGATATATGCGACTCTTCATTGCACTGAGCCCAAATTTCTATTTGCACAGATGCCCTTGATGCATTGGTCTTGGTTCGCTACTGCTGCCGAAGGATGTTGATGACCCACGTTGATCTGATCGAGAAGCTCCTAAACTATCAAAGTCTCTCTCTCTCTCTCTCTCTCTCTCTCTCACACACACACACACACACACATACACACACACAAATTTACTCCTCAATATCTATCTTTATAATGCTTGTCAATTTGGTCATGAAAAGATTTTTTGTCGAATGATGTCTCTTTTTTAAGAACAAAGCATGTTTATGTGATATTTCAGTTGTGCCGTTTTCTCTCATTTACTCTTTCTCAATATCTATCTTTATAATGTTGTCAATTTGGTCATGAAAAGGACTTTTGTCGAATGCTATCTCATTTGGAAGAACAATGCATGTTTATGTGAAATTTCAGTTGTGTTGTTGCTAGTGTTGATAAATAGGTCCAATTCCTTGATTGAAATTTGCACTACAAATTTGTGAATCTAGGCATGGTGTGGTTTTTCTTCAGAACATTTGATAGCTCTGTGCTATGCTTCGATTGATGCGAAGACAGTTATATCACCTTTTTACTTGACAACTATGTAATACATTGTTTGTTTACACGATCTCTGCATAATTATTCAAACTTACATGGGTTTCTTTATCTGGCAGCTGTGGAGAAAGCCGAAGGCAGTTGATACAACAAACTTGAAGGCGACCTACGTTATGTGGAAAGCAACGGAAGTGTCTGTAAGAATATGATGAGTGCTTTCTGAACCATATACTATTTGATGAAAATTTTACCTATCTGAATATATCAATGTATTAGGCTACTATCTATTGAATGAATTTGAACTTTTACCAAACATTGTTCTTCTTAAACGTGTTGCCATCTGTTCTGTGTTTGGGGTGTTATGCAGATTATGTGATCTTTGAGCTCACTGTGCTTATACCATTTCTTCTTTATGCTCTGCTTATTTTTTTTCACACTATGCCATTTTTTTCTCTTGCAGAAAGAAAAAACTTAGTCTTTTACTATTGTTTTGGTCTGCGATAAACTTTTATCTGCCAAAGTTGTTAAAATTGTTTCAAGATGATAAAAATCAAGTCTAATTGAAGTTCACATTAAAAGAAAGGGGGTGTTAAAAATAGGGTACAACTTTATTAAGCAGCCGCACCTAAAGACTTGGTTGTACATCAATTTCTTGGTACACAAAATACAACAGCAAAATATTCGTGTTCGTGTTTGGATTCAAAATATTCGTGTTCGTGTTTTGGTAGTGTTAAACTGTTCAAATTTGGGTCTTGACCCATCAGACAGTCTACTCGTATTAGGATCTAGGGCCAAAATCGATTTGAACACCATGAAAGGTGTGAAATGAAAATTGTGTTTGGATGTGTATGATATATGGTTTTTGACCTATTAGATGAGTTTACACAAGATTTTATGGTATGTATATGTCCACAAATTGAGTGGAGTAAAGTTAATTCTCTTATACACTAGTAGTTTCTAAGCAGAGAAGAGGAATCCTAAGTAGACAAAATAGACAACCTCATAGAGAAATGTTCTAAAAATCCTTAAATTCCAACCAGATAGAAGCTTCTATTAGATATTCTAACAAAGAATGGAGGAATATTATTGAGTGATGAAAAGTCCAAGAAATTTTTTTAAAAATTGCACACTTATAAAATGTATGTTACCGATTCTTTCTGCTTTGTTCATGTAGAATTTCCAATTTTCTTGCAAGAATAATTACCTCGTTCTTTACTTTATATTTTTGGAAGCATTCTTGTTGGTCTTGTAAAGTAACGTTATATATACAATAAATTGCTAGAGAAAAAGTATATTTGATCAATTTTGTTTTTCAATAATTCTATTGGACATACTATGTCTGACCACACACGAGTGCTAGAGACTGTATATGTGTTGGATCCATTGAGTAATGAAGCTCATATTGAGGGTTGGAAGGACATCATAACAATGTAAGTTTAAAATAGTTTTGATCAATTTTGTATAAATAGGGCAGATTTTTTGAATCTTAATGAGTTTTTGTTTTAATATGTAGGGTTCATAGACAATTCAACATGAGCATCGCCACAAGGGGAAAGTTGGTTCCTTTGTGGGAAGTTATCGAGGTATGAAGCTCTTAATGCTTATTTGAATATTAATTATATGGTTTTAAATGGAGATGGTCCCATTATGTCATTTGGTGTAGTGTCAACAACAACCCGATGGGTCGCAATGTAGATTCTATGTAATGCGCTACATGAAAGATATCATTGAAAATGAAGGATCTAACTCCCCCATCCCAATGTCTTTACTTGTAAGTTTATTTTACTTTCAAGGTTCAATTTTATTTATGATCTAATTTTATTTTTATTTTTATTTATTTCTTGTTTAACAAAGGATATTATTCAAGAAATGAAATTGATGAAGTGCGTATGGAGTGGGCTGATTTTGTTAACGAATTTACCGAGTGATGATGGTAAGTTTCTTAGACTTTTACCTTTTTAATCTTTTTCATCTTTTATGAAATTTAGAGATATGAAAATGAAGTAGTGATTTTCATTTAGATCATGTAGATGGAAGACACTTGGATGCATGAATGGATGGATGACTTGGTTGAGTTTACAACGGAATTCTTGGATACATTGTTATTGTTTTAGAGAGTAAGACAATATAAATATTTATATTTTTGTATTTAAGACTATTTGGAGACATTGTTATTGTTTTAAGGCTAGTTTTAGAACATGTAATGAAAGTGACTGTATGACTTTGAGTTTAAAATAATATATTTGATTTTATGATTTATGATGTTTATGATTGGAAAATATTAATGTATTTTAATAGACAATAGGACATAGTAATATAGTAGACAACAGAAAAAAACCGATATCTATTAACATTATAGACGTAGCGTTGTCTATATTAGAAAAATTGTAGTCTATAATATATAAATGACAACTAGAAATTTGATTATAGACGACGGAGATTTACCGTTGTCTATAAGCTATATAGGCGACGGGAATTTTCCGTTGTCTTTATAGGTGATTTACCGTCGTCTATAAGGCATATAGACGACGGGAATTTCCTATATAACTGTTTTTCTAGTAGTGATATTTTGAAAAGGTGATCAAGGGAAGCTAGAAACGGTGCAGTGCACGACTACATAGGTAATGTAGTTGAAGAAGATTCTAAATTACAAAGTGCTGAGCGGTATGAGAAACTATGCCTCATGCTTGTAAGATTGGCGACTGAAGCTTTCGTTTACCCATCAACATTTTCGTTGGTGCATGAAACAGTGACTGATTTAAGTAATACGGTAAAGGCAATGAGTTAATAGAAAAATGTCCAGAAAGTAGTAGTAGTATGAATATTTCACCAACTACTTCTATGATACCATCAAAAGGATTCAAAAAAAGAATTGGTGTCAAAGGGTCGAGATGGATGAAGAGTTGGGTGGAACTTTAGTCGAAACGGAAAAAAACTAACCAAAGAGTCAAGGTATATACATTGGTTATTCATTTATATTTTTCAGAAAATAAATTAATTAATTGATTGTACACATGATTATAGGATGTTCAAGCACAAGTGTACTGCCCGTTTCTTGTTCAGCACCTCCAGTACATTATGCTTGCCTTTAGAGACCTACAAACTAATTCAATTTCACAGAATTGTTGACGGTATGAATTATCTATATTTGTAGTGAATTTTTTGTTTTATATATACTTATTGTAATTAGTCTTCTTTTTCATATATGCGCCCCTTTATCCATCTTTATTTTCTTTCGATGGGATGTGTTTCAATGGAGATTCATTTAATGTCACCAATCAAGATGGAGATAATTGAAATTTGAGTTATTGCAATGCAAATACTACAACTAGTCTTCCAAGTTGAGACCAACCGTTGCGACGTTACTAGATGGATTTTGTGGAATTAGGCCTTCTCAATTCTAGTGATAAAGTTTCTTATCCTCCTCTTTTAATTTATGTTTTTGGTTTGTTGAATCATTTAGTTAATCAGGTTAGCTTAATTTAAGCTTTCTGCAAAGATGGTGAGCGGGGAAAGCTGGTTAAGCAATCCAAACTTGACAAAAAGAGAAATTTTTCTAAATATATACTTTGCCACCTTCTCAAAGCTACTTGGCTTTAATTTTAAAATTTCAGAGTTACTAGTTTAAAAAAAAAAAAAGAATATCAGTTACTTATTTAATCAAACTAGTGTGTAGCCCGTCGAACATCGACTGGTATCACTTAACGTTATAATTTATTAGTATAGATTTTAATAAATTTTATATTTTATATCGAATGACATTATATTCGAAAAAGTGTAACACAACTATCAAATTATAGCAGTATATTGATCAAGGATGGATAACATTTTTCGAGTGTTTGTACTCAATTTTTATTTAAAATCACCAAAAACTACCATCCCGAACCCGAATCATAATTTCTCTATGCGTACCCGTTTCAAACTTGATTAAAAAGGGACTTTACTACCTGTTCCCGCCCCAAATTTGTAAAATTTCAAATACAACAAAGTAAACATTAATTATAAAATGTAGAACTAATAGAAGAACATAATTAAAGTACAAATATCAATATAAAATATTATTAAAACAAAACAATAACAAAATTTACCATGAACCAATTTATGTCTTCTTCTTCAGCCTCTAATCATGCGTCTCGTTGCCCGTTGATGCTTCATTCCCACTTCTATTACCTCCACTAATAGAGTTTATGAACTTGAACTTGGAGAAGTTGTTCCCAGAGCTTTGCACACTCCCGTGCTCTACGTGTGTTGTCTAGAAACTATATTCTTTAACAATGTTGGTGTTGCAGTCATGCCCGTCTCGGTTAAAGATGATTCTGTTTACATTTGTAATGGTCTCCTCAAACTTCTCCAGTATAGGCACTTGAAGCTGATCATGATCTTGATGACAACGGGACTCTTCCTTGCTCTATGGGATTCATCCATGCCTCACATTTACATGGTATATAATATAAGAATAAATTTTATAAATTATTTTATATTGAAGGGACAATATTGCGATAATTCATTGGAAGAGTACACTATTATATCAAATTATAATATATAAAATAACATTACTCAGATGACAATACACGTTTTTTAATCTAAAATTACCAAATATGTATAGATGATAATACTCTTGGCTTCGAATGCAAAACCGACGCCTTCCTCCATATGAAAACAACCCCTCACCATCCCCCTACAATTTCTGAATAAATCTCAATTGTCGTTAAGTACCTACTAAAAAATAATAAAAGATTATAATTAAATTAACATATCAATATACAACTTTATTAGAATAAATCTGAAAATAAATACTCACCAACGAAAAATTTAACATGTGTATTATACAGTCCATATCTCGTAAAGTGTTCAAATAAGATTACAATAGTATTTATCATCAAATTCGTATTTGTCTCAAACTCGAATCACTATTTTTATGTATGTACTCGTCCCAAATTTAGGAATGCAATGGGTTAAGTTCTATCAAGCATTTCTTGAAGCTGAGCATGTTTAGATTTCATTATTCATACCCGTCTTAAATTCGATCAAAATTGATCTTCGCTATCCAAATTGCCTCAAACCCATCTCATACCCATTGGGTGATACATGCTAATTAGCCGTTAAAAATTCAAATACTATTAAATCAACTGTCACAGCCCCAAATCCCGAGGGACGACAGAAGCCGGGGTGCAACTGGGATTGGATTAAAGGAGCGGGGAAGAAAGGGGTCATAAGAATAAACATACCTAAAAGACATCATAAATTCTATGAACAAGACTTCATTACCAAAAGAAAGAGTTAATCACGATGGATTACTCGACGAAGTTCTCAATAGGAAAACTAAGTTATAATTACAGAACTTAGTCTACAGTGATTTAATATATATATATACAACAAAAGTTTAGAGTTATGCAGCGGAATAGTGAACTAAGTACATAAGTCTTCTCTAACTCTATTCGACCTCAACTCAACCATCCACCGCTACCGTCGCTTCAACCTGCACATTTAAAAAATATATGCAGGGCTAAGTACAAAAGTACTTAGTGGGCACGTTGCCGAAAACATAATCATAAGTATAGATAATCAGGCATCTCATTACAGTAGCACATCGGGGTTTTCATTTAAAAAGGCCCGTGTCTACTAAAATATTTTCTTACTCATTTTCATAATTTGGCTTGTACAAGCACTTTTCATAGATGTTACGTTCAATCTTGACCAAACATAAATCACCGTGGCTGGTTACCCCTCAACAGGATACCACATACACCACAGGCTACAAAGTGCACTAACTTTGGAAAGTCCCTTTTGACTAACTCAAAGCCGATCGTTAGTTAACCCCTTTTGATTAACTCACAATTCTGGAAAGCACGACGGCTAACTCAGAAGGTACAAGAGAACTCACATAAAACATAAAACAGTTCACGCTATGATTATCAATTTGAAAACACGATTATCAAAGCGATAAAGAAAGGTTTTCGAGCATAGCTCATTTTGTTTCATATATAAAGAAAGCCCACCTTATAGAATTCAGAACTACTACACGAGCTTCCGTTCTTTAGTCTTCCGTCCTTTCCTTGCGCTGACTTCCTCCTTCATCGTACATAATCATAATCTCGATAATTCATTGAGACGACATAAGAAAACGGAAATCGAATTCAAAATCGATTTAGTCTTTTACGTTTTTTCAAGTTTTTAGGCATTTGCACGCTTAACTATACTCTTTTACTTAATCGGAAACGAGATACGAACTCATCTCGTTTGACACTCGGAGGCTCTGTACTTGACACTGAGGTCAGTAGGTAAATGATAGTCGTTAACTCATTACGACTTAAAAGATCAAAAGGAACTAAGTTGAGAAGAAAACAACTTAGGAAATTTGGTTTTAGAAGTTCACTGCACAGAACAGGGGTTCTGGAGGCTGCCCAGAACAGAGCATCCCAAAATAGGGGATGTGACCTGTACCGTGAGAAAGCCTTGGATGTCTAGTTTATACTCCAATTTACGGATCTCAATTCCAATAAACGAGCTAAGAGATATTACAGTTTCCGGAAAGGGTCGCAAAACTGCCGAGTGAAACCCTAACGCTCGATAAAATTCGTTGTATGACTTCCTAGGTTCGTTCTATGTTATCGAACCTACATTCTCACGAAATTAACATATCAAGGCAGTCAACACGTACCCACGTACGTGAAGAACTCCTTTTCATTTCCCGTCTATAAATACGATGTTTAAAACCTCGTCCATTCCAACTAAACAATTACTATACCAAACAAGTTCCTAACTTCTTGTTTCTAACTTCTCGTTTATAACTACAACTCATCTTTTCATAACTCGGACAAACATGTCGTCAACTACAAACTCGTTCTTTAATCAATAATACGCATTAATATCTCATTACTTTTCTTACTCGACTTTCCTATCATTACTTACGTTCATTTGTTCGTCTCTTATGAAATTTCCAAGGTTATCAGAATTCGTTCAAATTCTACATTATAAATCACCATCTATCGAGGATCATTACTACGTATGTCATCATCTCATAACATTAATTAACTTCGACTTATTAAAGAACTTTCGCCTCTTACAATTTCTATAATAATTTTAGATTAATTCCAAAATAATTCATAACATCAACTACTATCATTAGGAACCTTATTCTATCATTATATCATCATTAGAAATCAAACTACATGAAACCCCTATTTCTCATTCATTTTCGGTTTTGACATAAATTAGGGGAAATGATTTTTCTTCCTCAATTAACTCCATTAATCCATTATTCATACTACTACAACATCTATTATCCATTGATCAATCCTACAACATCATTAATTGAAAAACCAACCTTGAAACCCTAACCCTAAATCGGTCACCACTTCAATTTATTAGGGAAATCCATTTATTCTTTCACCAATCCTCAATTAAACATCTCCTAAACTCAACTATCCAACCAATTTAAGAATTATAACATCCTAACAAGAACCCCTAAAAATCGGTCCAAGCAAAAGATTTAGGGCTTTTGTTTTCTCATCAATTAAACCTTAGAATATCAATTATTAACCATTTAAAAGCATAAAATTAAAGATTGAATCATCCTATTTCAACTACTAGAATTCGGTCATCATAGAAAATGGAAAGAATTAAATTCTAATTGGATAGCTTAAGGGAGGAGATGATTACCTTGAACTTTAATGAAAGTAGGAAGGATTTGGATGGATGATGAATGACTTATGGAAAATTTCCTTGTCCAAAGCTTGAACTTCCTTCAATGGAGGATGAAAATTGAGAGAGAGAGTAGAAGGGAGGGTGGCGGTTTTGGATGGTGGAGAAGGAGAGATGATATCAAATAATGGAATAGTGACTAACAAGTATTATGTTATATTATTAAGTTAGTAGGTGTAAAGTGTTAGAAGATATTAAGAACATTAGGTGTCCCAAAGTTTAATATATAAAATGAAATATCTATGAATGTGAGAGGGAGACATGTCAACTATAGGGAGAAAAATTTAGGAAAAATACGCATTTTTCCGGCTCGATACGACGTTACAAAAATCGAGAAACTAAAAATATATTCGGCACGTTTTCGTCGAATTCCGATTCGACCATAAATTCCGAAATATTTAACTTATTCGGAAAATATATTTTAAAACCTAAAATCCAACAAAATCTCGGGACATCACAGTCCAGATTTCGTCCGGAAAAATAGTAAAAATGATTTTTCCTAACTTACTCGTCTTGCAAAATAAGTGAATGTAAAGTTCGACGGTTTGTCGAACTGAGTTTTCTAACGAGAAATTTTTCGACCGCGAAAACCCTAATACAGTAGTTGTTTAGCTAACTTCCGTAATTTATTTTCGGAAACGGATTTCACTGTAAACTTTAGAATTCAAATTCATGAACTTAGGCGTGCAAAGCCATTTTTATTATTAACTTTAAATTTTTAACACAGTAGTAAATTTGCGGGGTATTACATCAACATTAAATAGTTAAAATAATAAAAAGTTGCAATTAATTTAAAATATCAATATAAAACTTTATCAAAATAAACTCAAAATAAATACCTACTAACGAAATAACTTCATTACTTGTAACCCCCCGCCCCCACCCATTCAAATTCGTAGAAAAATGAATACTACAATGTGAATATTAATTACACATAATAGAAATAACAAAAAGAATATAATTAAATATCAATAAAAAAGATAGTCACCCATCAAGTATTTTTCAAACCCCTAAAGATTTTCTTTATCCATACTTGTCTTTAAAGATTTTCTTTATCCATACTTGTCTTTAATCAAATTAAAAATTAACTTTACTACCCAATCCATCCTAAACCCATTGAATAATACTCGTTAAGTACCTACTAAATTGGATGTTTTATTAAAAATGTCGAAAAAAATAAAAATATAGCCAAAGAAGCAGAACGTTCAAAATTCAGAAAAAATAGCTAAACATATCTAGTAAAAGAATGATAAAAGTATCCGTAAATATTTGGTCTTTAATAGCTTCATGCGGATGTGGCCACCATCCCACATCAAGATCCGAGCTCGCCGTTCGATCCGCCACACTATTCCCTTCTCGAAAAATATGGGAGACTCTAAAATTGATGTAAGACGTTTTTATATTATGTTAGTTGTTCTATATTAACTTCCAAATCTACAATCTGAATTATTCCCAATATGACGCCTCTCTCTCATAATAAATTGCCGCCTCAATTACTCTCATTTGTTTAATTATTTACACTCAAGTTTCTTCCCTGCATTATTCCCAATTGGACGCCTCTCTTTCCCACCGTTTCTCTTTATTGCAATGTGACGATTAATTTGCTTTTTCTCCCTTTGTTCGTATTCATTAAAGTTTTTGCAATTGAAATATCGAAAAATTGTGGAGACTAAAGTGGATTTAGTTTGGACAGAGCAAATTATTTTAAACAGATTGTTGAGTTCTTGTCTCTAATTTAATTTGTAATTCTCAAATTTTGATAACCATATAGTTTTACGTAGATATGTTGCAGGACATTTTTCTATTTCAATTGACAAAACTTCGTTCGCCTTTCATTATTTTCATGGGCTCTCAATCATGGTTGTAGCCCTATTCAAAAATTCATTCGTTGTTCAATTTCTTTGTCTCCAAATCAAATTTGGAGAAGACAAATCAATGTATTGTAGTGTAACAATAGATTGAAAACCTCTTGCAGTCAGGCATGTGAGTTGAAGAAGATGAAATTTTCCTTTTATTTTCAACAAAATATTATTTGCTGATATCAAAACTAAATTATCATAAATAAGGCTAATTTAAGTAAAGAATTAGTTTATTAAACTGTGTGAAAAAGCTTAGGGCGACTTACATAAAAAAATTGGAAGTAGTACATTGTAATTTATAAATATAATTCAAATATTAATCTAAATAGCATCTACCTATTATCACAATTCTAAAATTAGGGAATATTGAAAAATTAATGTTGGGAAATTTATTAGTATGAGTTTTGATGAATTCCAAAACCAACTGACCCCAACCGAGTAGATGTTGCCAGTTCCTAATGTTAGTTGTTAGGCTCGCCGTTTGAGCAATGTTAAGATTTTATCTTTACAGATCTCCAGCTGAAGACGGCAACATAGCAACACTCGGATACAACCCCGGATGAAAGATCGGATAAGGAACATCAACTACAAGACTTTGCCTGATGAGAAAGCTATGCTAAAAAGGGGAATACTTTTTAACAGCTGAGAGTTCAAGCCAACTGTTCAGTTGGAACATCAGCTATAGAATGCCATCCGATAAAGAGAATATTTCAAGAAGGGGAAAGCTATAAAGAAGTCTCAACATGAAGTTCAAAGTCAGCTGAGAGTTCAACGGTTTAGTCAGAACATCAGCTGAAGACCACTCAGATAAAGATCAAGATTTTCAACCGACTAACCGAGGTTGATTGTCAGAAAGGTTTGAATTTGAATTTCAAAAGGAAGTCACATGAGGGTTTGACCGTTCAGTCATTACCCCATTTGGCCCAACACAAGGCTGTCTCAGATGGAAAGCAGAAGAGCTCAGATGCCATATCGGGAAAGTCTGCAGAGATGAGAGACAAGCCATCGCTTTCAACGATCAGAGATCAACAGCTCCTCCAACGGCTAGTTGATACTCTCCGCCTATAAATAAGAGGCCTTCATTCATTCGAGACAAGACACACACGCGAGAAGAAACCAGAGAGCAAAAAGAAAGAGAAATATTCTTCACGAGCTGAACTGAATTTCTTAGAACATCACGTGTTGAGAGTCCTAGAGTTACATAGTTTTTGTGTCTTTAGATCGAACCTTGAGAACATCACTTAGTGAGAGTTCATATGGAGTTAGATCATAGCTCACCTTCCGTTTGAGCTTTTAGTTGGAAACACATTTTTCTTTCACCTGCAAAGGTTTAGGATCCTACTCTTCCTGCAACTGAGTAGTTAGGTCGTTTAGTACCCGTAAACTATACTGTAAGGTTGATAAGTACCCGCAAACTTATCCATAACGGTTGCTCAGCCCGCGTAAGCTGAGTGGTTTGTCCAGAAGAACTTGGACAGAGTTGTGTGGATTCACAACTCCCCGTGGACGTAGGAGGGTTATCTCCGAACCACGTTAAATTCTGTGTGTATGTGTTTATTTCTGTTCAGTTACTTATTGCATTTTCAACTGACCAAACTAACCGGTATACAAACTGCATATTTGCACATTCTCAACTGTTTTGGTTCTTGACCAACCGAGCATAAAAGCGTGAGTTGTTTTTACGAGTATAATTTCCACCACATTCCGCACAACACCACTCTCACAGCTGAGTTCTCTTACTCAGTTGTGATTTCAGCTGAGCCTTTCTTTACTCAGTTGAAGTGATTTTCGAGTGTTAAGTTTTCAAAGTTGAAAAATCCTAACTGGTGTATTCCCCCCCTATACACCAGTAACTCGTATCGGGACCATCAATTAAGTATATTTATGAATATATCAAATTAAATGAAAAGGATTAGTAAGCATCTACCTATTGCTTACATCAATTTGTCGCGACATGTGCTGTCAAATTAAATTATTGGTTTGAATGTTATCGCCATATATGTCAAATTAAATGAAGATATGTATATATATATTTCTCCTGCACAAAGATCAAATTAATTTATTTTTAAATTTTAATTATGTACAAATATCGACTTCTCAAGTAAGCATAAAAAATAATTGCAACATCAGAACTGAAGATGATGGAGTTATATTGAAAATTTCTTCTAATGTGATTCTTCGAAAAATAAGAATAAAAAATAGAGAGATCTTTTGTCACAGCCCCAAATCCCGAGGGACGGTCAAGTCGGGGTACGACTAGTGATTGGATTAATGAGGCAGGGAAGAAAGGGGGATTTACTGAATATATGATAAACTGACATAACTTAGATAAAATAGTAAACATGAAGTACTTCGAATAATCAAAAGAGAGTCGATCTAGAAGGATCGCTCGACAAAAGTTGTATTCAGAGTTGACTAGGTTTCAAGTATGAAAACTTAAACCGAAAAGATTATACAACAAAAAGAAGTATTTTGCAGTGGAATAAAACGTAGAGTGATAACACATTTTCAGATGTGAAATCGAGGCTCAACTAAACTTCTTTCCTTAAGTACGACCTCTACTCAACTTCTGCCGTCTCCGTCACTCAACCTGCACATTTATAAATACATGCAGGGCTAAGTACAAAAAACACTTAATGGGCACTTTGCCAAAATCATACATAGGTTTATAGATTAATCAGGCATTCTCAAAGTAACACAACGGGGTTTTTCTTTCAAAGGCCCGTGCTTACTAAACATTTTTCTCTTTTCATAAATATAGCTTGATCAAGCATTTTTCTGTTGTTACATTCAAATTGCCCTACTTATGTTTCAACGCCGGGGGAGAGTATGCTTCTCCCGCGCACGTTCCTCACCGTAGCTCGCTACCCCTCAACAGAGTACCACAAGCAATGGCTACCGTGTACACTAACCCTGGAAAGCACCTAATGGTGTCACTAACTCAGAGTCAGATCGATTAACCCTGGAAAGCACCTAACGATGTCACTAACTCAGAGTCCGATTAATTAGTTGGCGAACCAACTCAGAATGGCACAAGAGAACTCACAAAAACAAATCTTTTATGCACTGATAAATCACTTTAAAACATACTTTCAAAGCGATAAAGTAAAACAGAGCAAAGCTCACTTTATTTGATATATAGAAAAACCCACATTTTTCTTATAGATAGAAAAACCCACCTTATACGAATTACAGAACTACTTTAACCTTCTGTCTTCCATCCTTTCTTCTAGTCACGAATTCCTCCTTTTATCCCAAACAATCAAGCTTTAGTAAATCGGTCGAGGCGGTTTAAGAGAAACGGACTCGATAACGATTAAACAAGTTTTAGGCCTTTGCACTTTAACTAGTTTTTTACTAAACGAAACGAAACTCGAACACATATTGCTAAAAACTAGCTTGGTTCTTTACTCGACAGTTAGAACATTAGAACGGAAGTCAATAACTCTAAATGACTTAGGTGATCCAAAGAATTCAAGTTTAAGAAAAGTTTCATTTAAGAAATAAAGCTGCAGAAAAATTTGCACATCTGCTGAAGATTCAAAAGCTCACGCAGAACAGACTGCTGAGAAACAGGGGAGGTTCTTGGTACCAAAAGAAAGATACGGATGTCTAATTTACTGCACAATTTACGGATCTTGATTTCGTTAAACGAGTAAAGAGTTATGACCGTTTCTGTGAAGGGTCGCAAAACTGGCAGAAAAACCCTACGGGTCTAAACTTCAAACCACACTTTCTTATGTTTGTCAAAACATTTCACAACTCTTAAAACCTTGAAAATTTCAACCAAGCAAACCATACAACTCACATTCACATATACTTGAGTTCTCGATGAAATAAACGACAACCATTAACGTCTTTTGTCCTTAATTTCTATACTTAGCAATTTCAAAGAATTTCTCAATAACATGTCAATCAATTTCTTAACTTCTACATCAATCATCATATGATATCATTTCCAACTAAACATATGCTCAACCAACACTTAGATTCACTAATACACAATCCACATACTCATATTATCATTCATACTTAACATAATCTCGATTCTTCGTCTCCAACGAAAAATAAAAAGTGTTCAGAAAATTCCAATTAAATTATATGCTGATTAACATGCATACTACTTCTCAATTATGCAAACAACATCATCAAATAATTTCTCTCTTCTATAAATTCCGATCAAATGTTCGTCTCCAACGACTTTTGTTTTATTTTTAGAAAAATCTAACTTAAATATAGGATCAACTACATACTTCCTACATCTCAAATACATCAAAACATCATCCAAAACACATCATTTGATCAATCATATTCATACTTCTTCATGTTCAACAAATATCGAAATATTTTTAGAAAAATCTCAAACAATTCATAATAGCATATCTTAATGCATGAAATCATAATCTACTAACCAAATATCAATATTCAGGCTCAATCAAAACATCTAAGAAGTGCAGAAAATTTCGAAACCTTCATCATTTATTTCAAAAATTCTAAAACATATACATATCATGTTTTTAACCTTGAATTAAACCATAGATTCTTACTTCTAACATCAAAATAACATGAAATAAAACTTTGAACTTCAAATCCTACACCTCCACAATTTTCGAAATTTACTAGAAATTAAAGAGATGGATTTTTGTTTGGTTAGGAATGAAGAGGAAGTTCTAACCTTATCAAATACGAACTTGGAAATGAAATCGATCGACAAACGAACAAGATATGAAGATCGAAAGCTTGAAGAAACCTTGAAGAACTCTTCAATGGTGAGAGAGAGAGATGGCGGTTTGGGAGAGAAAGAAAAGAAGAAAAAATGAAAGACACTTGATATTTATAAAAGTAGAAGAGAAAATCAAGTTGATAACTAACTACTTGATATTTATTAAGATATTAAGTGATAAAGTAGAAGGGAAAATCAAAATGATAACTAACTAGAGAAAGGCGGTTTGGGGAGGGGATATTTAACCAAAATATCTCCTTTTACGGGTCTAAAACCGCATACTAAAATCGATAAATTAATTTCCTAGACGGTTACATTTTCGGCGAAAACTAATTCGACCAATAGATTGGAAATAATTTACTTAGTCGGAAAAGACGATTCAATTTCCGAAATCCATCTAAAAATCGAGACGTCGCAGTCCAAAATTTCGCCCGAAAAAAATAAAAATAAATAAAACTGACTTTTACCATTACACTCGTATCGCAAAATAAGTGAATGTAAATGCAGACGCCATACTGATCTGAGGTCTCTAACGAAAATTTTATCGGGCGCCAAAACCCTAATACAGTAATCGGTTGAATGACTTCTGCAACTTAATTTCTAAAACAGATTTCGCCGTTATTACTATAACTGAATTTCTTTAACTTAGAAGTGCAAAACCTTAATTAAAAAAAAAAAATTTATTTTCGCGACAGAAAAAAATATCCGGGATATTACATTCTACCCTTCTAACAAAAAATTTCGTCCCAAAATTTGCATATCTTCTTCGAAAAGTTCCCACGTAGCTTCCTCTTGCCCATGGTGATTCCATGACACTTTTACTAGCGGTATCTATTTGTTTCTCAACTCTTGCACTTTTCGATCCAAGATCGATTGCGGTCTTTCTCCAAAACTTTAATCGAAACTAAGAACAACGTCTTGCTGGTGGACCACGTGCTTTGAATCGAACACGTACTTTCTCAAAAGAGATACACAAACATAATAAACATTCCATAGATTTGGCGACAAGACCAATCTATACACATTAAAACTATCCTTTTTCAAAATATCTACTAATCATATAAATCTTTGTCTAAGCTTATTCTTGACACGAAAATAATCACAATATCCCTAGCAGGAAAATCATGAGGAAAATCATGTCCTCATTCTCTAAATTTAAGTCTGATCGGCCTATATCACTTAAGACTTTCGTCCTCTCTAAACTTCTTTCTTTCGTCATCTCTAAACTTTGATCTAACAGTATTATTTTTAACATATCTTCTAGTATTTAAATCGTTCCCTCGGATTCACTTATAATTCTTTCTCGTAAGTCTGGTGTAGCTACTAGTGCTGCTATTCGGTTAGTTATTGTCTCAGATGTATCGATCACCTCTAAATCCATCATCTCAAATTCTCGTACGATTTCTACGTCTCATATGGTCCCTTCAGTTCCAATTCTCCATTCAGGCTTGTAGTGCAGATATTATAGATATCCGTTCACCCATCGATATTCCATGAAAATCTGTAGGATTCTTCTCGGGCTAATTGAAGGAAATCTTTCTCTCGCGGCAGAAAATCATTGCGCAGTCGCTCGTATATCCAATCCATTCCAAGGATTATATTCATCGTATTCAGATTTGTTCGCTATAACCTTAGAAGATCCTAAGTTTAATTCTACGTTTGAGTAAACAAAATAAGTGGTGGTGATATCTCCTGACGATGTAGTTACTCTCTTTTCATGATTAGCGTGCTCTGGTTTTTATTTCTATAGTGTCAATATAGGCTCTAATAATAAAAGAATGTGAAGCCCTGGTATCTAATTTATGACAGGGTGATGGAGAAGTTTACCCATACCTGCCATGTGACCCTTGTCCTTATTCTGCTCTTGATCCTTAATCATGAATGCCCTTGGATTCTGCTGGTCTGACTGTTGAGACTGTTGTTGTTGCGGATGTGCTTGAATAGCTCTCAAAGGTTGGGGCTGATTATATTGGTTAGCTCCTCCCGATTGCAACGGTTTCGGGCAATATCTTTTCACGTGCCCCTGTTGTCCGCATAGCACACGCCAGTGCCTGCTTGACAAACTCCAGAGTGCATTCCATTACACTTAGGGCAGGTAGGAACAGTGATTTTTCCTTGGTTATTGTTTGTCTGTTGTCCCTGCCACTGTCCTTGTTGGTTATTTTTCTTCCATTGTCCTGATTGGTTATTCCCTTGCCACTGCCCTCATTGGTTATTCTGATTTGGCTGTTGAAAGCCACGCTGACTTCCACCCTGGTTTCCTTGATTATTGTTGTTGTGCTGATAGTAGCCACTGTTGTTTCCTCCTTCCCATTTCCTTTATCCTTTATAGTTGCTGTTATTGTTGTTGGAATGGTCTTGAGTTGGAGCATGGGTTGATGCTGGTACGGGCACTACAATCTTTCGTTCGTCCGGCACAACCGCCTCCATGTCTAGGGCTCGTCCTAGTATGTCTGTGTAGCTCAGTCCTTCGTGACTGGCTAGTGCCACTCCTAGTTCGTATCTAAGTCCTCTACGAAACTTCTTTGCTATCTTCTCGTTGGTATCTACCTGCTCGGGTGCATACCTTGACAGTTCACAAAAGATTGCATCATATTCAGTCACTGACATCTTTCCTTGCTTCAGATTATAGAACTCTGCTTCCTTCTTTGCTCTATAGGTTTTTGGAATGTACTTGTCGTAAAATACTTTCTTAAACTCATCCCAAGTAAACTGAGCCCTAGGCTCTGTCGGAATAACTTTCTGCCTAGCTTTCCACCAGAAATCAGCTAGTTCGGTGAGTTGAAATGCAACACACGAAAGGCGCTCCTCATTAGTACATCTGAGAAGTTTAAAAATTCTTTCTGTAGCTCTTACCCAAAGTTCAGCATCACTCGGGTTTCCTGATCCATTAAAAACAGGTGGATTTCTTTTGAGGAATAGATCCTCTATGTCACGATGTAGTGGTGGTGGTGGGGGTGGAGGGGTTTCCTGACGTTCTTGTTCCTCTTCCCTTTCACCTTGTGCTTGATGTCTACCTAGTCCCCTAGGCCTACTAGGTCCTTTTCTGTTGTTTACTACTCTAGGCGGCATTTTGAAACTAAGGAAAATAAAGAATTCTCATCAACTCCGTGCTTTAAGCACTCACCCGCTCAATTAACTTACCTTAATCATCTAGCAATTTCTCAAATTGCATACAAACATTCTATATAAAGAAGAAGAAAACAATATTTGGAATTTCCAACTCTTAGCTTGGAATACTCAATCTTCTCGAAGAAAATACTAACTTAAAGTTAATGAAATACTCGAACAGTTCTTAATAAATAAAACAAAGTTGACTCCAAAGAGACTTTGTTCATGTCACTCCCACGCAAGTGACATTCATCTATAATAGGTTATGTCCTTCTCGTTCTGATCGTGTCTTTTGAGTCATTTTGTTCGAAAATGACTCACGCTTCTTAATAGCTCTATGTTCTCAAAGAAATTGGGAAGGCCCTTAAAAACTCTATATTTCTCTAAGGCCAACATACATCTTGATAAAAAGAATTATAACTCAAATAATCCTAATAAAATAATTCAACCATTTCATGTTGACATGTATCTCAATCAAAGGAAATTATAACTCACATAATTTCATCTAATACCACAAAGGTACAACAATTATACTTTAATCAGTTCATACTTTTACTCAGCAAAAGTATAACTATCATACTTCAATCAATTCATACTTGGTACTCAACAAAAGTATATCTCATACTTCAATCAATTCATAACTATCATACTTCAAACTTTCAAAATAGTAACACTTTTGAAACCTTTCTTTTCTTCTTCGGTTGAGTTGACGTAGCGGGAAGTTGAGTTGCTATCTGAATTCTTAAGTTTAGTGAAACGAACTAAACTTTAATTTCTCAAAAGAAGACTCAGGTACAGAGCAGAAACGATTGCTCTGATACCACTCTGTCACATCCCCAAATCCCGAGGGATGGCCAAGCCGGGGTGCGACTAGGGATTGGATTAAAGAGGCGGGGAAGAAAGAGGGATTTACTGAATAAATGATAAACTGACATAACTTAGATAAGATAGTAAACATGAAGTACTTCGGTTGATCAAAAGAGAGTCGATCTAGAAGGATCGCTCGACAAAAGTTGTATTCAGTGTTGACTAGGTTTCAAGTATGAAAACTTAAACCGAAAATATTATACAACAAAAAGAAGTATTTTGCAGCGGAATAAAACGTAGAGTGATAACACATTTTCAGATGTGAAATCGAGGCTCAACTAAACTTCTTTCCTTAAGTACGACCTCTACTCAACTTCCACCGTCTCCGTCATTCAACCTGCACATTTATAAATACATGCATGGCTAAGTACAAAAAGCACTTAGTGGGCACTTTGCCGAAATCATACATAGGTTTTACAGATTAATCAGGCATTCTCAAAGTAACTGACGGTCCCGATACGAGTTCTGGTGTATGAGGGGGGGGGGGAATACACCAGATAAAACTTTTTAAAACAACCCCCTAAAAATAACACAACCGAGTAATGCAACTCAGTTGAAATCACAACCGAGTAAAGAAAACTCAATTGGAAGTGATGTACTGTGCGGAATGTGGTGGAAAATAAACTCGTATAAACTCAACTCACGCTTTTATGCAAGGTCGGTCAATAACCAAGACAGTTGAAATGCTCAAATGCAGTTTGTATGCAGGTTAGAAGGTCAGTTGAATATGCAATAATTAACTGAAAAAATAAACACTACACACAAAGATTTACGTGGTTCGGAGAAAACTCCTACGTCCACGGGGAGTTGTGAGTCCACACAACTCAGTCCAAGTTCTTCTGTACAAACCACAAAGCTTACGCGGGCTTTGCAACCGTTAAGGATAAGTTTACGAGTACTTATCAACCTTACAGATTAGTTTACGGGTACTAATCAACCTATCTACTCAATTCCGGAAAGAGTAGGGTCCTAACACTCCTTTTGAGAGGATGTGTGAAAAAGGTTGGTTCCAACTAATAGCTCGAACACGAAGTGAGCTATGATCTAACACTCTACGAACTCTCAACTAGTGATGTTCTCAAGGTTGGATCGAAAGACACAGAAACTAATTCTAACACTCTAGAACTCTCAACAAGTGATGTTCTAAGAGGATAACTAGTTAAGCTTGAGTGCAGAATGAAGTTGTTCTTTGCTTGAATATTTCTTCTCGCACTTGTTCGTCTCGTGTGTGTCTTATATCTTTCTCTGTGAATGAAGGCCTCTATTTATAGGCGGAGAGAATCAACTAGCCGTTGGAGGAGCTGTTAATCTCTGTTCTTTGAAAGCGATGGCTTGTCTCTCATCTCTGCAGACTTTCCGGATTTGGCAACTGCATGCTTCTGCTTTCCATCTGAGACAGCCTTGTGTTGGGCCAAATGAGGTAATGACAGAGAGTCAAACCTTCACGTGACTTCCTTGTTTGAAATTCAAATCTCAACATTAGACTTTCAATAGAGGTGGTTGGTTGAGAGTTTCGTTCTTCATCTGACTTGCTCTTCAGCTGATGTTCTATTTGAAAGCTAACAGTTAAACTCTCAGCTGAGTTGAGCTTCATGCTGTTGATCTTCGTGGTTGAGTCTACAACTGATGTTCTGAAACTGAACACTCAGTTATCTTGGTTGATGTTGTGAGTCTGATCAGTCGGCTCCGAATGCTCAGTTGTCTTTCTTACAACTGATGTTCTCTTGAGTCTTCCTCCTTTGAGTACATAGTTGACTTTTGCATCTTCTTTATTTGAATGCTCAACTATTGTTCTGACACTTGAACGCTCAGATGATATTCTTGTGTCTTTCCCCTTTTTAAATTCTCATCAAATGAACGCTCAGTTGTCTTTCTTACAATTGATGTTCTATCTCTGAGTTAAGCCTTGTTGCCGTCTTCAGCTGGAGACCTGTAAAGATAAAATCTTAACAATGCTCAAACAGCGAGCCTAAAAGCTAACTCTAGGAATTGGCAACAACTACTCAGTTGGGGTAAGTTGGTTTTGGAATCAATCAAAATTTTTACTTAAATTTCCCAACAGTAACACAACGGGGTTTTTCTTTCAAAGGCCCGTGCTTACTAAACATTTTTCTCTTTTCATAAATATAGCTTGATCAAGCATTTTCTGTTGTTACGTTCAAATTGCCCAACTTCTGTTTCAACGCCGGGGGAGAGTATACTTCTCTCGCGCACGTTCCTCACCGTGGCTGGCTACCTCTCAACAGAGTACCACACACAATAGTTACTGTGTATACTAACCCTAGAAAGCACCTCACGGTGTCACTAACTTAAAGTCCGATCGATTAACCCTAGAAAGCACCTAATGGTGTCACTAACTCAAAGTCCGATTGATTAGTTGGCGAACCAACTCAGAATGGCACAAAAGAACTTACAAAAACAAATCTTTTATGCACTGATAATCACTTTAAAACATACTTTCAAAGCGATAAAGTAAAACAGAGCAAACCTCACTTTATTTGATATATGGAAAAACCCACATTTTTTTTATAGATAGAAAAGCCCACCTTATACGAATTACAGAACTACTTTAACCTTCTGTCTTCCGTCCTTTCTTCTAGTCGCGACTTCCTCCTTTTATCGCAAACAATCAAGCTTTAGTAAATCGGTCGAGGCGGTTTAAGAGAAACGGACTCGATAACGATTAAACAAGTTTTAGGCCTTTGCACTTTAACTAGTCTTTTACTAAACGAAACGAGACTCGAACACATCTCGCTAAAAACTAACATGGTTCTTTACTCGACACTTAGAACATTATAACGGAAGTCAATAACTCTAAATGATTTAGGTGATCCAAAGAATTCAAGTTTAAGAAAAGATTTCACTTAAGAAATAAAGCTGCAGAAGAATTTGCACATCTGCTGAAGATTCAAAAGCTCACGCAGAACAGACTGCTGAGAAACAGGGGAGGCGCTTAGTACCAAAAGAAATATACGGATGTCTAGTTTACTGCACAATTTATAGATCTCGATTTCGTTAAACGAGTAAAGAGTTATGGCCGTTTCCGTGAAGGGTCGCAAAACTGGCAGAAAAAACCCTATGGGTCTAAACTTCAAACCACACTTTCTTATGTTTGTCAAAATATTTCACAACTCTTAAAACCTTGAAAATTCAACCAAGCAAACCATACAACTCACATTCACATATACTTGAGTTCTCGATGAAATAAACGACAACCATTAACGTCTTTTGTTCTTAATTTCTATACTTAGCAATTTCAAAGAATTTCTCAATAACATGTCAATCAATTTCTTAACTTCTATATCAATCATCATATGATATCATTTCCAACTAAACATATGCTCAACCAACACTTAGATTCACTAATATACAATCCACATACTCATATTATCATTCATACTTAACATAATCTCGATTCTTCGTCTCCAACGAAAAATAAAAAGTGTTCGGAAATTCCAATTAAATTATATGTTGATTAACATGCTTACTACTTCTCAATTATGCAAACAATATCATCAAATAATTTCTCTTCCATCAATTCCGATCAAATGTTCGTCTCCAACGACTTTTGTTTTATTTTTAGAAAAATCTAACTTAAATATAGGATCAACTACATACTTCCTACATCTCAAATACATCAAAACATCATCCAAAACACATCATTTGATCAATCATATTCATACTTCTTCATCTTCAACAAATATCAATATATTTTTAGAAAAATCTCAAACAATTCATAATAGCATATCTTAATGCATGAAATCATAATCTACTAACCAAATATCAATATTCAGGCTCAATCAAAACATCTAAGAAGTGCAGAAAATTTCGAAACCTTCATCATTTATTTCAAAAATTCTCAAACATATACATAGCTTGTTTTTAACCTTGAACTAAACCATAGATTCTTACTTCTAACATCAAAATAACATGATATAAAACTTAGAACATCAAATCCTACACCTGCATCATTTTCGAAATTTACTAGAAATTAAAGAGATGGATTTTTGTTTGGTTAGGAATGAAGAGGAAGTTCTAACCTTATCAAATACGAACTTAGAAATGAAATCGATCGACAAACGAACAAGATATGAAGATCGAAAGCTTGAAGAAACCTTGAAGAACTCTTCAATGGTGAGAGATAGAGATGGCGGTTTGGGAGAGAAAGAAAAGAAGAAAAAATGAAAGACACTTGATATTTATAAAAGTAGAAGAGAAAATCAAGTTGATAACTAACTACTTGATATTTATTAAGATATTAAGTGATAAAGTAGAAGGGAAAATCAAAATGATAACTAACTAGAGAAAGGCGGTTTGGGGAGGGGATATTTAACCAAAATATCTCCTTTTACGGGTCTAAAACCGCATACTAAAATCGATAAATTAATTTTCTAGACGGTTACATTTTCGGCGAAAACTAATTCGACCAATAGATTGAAAATAATTTACTTAGTCAGAAAAGACGATTCAATTACCGGAATCCATCTAAAAATAGAGACGTCGCAGTCCAAAATTTCGCCCGAAAAAAATAAAAATAAATAAAACTGACTTTTACCATTAGACTCGTATCGCAAAATAAGTGAATGTAATTGCAGACGCCATACTGATCTGAGGTCTCTAACGAAAATTTTATCGGGCGCCAAAACCCTAATACAGTAATCGGTTGAATGACTTCTGCAACTTATTTTCTAAAACAGATTTCGCCGTTATTCCTATAACTGAATTTCTTTAACTTAGAATTGCAAATCCTTAATTAAAAAAAAAAATTATTTTCGCGACGGAAAGAAATATCCGGGATATTACATCTTTAGTACAAATCATTATAGAATAAGAATACAACTAAAATAATTATATATATTCAGTGAAGAAAAAAAAAAGATTTCTTCTACAACAACTCTGGATAGAATACTATAAAAAGTGAAGTAGAAAGTATACAGTGCCCTAAATATTTATAATAACAAATAAAGAGAATGCATACTTTGTGGCGGCACGGGTTTTAAGAAAATCCTGGAAAGTAAAATGTGAGTGGAGAAAAAGTAGATGTTAGTGGAGATAGGGTCCCACATTATAAGGGTAGTAAGTGAGAGAATAGTTTCCATAAATGAACTATGCATTCTCTTTGTGGACAGCTAGAAAGAAAACTATGCATTCTCTTTGTGGTCAGAAGGAGTATAAATTAATTATATTAATCATAAATTTCCAAACTTCATGTCTTTCATACAAATATAGATTGATTGACACACGTTTTTCTTTTTTTTTAATTGATAATTCCATAGTTACATGCATTTCATTTAATCACCAATTGCTTGATTGATTAGAGTGACTAAATAAATAAGGAATCGTTATTAAAGTATTAAAGTATAGCTAATTCATAAAAATAATTAAATAAAAAAAGAAAAATTCCTTTTTTCATAGAGAAAAAACCATTGAATTAATAAAAGTATAATGAAGTATAATAATTAATTATATTAACACCCTTGTTAAAAAGATATACCATCGAATTAAGTTGTAATAGTTATACTCAACTACAAATTATATTGACACAATAATTATGAAACGGTCTGTTACATTTAAATCAAGAAGCAAATCAATAATTACGTCACTTAGAATTGCCATATTGAAAGTGGATATAAGCATATAAATTGATATTTTAGATAAATATCAATGAAAAATAGAGAAAATACCACATAAGATTAGAAATGAATGTGGTGTTTGGAATCCATTCTCCTATTATTAATTGATTGCTGGTCCTCAACCTGTTATGTGATTTGAGTATTAAACTTTGTGTTGCATAAAGTGATTCTAATTCCTCTTCAGAAAATTTCGCTAATTTTTAATATTAAAGCAACAATAGAATAAGTCAATTTATAAAGGGTCAATGGCCTGTAAATTTTCAAATTTTTTAAGTTGTCGAGTTAACATGGCAGCCGGGAAACAGGTGTAGACATAACTAGAACGTCGTCGTTTTAGAAGAGAACCGACAAAGTTCATGGCTAGTTCGTTGTCGAATCTTCGATTGAACTTGAAAGAGGTATGAAACAGTCGAGTGTTTTTACGTGAGGATAAAATTTATGCAATATTGAAGACCTCCCACACTCTCAAAAATCCTGAGAGAAGATATTACTGTAGTAGTCGTCGAGCGATAAGTAGCATAAATATGCCCACGTCTGCTTTCCGGCTACGATGTCAGTTCGAAATTCGCCAGGAATCGAGTTGGATTGCAAAATCAGACAAAACTAAATGTTTGAAAATTGTGAGGCATATTTTTTTCTGAGGTGCAAAATGCGACAACTCAAAAGGTTTAAAAATTTACAAACCATCAACCCATTTAAAAAATAATAAAAATAAACTTAGTTAATGATTAAAATAACAAAACGTTGTCGTAAGATACCACAGTATATGGTGTTGTGTTTCTTAGCACAACATAGGATCTATTATTAGTTGAACTAGTAAGTAGCCTGATGGTCCCCATAACGAGTAACTGGTGTATGGGGGCGGGGGAATACATCAGTAGGGATTTTTAAAATTAACTTAAAAATCAACTATCAACTCTTGGTGAACTTGGCCAGCTCGACAACTGTAAAGGACAGCTGGAGCGCTTCACTCAGTTAGGATCAAAGCTGACTGAGGTTTTAACCAGAGTTTCTAACTTTGCGGAATATGGTGGGTTTTGACTCGTTACAAGACTGAAAACCTTTTGAGGGTAGGTCAAGTTTCCTAAACCGTTTTAGTGCAGAATGAAAGTTTGTTTTCGTGTAGGGTTAGTTTGTTAGAAAACTGAATGTAAAATACTAAAATATAAATGACACAGTATTTTAACGTGGTTCGGAGATCAACCTCCTACGTCCACGACTTTCTTTTCGGCTAAGTAATCCACTGGATAATCTTACGCGTGCTTATCAAACGTTCCACTTGGTTTACGGGTACCAAACAACCTAACCAGTTCGATTACGGGTTCGAACCAAACCTTACAACACTTTTACGGGCAAGTGTATAGCCTATAGTTCTTTTGTGGGCAAGAACAAAAGCCTGGGTCTTAGATTGCGGGTTCTGAGGGACTTAGTTTCTTTGATTACGGGTTCAAAGAAAGACCTGGGATTTCCAACAATGAAGCCTTCTACTCTGAAAACGGAGAAGACTTCTTCTTAAGACTTAGAGATTCAATCTGCAAGAGAAAGTCTACTTACTAACTATGCAAGAACCTAGTACAAATCTAGACTCGATCAAAGAATGGACTTTTTGAGAGGCTAGATAGGAATAACAGGAAGAGGATAATCACTATTTTACTTAGCAATATAAACCGCAATTCTAACGGATTATTGTATGTATTAGCAATCGGATATCGTATCCATAAGGACCATTTGAACGAACATATAGGGGAAACGAAGTTCATGGAATTTTCTACTATTCAAACTTTAGATTCATCATGAAGTTGGTTGTTTCAAATACTAAAATAAAAAATTAAAACAAATAAGGCAATCACAAACAATTAAGCACACAAATATTGATCAAATATACGATATGACATAAATGTTGATTCTAGGAATTCGATTCGATTCTAGATGACATGAAAATAACTTTCTAATTCACATAACCATATTTAATCTCCTAAATGAGAATCATTCACAAAGTTATTCACTTTCCTCTCTCGAAAGATAGCAAAAGACGATCAAACTATCGACTCACTCGGCTAAGACTCAAGACGATAATTCGACTCCAAAAGGCACAAAGAATTAATGCTTTCATGCATAAATTCATCACTTACTAGGTCTCAAAATCATGCATGATGTGACAATTCAATTTCTATGCATGTAAAAACCTATTAAGAATTTCCACAAACACTTGGCATGCAAGAAAGATGATCAATAATTTCCACATGAAAATAAGGCCCAAATCCACAATCAAATAGGATAAAGTAATTAGAATTAGAAGGTTAAGATCAAAATCACCACTGAATCATCTCAAATCGCCAAAACCAACTAAAGGAGATTAGCTAGACATAATTAGAGAAATAGCAAAAGAAAAGACAATTGAATGTATAATTAAAGATACTAAGAACCCAAATGGAGAAATATTCAATAAAATCTTCAAAACAAACCAAATCCAACCTTCTTACTTTATTAGAATGATTAAAATCTAATTCAAACTCTAAATGGAAACTTTGGGAAGAGGAAACTAAGCTAGGGAGTAAGATACCACGTTTTTGGGGTTGCATCCCCTTTATATAGGGTACAAGAAGTGCTACTACATTGTAAAAATGCGAAAAGGGTATTTTCAGAAATCTGGGGAAGATTAGCTAAACCGGCGGTCCAACTACCCGAATCGGCGGTTCAGGTGGCAGGGCGCCGGGTAGACCGCCGGTTGGTATTAAGCCTTCAAACTTCATCCAGTAACTTCTGGAGATCTGGCCAGCGGTTCAGCCCTAAACCGCCGATTAGGCAGTCCAGACCACCGGTTCCTCTTTTGGGGTGCCAGTTTGGATTTTTTCTCCCTTTCGTCCGATTTCTCACTTCTTCGTCTTCGATTCCACTCTTCTTTGAACCTTTTCTTCCAGCTTAAATGACCTCAATTTACCTACACACATGCACAAACTCCGCCAAACGTGATATAAATTCAAGATAACAAATTTCAGGCAAAACAAATCACATTTAAAGGCAAAGCTTAGCAAAAAGTGAAGATAAACAAGCTTAGTTGCTACGAAAATGAGCGTTTATCAAAGGACTTTTCACTATAATTATACTGGTACATCAACTCGGCGGTTCTTACGCGAGAGAGAATCTGCTTCTGCTTCTTTGCGTGGTTGCACTCTTGTCTGCTCTCTCTCTCTTTCTTGAAATGAGAAGACCTCTATTTATACAGAGGGAGGTAGACTAGCCGTTGGAAGTAGCCGTTTGACCTCTGCCAAAAGAATGGCACTCCGCCTTCTTTTCTGCAACATTTCCAAAATGGTAACTGCGATCCGTGCTTTATGCACGTCCTCTTGGTCGGTTCATTTATGGAAAGTTTCCTAGCTGACTTGAGCTTTCGAGTAGATTTAAATTTCGAACTTCAACTCATATATTTTCTCCATCTTCAAGGTCTTCTCTTCTTGACTTTGCGACGTCTGACTTCATCACACTTTCTCGACATGCTTTGAGCTGCATGGATCAACTGTGGAGTCAACTGAGCTTCAGTTCGACTATCCAGCTTGCCTCTTCAGTTAGATTGACTTCTTCTACTGAAACCTGTAAAGATAAAAATCTCTACGCTCAAACAGTGAGCTCTATTTAAGATTTAAAAAAAAAACAAAAAACAAAAACAAAAACCGCCGCTATACTTTATATAATATTAACTATAATGATATAAGAATATCGATGTTGGCTGAGTGCTTGGGTGGAAGGCTTAAAAGCCTTGCTCCCTATGTTGGCTCGAGTTCAATACCTGGGGGCCGCATCTTTGACGTTTTTTTTCCGAAATCAGCATGTAATACTCCAGAAATTTACTACTGTCTTAAAAATTTAAAGTTATTAATAATTATGGCTTTGCACACCTAAGTTCATGAATTTGAATTCTAAGACTAACGGTGAAATCCGTTTCCCAAAGTAAATTATGGAAGTCAGTTAGATGACTACTGTATTAGGGTTTTCGCGGCCGAAAAATTTCTCGTTAGAAAACTCAGTTCGAAAAAACCGTCGAACTTTACATTCACTTATTTCGCAAGACGAGTAAGTTAGGAAAAATCGTTTTTATTATTTTTTCGGACGAAATTCGGACTGTGATGTCCCGAGATTTTGTCGGATTTTAGGAATTAAAATATACTTTTCAAGTAAGTTAAATATATCGGATTTAATGGTCGAATCGGATTTCGACGAAAACGTATCCGAATACGTTTTTAGTTTCTCGATTTTTATAACATCGTAACGAGCCGGAAAATGCGGTAATTGGAGAGAATCTCTCTCTCTTGGCCGACATGCACCACACACACAAGCATAGTATATTTCAATTTTATAGTAATATAAACCTTATGACTCATTACTTCTAATTCTTCCACACCTTTACACCTAAGTCTATGTACTTAATATCTCTACCTTGTTAGTCATCACTATTCCATTCTCTCCCTCCCTCCCCAAAACCGCCATCACCTCCATCATTTCCATCTCCATTTTTCCTCCATTGAAGCTCAAGTTCATCAAGGAATTCTTCACTCATCTTGATCAATCATCCATCAATATCAATTCTAATCCAATAATAGTCAAGGTAATCATCTCCTCCATCAATCTATCCATGTAGAATTTTCATTTCTTTTATTTTCTCTATGACCGAAAATTTGTAGATGAATTAGGATGATGATTGGAATCTTAGTTCTTGTCTTTTGATGGTTGGTAACTAATCCCTATGATTGAATTGATGAGAAAAGTAAGAATCCCTAATTACTAGTAGTGACCGAAAATTAGGGCATGAAGTAGTAGGAGGCTAGATCTTAAATTAATTGGATAATGGAGCTTAAGAAGTGTTTAATTAGTGATTAATGCAAAGAAGAGATTAATTCCCTTAAGAATTGAATGATGACCGAATTAGGGTTAGGGTTTCAAGTTATGAAAATCAATTTAATGATGTAGTAGTGTCAATTCTTGTTTAATATATGTTGTTATATGCTTAGAAATGGATTAATGAATGGATTTAATGAAGAAAATCACCCCTCTAATTTATTTAAGAATGCCGAATTCAATTAGGGAATTAGGGGTTTGGTGTAGTTTGTTTCTAATGATGATTTAATGATGGAATATGTAACTATATGATATTAGATGATGATATGAATTAATTGGAATTGTTCTAAAAATATAATGAAAATGGGAAGAGATGAAGAATTGGAAATAAGTCGAGATTAGGTATTGATTTGAAGTTATGATTTTCATAATAATGAATCTCGATAGATGAGGAATCATATTGTAGAATTTGAACGAATTCTAAAGATGTTGGAATTTTGGTAAGAAACGAAGCAATGAACCTAAGTAATGATAGAAAAGTCGAATGAGGTTTCTAATTGGATATTAATGTTTATTAATGATAATTGAACGACTTTGTAGTTGACGACATGTTCGTCCGAATTATGAAAAGATGAGTTATAGTTGTAAACGAGAAGTAGAGACGAGAAGTTGAACGTGAGTTGGTATAGTAATTGTTTAGTTTGAATTGACGAGGTTATAAACGTCGTGCTTATAGTCGAGAAATAAAAAGGAGTACATCACATATGGAAATACGTGTTGACTGTCTTGAGGTGTAAAATTCGTGAGAATTTAGGTACGAGAACATAAGACGAACCTAGAAAGACGTGTGTTGGATTTTCCGATGTTCTAGGGTTTTACTCGGCAGTTTTGCGACCCTTCACGGAAACTGCCATATCTCTTAGCTCGTTTATCGGAATTAAGATCCGTAAATTGGAGAGTAAACTAGAATTCCTTGGCTTTCATTCGGGACAGAGCACCTCCCCTGTTTCAGGGTAATATGTTCTGGGCAGTCTTCTGAAGTTCTATTTTGTGCAGTGAACTTTCAAAACATAGTTTCTTAAGTTGATTTCTTTTCAACTTAATTTCTTTCGATCCTTTAAGTCGTTACAGGCTATCGACTATCATTATTTACTGACCTTAGTGTCAAGTAAGAACCCAAGCAAGTTCTGAACGAGAATTGTACGAGTATCGTTCCCGTTTAATTAAAAGAATCTAGTTTAGCGTGCAAAGGCCTAAAAGCTTAAAAGATTAATTCGATTTCTATTTCGATTTCCATTTTCCTTTATCGTCTCGGTGATTTATCGAAGTTATGATTCTTTACGATGAAGGAGGAAGCCAGAAATCGGGATAAGACGAAGGATCAACAACGGAAACACGTATAGAAGTTCTGTAACTTATAAGGTGGGCTTTTATTTATAACAAACCAAAATGTGGGGTTTTCCACTAAACGAAAGTGATATTTTTTGCTTTGATATCTGTGTTTTCAAAGTGATAATCATGACATGAAAATATTTGTTTTATGTGAGATCTCTTGATCCCTTCTGATTTAGCCGTCGTGTTTTCCAGATTTATTAGTTAACCGACTAGTTAACTAAACGATCGGACTTTGAGTTAGCCGACTAGCTATTCAAAGTTGTGTACACTGTAGCCTGTGGTATATGTGGTATCTTGTTGAGGGGTAGCCAGCCACGGTGATTTTGGGCAAGATTTGAACGTAACATCCAAGAAAAATACTCGGCCGAGTAAATTGCGAAATAAGAAAAATGTTTAGTAGACACAGGTTCTTTTTAGACAAAACCCCGATGTGCTACAAAGATATAAATGCCTGATTTATCAATACTTATATATGTTTTCGGCAATGTGCCCACTAAGTACTTTTGTACTTAGCCCTGCATATGTTTTCTAAATGTGCAGGTTGAAGCGATGGAAGCGGTGGACGGTTGAGTTAGGGTTGAATAGAGATAGGGAAGACTTGTAATTATATCTCACTATTCCGCTGCTAAACTCTAGACTTTTGTTGTATATATTCAAATCACGGTAGTTTAAGTTCTGTAAATTATAACTTAGATGTTTTTGAGAACTTTGTATGAGTGATCCTTCGAGGTCAACTCTTTCTTCTTAATATCGAGGTCTTGTTCATAGAATTGTTCTGTCTTATATTGTATATTTATTCATTCATTCCCCTTTCTTTCCCGCTTCTTTAATCCAATCCCAGTCGCACCCCGGCTTTGCCGTCCCTCGGGATTTGGGGCTGTGACAGAGTGGTATCAGAGCAATCGTTTCTGCTCTGTATACGAGTCTTCCTTCAATTAGTAAGATAGAGTATTCGGTATCGAGTCTTCTTTCAAAGTAAGGTTAAGTTATAACACTAAGATTAAGAGTGTAGACGACAACTCAACCTCCCGCTACGTCGACTCAACAAGGAAAGAAAGAAAGAAAGAAAGGAAGAGTTTCAAGAAACGTGATTTCTTTTGAAGAAAATTTTGAATAATTATTCAATAAGTTAAGAAAGAAATAAAAGTGCCAAATAAATAATTATTTTGAAAGTATAAGAATATACTTTGTTTTATGTTATGTGCCTTATGTGAAATTATTTGCGCAATAATTTCTTTTATTTTGAAGAATATTTTGGCACAAGAATCTAGATGGATTCTAGGGATTTTCCCGGTTCATTGAGAACATAGACTTTGAATCTAAGGTCTTTTTCGATTCCTCGAGAACTTAGACGTTTTAAGAAACGTTAGTTCAAATGATTTCGAAAGGAGATCCGCGAAATGGGAAGAACCTCTATAGACGAATGTCACGTGCGTATAGTGACATGAACAAAGACTCGACAAAGTCAATCTTTATTTTAAAAGCCGATAAGAATTTCCTTCGAGGAAATAAGATAAATAATGATAAGGTAAATTGTATTAAATGAACGAAAGAAACGATTAGACGTTTGAAAAACATTGACTTCAAAATAAGAAAGATACGATCGAGACGAAGAGGACAGAATAAAGAGAATCAAAGAAAATGAAGGAAACAAGTGTTACTTCCAAACAAGTAACACGAATGAAGTCGTCTTTCAACTGGAGTTCGCTCCGTTAGAACTTCAAGAAAAGATATGTTTTATTAGGAATCGAGCACGAGTCTTAGATAAATTCCAGCAATCGCTCGATTCCGACGACGATGAGAACTTTGATTCTAAAGTCGTTTTTCTAGTTATTATTCCATTTTCTTATGGAATTCATTTCATACTTCATCTTTGAACGAAGAATACGATGAGTACGAGCATCAAGTGTCGTGAACGACAAAGTCTTTTGTAAATGAATGTTACTTTTGAATAAGTAACATGAACAAAGTGGACGCACTTTGTTTTAATAAGTGAGACTCGTTAAGAAATTTTCTGCAAGGAAGAAATAATGAAAGAAAGTAATAAAGAATAAAGAATAAAGAAAGTAATAAGGAATTAAAGTAAGAAAGTAAAGAATAATAAGATAAAGGATGGAAATAAGATCTCGAAATTTTATTTCTATATATTGTTTGTTTGAGTGCAATTTCTTGAATTGCTAGATGGTTAAGATAAGTGGATGTTTAAGTGGTGATATTACAATTGAATAAGGAATGTTCATTTTGTAATTTAAGATTTTTCCGTAAGATAAGTTATTACCTTACCCGTTACTGATCCGTGTTTCTTAAGACTTTGTAGGATGGCTAGGAGACGTACTACAGCTCGGAAGAGCCAGCCTTTGACAGGACGTACTTTAGTAGACATGATACGAGATGAGTATCATGATTATGTGTCAGACCCAGATGAGGAGGACATTGGACAGATCGTTAGTAACTTCTCCGCAGTTTATGATGCAGCACGGCACCTCATTCTCGAGAGTCAGGCGATATCTGATCTGATTTGGCAGCTACCGGACGAGTGGCGTGGTTGGGCGCACGGCATAGCATGGTATTTCCTTGGGCTGTTCGGCGATGACACAGAGCCGACAGGTAACTATGCGGGATTCGCTCTAATTATACACGAGCGTTTCTTCGACAGCAGATTCATGCGTGCAGTTCCCTGGGAGCCACATCTTCCTTACCGTCACTTCCCAGCAGCTACCGAGCCAGAGCCTTTGGACTTGGACCCTGAGTATGCCGCATTGTTAGAGATACCGCCAGATTTCGTACCTAGTGACGAGTCAGAGTCAGAGGCAGAGTACTTGGAGGACGACGAGGAGCCAGCGGCTATGTTAGAGTTACCACATCCACCTAGACCACTGGAGGAGTTGGTTCCAGGGTCGGGACTCATAGAGATTGACGCAGAGACAGCTGCTAGGTTAGGGTTATCTACTCCTTTCATACCCGAGCCTAGTGTTAGAGTTCGGGGACCACTTGAGACAGGACCGTTTGGGATAGGATCAGGGTACCGTGATATAGACGCGGAGCTTGCCGCCATGCTAGAGCTACCATCTCCACCGACACCATTTGAGGAGATCTGCGCGTAGTGGGAGATAGTTAGAGAACAGATTGAGGCAGGACCGTCCAGGGTCCGTTCCAGGAAGGAGTACGAGTCCGGTTCCATTCCAGAGCACCTTCTTCCTCTGAAGAAGGGTGCAGTAGAGATCGGTGATGACTACTTTGTTTCGGATTCCGAGAGGACATTTTCAGATGTGCCTTCACCGCCACCACTTACACTCACTGACGGCACTACTTTGAGGGTTGACGAGGCACTCCAGCTCGTCTTCTGTTCAGAGTCAGAGAAGGAGGACCCGGATAAGGATCCGGAGGAGGACACTGATGAGGATCCGGACGAGGACCCCGAGCAGGATTAGGCCGTAGAGGGCAGTGCGGACTCGACTGCAGCTAGTTGAACAGTGCGTCAGGGACGCGTAGTAGCAGTAGTGGTAGTAGTTCCTTTTGTCTTGTACATAGTCGGATCAGTAACTAGTTTTTTTTGTAGTACTCTAGCGGATACGAAATTTTATGAATCGTTTCCATTCTAGTACTTCCAGTAGTACAGTAATGCAGCTTATTAGCGCATCCTGTACAGTGATAGGCAGTTAGCCTAGTTTAGACTAGTAGTAGTCTAACTTTTGTATAAGTCCTTGTTTGAGGCAAAATCAATATTCTTTTTGATGTATATATATATACATGACCCACGAGAGGGTTTTTGATCACAAGAAAGTTTCTAATAAATCGTAAAATTAAATCAGAATGTCAAATGAACTCGTGTAACGAGAGTTTAGTTAACTTTGAGAGTTAAAAAGATTAAGGAGCTAGTATTGAAGTTATGTTCGATTTTCTTTTCCGTGAACTTGATTAAGTTGGAAGAAGGGTTAGTAAGTAAAGAAAGGCTTAAAAGTAAGGTGCTAATAAGAATTTTTGTTTTGTTTAGTTGTGAAAAATGCCGCCGAGAAATGTTAACGACAGAAGGGGACCTGGTAGGCCCCGAGGACGTTGAAGACGTCAACCGAAAAATGAAAGAGAGCAAGAACAGGAACACCAGGAAACCCCTCCAGCATCACCTTCACCACCACCTCCACCACCACCCCGTAGGGATATTGAGGATCTTTTCCTCAAGAGAAATCAACCCGTATGTAATGGAACGGGCAGCCCTAGCGATGCTGAGCTATGGGTGCGAGCAATCGAGAGAATTTTCAAGCTCTTTAAGTGTACTGACGAGGAACGACTAGCCTGCATAGCATTCCAACTCTTCGGACCAGCGGATTACTGGTGGGAGACTCGACAGAAAGTGATACCTGCGGAACACTTAGCTCGTTTTACGTGGGAAGAATTCAAGGAGGCGCTGTACGACAAGTACGTGCCTAAGACATACAGAGCTCAGAAGGAGGCTGAGTTCTACAATTTGAAGCAGGGTAAGATGACTGTAACAGAATACGACGCAAAATTCTGTGAATTATCAAGATATGCACCTACACAGGTCGATACTGAAGAGAAAATTTCTAAGAAGTTCCGAAGGGGACTTAGACATGAATTAGGAATTGCTCTAGCCAGTCATGGGGGACTGAGCTATACGGAAGTTTTAGGACGAGCTTTGGAAATGGAGGCCGTTGTGCTTGATGAAAAGAAAACCATAATAACCACACCAGCTCCAACCCAAAACTAAAACCGAGGCTATTATAACAGCAATAATAGCAATTTCCAAGGAAAGAGAAAGTGGGAAGGAGGAGGTAGCAGTGGCTACAATCAGAATTTCAATAACCAGGGGAATCAGAAAAGGGGAAATCAGCAAGACTACCAGCAGCCTAGTCAGAACAACAACAAAAGACAGTGGCAGGGAAACAACCAGTCAGGGTTGTTTTTACAGGGAAACAACCAGTCAGGGTTGTTTTTACAGGGAAACAACCAAGCTGGACCCTGGAAAGGGAACAATCAGCAAAGATAGCCGCAAGGACAACAGCGAAACTTCAACCAAGGAGGAAATAACCCAGGGAGGGTTACTTTTCCTGTTTGCCCAAAATGCAATAGAACCCATCCTGGTGTTTGCCAAGCAGGCACAGGTGTCTGTTTTAACTGCGGGCAGACAGGGCACATGAAGAGAGAATGCCCTAAGCCTTTGAAAACGGCAGGACAGAATCAGCAAGGACAGCCCCAGCCTTTGAGGGCGATTCAGGCGCAGCCTCAGCAACAGATGACGCAACAACAATTTCAGCAGCAAGCGCAACAATAGCAGAATGCAAAGGCATGCGCCAATAGGCAGACGTGGAGGAATAACGGAAAAGGAAACTTAGCAGGTATGGAAAAACTTCACAACATCCCTATTAAGATACTGTTTGATACTGGCGCATCGCATTCTTTCACTACTTCCACGCATGTTTGCTCTAACCTAGAACTAGAAATTGGAACTCTTAAGGTTAAAGCGAACAACTTGAACGTAATGATAATGTGGGACGTAGACATAATCCTAGGAATGGATTGGTTGTCAGAGAATTATGCCACGATTCTCTGCAACGAGACAAAAATCTCTTTTCAACCCCCGGGTAGAGAATCAACCGAATTCCACAGAATTTCAATGGGTAGAGGAGTACCGATAATATCGGCGCTACAAGCCACGAAGTTGATGAAAAAGAAAGGTACCACAGCCTATCTTGTGTATCTAGTCGGGGAACCAGGAGCTAAAAAGACCATTCAGGACATGAAGGTAGTAAATGAATATGAAGACGTCTTTCTAGAAGTGTTGCCAGGATTGCCACCAGATCGTCACGTGGATTTCACGATCGACTTAGAGCCGGGAGCAGCTCCTAAATCTAAAGCCCCATATAGGATGGCACCGAAAGAACTAGAAGAACTTAAAATCCAATTACAAGAGCTGTTAGACCTTGGTTTCATCAGACCGAGTATCTCACCTTGGGGAGCACCAGTGTTGTTTGTTAGAAAGAAGGATGGTTCAATGAGGATGTGTATAGATTATCGAGAGCTGAACAAGATCACCCTCAAGAACAAATATCCTTTGCCAAGGATAGAGGATCTTTTCGATCAGCTCAAGGGTGCAGGAGTGTTTTCCAAGATAGACTTAAGATCAGGGTATCATCAACTGAAGATTAAACCCGAAGATGTACCCAAGACGGCATTTAGAACCAGATATGGCCATTACGAATTCCTAGTAATGCCATTTGGTTTGACCAATGCTCCAGCGGTATTCATGGATCTCATGAATATGGTTTTTCACCCGTATTTGGACAAATTTGTCTTAGTATTCATCGACGACATTCTCATTTACTCCAAGAATGAGAAAGAACACGAAGAACATTTACGGATAGTGTTGGATACACTTAGAGCCGAGAAACTTTATGCCAAGTTCAGTAAGTGCGAATTTTGGCTGAAAGAAGTAATGTTCCTTGGACACATAGTTTTGGCTGAAGGAATCAAAGTGGATCCTGCCAAGGTAGAGGCAGTACACAACTGGAAGTCATCAACCAGTCTGAACGAGATCAGATGTTTCTTAGGTTTAGCTGGCTACTACAGAAGATTCATCGAGGGATTCTCCATGATTGCTAGACCTATGATGCAGCTACTTCGGAAGGAAACAAAATTTAAATGGACGGACGAATGGGAGAAGAGTTTCCAAACACTCAAGGACAAGTTAACCACAGCACCAGATTTAGCTCTTCCAGACGCCAACAAGGAATATGTGGTGTATACCGATACTTCGAAGAATGGATTGGGATGTGTACTGATGCAAGACGGAAGGGTGATAGCTTATGCCTCACGACAACTTCGACCTCACGAAGTTGAGTATCCAACCCACGACTTAGAACTCACAGCCGTGGTGCATGCATTAAAAATTTGGAGACACCATCTCTATGGTGTAAGGGTTGAGATCTTCACAGATCACAAGAGTCTGAAGTACTTCTTTGAGCAGAAAGAACTGAATATGAGACAAAGAAGGTGGCTCGAATTGGTCAAGGATTACGATTGCAGAATTAACTACCATCCCGAAAAGGCAAATGTAGTAGCAGATGCGCTAAGTCGCAAGGCTCCAACCAAGCTAGGATGTCTTTTTGTTGAGGAAGAAACACTTGTGCGAGAATTTGAAAAGATGGATATAAAAGTACTCGATACACCAGCAACGATAACAAATCAGATAGCAGCACTAGAAGCTACACCGGATTTACGAGAGAGAATCATAAGTGCTCAGAGGAAGGACGAGTTAATGGAGAAGCTTCGACTGAAGATAAGAACAGAAAAACCAGGCGGTTACTCCGAAGCACCGGATAACGCGATCCTTTTTGAAGGCAGAATTCGTATCCCCGACAATGACGACGAACTGAAGAACGATATCATGAGTGAGGCTCATGATACACCATATACAGCACATCCAGGGAGTACAAAGATGTATCAGGACTTAAGGAAGAATTTCTGGTAGAATGGACTAAAACGAGACGTTGCCTCATTTGTAGAAAGATGTTTAGCTTGCCAGCAAGTGAAGGCTCTACACCGACGACCATATGGATTGTTGCAGCCATTGGATGTCCCAGAATGGAAATGGGAAGGCATAGCTATGGATTTTGTGATAGGCTTGCCTAAGTCAAGAAGAGAAAACACTGCTATTTGGGTGATTATCGATAGGCTCACGAAATCAGCTCACTTTTTACCGATTAAGACTACCTATGGGTCAGAGAAGTTAGCTCAGTTGTACGTCCGAGAGATTGTACGTCTGCACGGAGTACCGAAGTTCATAATATCAGATAGAGATGCCAAATTCACTTCAAGATTTTGGATTACTATGCAGAAAGAATTGGGAACCGAGCTTAACTTCAGTACAGCTTTTCACCCTCAGACAGATGGACAATCCGAGAGAACAATTCAGATTCTGGTTGATATGTTAAGGACAGTGGTATTGGATCGAGGCGCTGATGAACCCATATTTGTGTCCATCTTTTCTTGTGTTTTCCTTGTGTTTTTAGTCTTTATCGAGTCATTATGTGTCTGGGAGGACACGCAAGTCGAGAGATAGTGTGCAGGGGAAGAACAGGTGGATGTTGGGCAAATCCGATGGAAAATCTGTTGTTGAGATGCTGAGATGGTGATACGATGCAAATGGGCATAGGGCTGGAAGCTTGTAGCTGGGCAACATCGAAATATCCTTTCTACAAGTCAGGAAGTACCTCCCCATACCCTTAAAGGCCAACATATAGAGTACTCGGAGGAGCCAGGATCGTGGTCAACACCGTAAGCAAAGCAGGATGCAGACGATAGAGGGCGAGATGTGAGTCGAGCAGCAGCAGCAGATTTCTTTTCCTTCAAGGAAGAGGATAAGGATCGGATGTCTCCTTCCTTATCCTAGTCGAGCCAAATCATGGAATAAATCTACCACGTAAGGAAATAAGGATCATGCATGCGAAGGAAAGAAAGAGAGGCGGAGGTTATGACATGCATGGGAAGAATCTTTATTCAAGAAGGAAACTTCCCTAAATCCTAGAATCTCATCGCCTATATATATGGCCGACTCTATCATGTAAAAGAGCTCTTGGATTCAGTAGTTTTAGATTAGTTTGCACCCTAGTTTGAGTGGAAGTAAGAAAGAACAAGTCCTACGGGCGATTTACAGTTTATTACGTTTGTTTATATTTTCTGCACTTTAGCTTTAGTTGTTGGCGTGAAGCCAAGACCCTTTAGTTGCTGACTACGTTTTTGGACAACAACCCGTTTTCAGTTTATATTGAAGTATGTTTTCCTTTATTTGTTTTGCGTTCTTAATTATATATATGTCTAGCTAATTCTTAAGTTTAGATTGGATATAGATGAAGTGATCATATTTTACTCGTTCTAAACTCGTGAGGTCTAATTGGTTTGTGTTCGTTAATTAATTTTGTTCCCGAAACACTTAGGATTAATATTGGACTAAGTCGAAATTGACAAGTGATTGATCACCACCTAGATGTTGAGATAAAGTCATTAACAGAATTGGGACCAACACGAGAGTGTCTTTCGTGCCCAAAAAGGTAAAAGGTGTTGGAGAGCAGTCGGTATTGATATATATACCTCTTGGCTGTCTTGGGTCTATTTATTCTTAATGCTTCTTGGGCAGGAACGTTACTGAAGTATCTTCATGACGTTGTTGATCAAGAAAGGAGATCTTGCCTTCTGGTCAAGATCTGTAAAATTGGTTAGACATAGGTTAAGTGTGTTTATATCGTGACTTCGTGACCTTAGGGTATAAACTAATCTTTTCCTTAAACCAAGTGATAAAATCGATTAATTGAATATCCTTGCACCAATGAACGAGTGAAGAGTAATTATGATCATGGATTCGAAACCCAATCTAAACCCTTTTGTTATTTGATAGTTTTTACTTGTTGAGTTCAGGTTCGTGACCAAAACCCCTTTGTTGAGCAACATCAGAAGAGCAGATTACGCCGAGTCCCTTGGGTACGATCCCGCTTGCCGCTGACTACTACCTTGTTGGGCAAGAGGTGTTATAAATATTATTTGTACGAAGTGTGTGACGATAGCGCTCCTTCAGGCGCGAATTGGGAAGATATCGTGCACTTGGTTGAATTCGCGTACAACAACAGCTATGAGGCGACGATAGGAATGGCGCCTTACGAGGCTTTGTATGGGAAGAAATGTAGATCACCGCTTTATTGGGATGAAGTGGGTGAAAGGAAGAACCTAGGACCAGATACGGTCAACGAAATGATCGAGATCATTCGGCAGATCAGAGATAGAATGAAAGAAGCCCAGAGCCGACAGAAGTCTTACGCCGATGATCATCGAACCAATCTTAGTTTCGAAGTTGGTAATAAGGTTTTCCTTAAGATTTCACCATCCAAAGGAATCATTAGATTTGGTGTTAAGGGTAAATTAAGACCAAGGTTCATAGGACCTTACGAAATTCTCGAGAAAAGAGGACCCGTTGCTTATAGATTGGCCTTACCGCCAAGTCTAGGAAGTGTCCATAACGTGTTTCACGTTTCTCAGCTAAGAAAGTATGTTTATGACCCGAAGCACATAATAAGTCAGCAAGACGTAGTTCTTGAATCTGACCTAAGTTATGAAGAAAAGCCGATATCGATTTTGGATAGAAAAGTTCAAGAATTAAGAACCAAATCAATACCAATAGTAAAAGTATTGTGGAATCACCACAGGCAAGAAGAAGCCACGTAGGAGCTCGAAGAGAAGATGAATGAGAAATACTCGTACCTTATCGAAGAAGGTATGCAAATTTCGGGACGAAATTTTTCGCAAGGGGGGTAGGATGTAATACCCCAGAAATTTACTACTGTCTTAAAAATTTTAAGTTATTAATAATTATGACTTTGCACGCCTAAGTTCATGAATTTGAATTCTAAGACTTAACGGTGAAATCCGTTTCCGAAAATAAATTATGGAAGTCAGTTAGATGACTACTGTATTAGGGTTTTCGCGGCCGAGAAATTTCTCGTTAGAAAATTCAGTTCGAAAAACCGTCGAACTTTACATTCACTTATTTCGCGAGACGAATAAGTTAGGAAAAATCATTTTTATTATTTTTCCGGACGAAATTCGGACTGTGATGTCCCGAGATTTTGTCGGATTTTAGGAATTAAAATATACTTTTCAAGTAAGTTAAATATATCGGATTTAATGGTCGAATCGGATTTCGACGAAAACGTATCCGAATACGTTTTTAGTTTCTCGATTTTTATAACATCGTAACGAGCCGGAAAATGCGGTAATTGGAGAGAATCTCTCTCTCTTGGCCGACATGCACCACACACACAAGCATAGTATATTTCAATTTTATAGTAATATAAACCTTATGACTCATTACTTCTAATTCTTCCACACCTTTACACCTAAGTCTATGTACTTAATATCTCTACCTTGTTAGTCATCACTATTCCATTCTCTCCCTCCCTCCCCAAAACCGCCATCACCTCCATCATTTCCATCTCCATTTTTCCTCCATTGAAGCTCAAGTTCATCAAGGAATTCTTCACTCATCTTGATCAATCATCCATCAATATCAATTCTAATCCAATAATAGTCAAGGTAATCATCTCCTCCATCAATCTATCCATGTAGAATTTTCATTTCTTTTATTTTCTCTATGACCGAAAATTTGTAGATGAATTAGGATGATGATTGGAATCTTAGTTCTTGTCTTTTGATGGTTGGTAACTAATCCCTATGATTGAATTGATGAGAAAAGTAAGAATCCCTAATTACTAGTAGTGACCGAAAATTAGGGCATAAAGTAGTAGGAGGCTAGATCTTAAATTAATTGAATAATGGGGCTTAAGAAGTGTTTAATTAGTGATTAATGCAAAGAAGAGATTAATTCCCTTAAGAATTGAATGATGACCGAATTAGGGTTAGGGTTTCAAGTTATGAAAATCAATTTAATGATGTAGTAGTGTTAATTCTTGTTTAATATATGTTGTTATATGCTTAGAAATGGATTAATGAATGGATTTAATGAAGAAAATCACCCCTCTAATTTATTTAAGAATGCCGAATTCAATTAGGGAATTAGGGGTTTGGTGTAGTTTGTTTCTAATGATGATTTAATGATGGAATATGGTTCTATATGGTATTAGATGATGATATGCATTAATTGGAATTGTTCTAAAAATATAATAAAAATGGTAAGAGACGAAGAAATTGGAAATAAGTCGAGATTAGGTATTGATTTGAAGTTATGATTTTCATAATAATGAATCTCGATAGATGAGGAATCATATTGTAGAATTTGAACGAAAAGTTATAGTTGTAAACGAGAAGTAGAGACGAGAAGTAGAGACGAGAAGTTGGTATAGTAATTGTTTAGTTTGAATTGACGAGGTTATAAACGTCGTGCTTATAGTCGAGAAATAAAAAGGAGTACATCACATATGGAAATACGTGTTGACTGTCTTGAGGTGTAAAATTCGTGAGAATTTAGGTACGAGAACATAAGACGAACCTAGAAAGACGTGTGTTGGATTTTCCGATGTTCTAGGGTTTTACTCGGCAGTTTTGCGACCCTTCACGGAAACTGCCATATCTCTTAGCTCGTTTATCGGAATTAAGATCCGTAAATTGGAGAGTAAACTAGAATTCCTTGGCTTTCATTCGGGACAGAGAACCTCCCCTGTTTCAGGGTAATATGTTCTGGGCAGTCTCCTGAAGTTCTGTTTTGTGCAGTGAACTTTCAAAACATAGTTTCTTAAGTTGATTTCTTTTCAACTTAATTTCTTTCGATCCTTTAAGTCGTTACAAGCTATCGACTATCATTATTTACTGACCTTAGTGTCAAGTAAGAACCCAAGCAAGTTATGAACGAGAATTGTACGAGTATCGTTCCCGTTTAATTAAAAGAATCTAGTTTAGCGTGCAAAGGCCTAAAAGCTTAAAAGATTAATTCGATTTCTATTTCGATTTCCGTTTTCCTTTATCGTCTCGGTGATTTATCGAAGTTATGATTCTTTACGATGAAGGAGGAAGCCAGAAATCGGGATAAGACGAAGGATCAACAACGGAAACACGTATAGAAGTTCTGTAACTTATAAGGTGGGCTTTTATTTATAACAAACCAAAATGTGGGGTTTTCCACTAAACGAAAGTGATATTTTTTGCTTTGATATCTGTGTTTTCAAAGTGATAATCATGACATGAAAATATTTGTTTTATGTGAGATCTCTTGATCCCTTCTGATTTAGCCGTCGTGTTTTCCAGATTTATTAGTTAACCGACTAGTTAACTAAACGATCGGACTTTGAGTTAGCCGACTAGCTATCCAAAGTTGTGTACACTGTAGCCTGTGGTATATGTGGTATCTTGTTGAGGGGTAGCCAGCCACGGTGATTTTGGGCAAGATTTGAACGTAACATCCAAGAAAAATACTCGGCCGAGTAAATTGCGAAATAAGAAAAATGTTTAGTAGACACAGGTTCTTTTTAGACAAAACCCCGATGTGCTACAAAGATATAAATGCCTGATTTATCAATACTTATATATGTTTTCGGCAATGTGCCCACTAAGTACTTTTGTACTTAGCCCTGCATATGTTTTCTAAATGTGCAGGTTGAAGCGATGGAAGCGGTGGACGGTTGAGTTAGGGTTGAATAGAGATAGGGAAGACTTGTAATTATATCTCACTATTCCGCTGCTAAACTCTAAACTTTTGTTGTATATATTCAAATCACGGTAGTCTAAGTTCTGTAAATTATAACTTAGATGTTTTTGAGAACTTTGTATGAGTGATCCTTCGAGGTCAACTCTTTCTTCTTAATATCGAGGTCTTGTTCATAGAATTGTTCTGTCTTATATTGTATATTTATTCATTCATTCCCCTTTCTTTCCCGCTTCTTTAATCCAATCCCAGTCGCACCCCGGCTTTGCCGTCCCTCGGGATTTGGGGCTGTGACAGAGTGGTATCAGAGCAATCGTTTCTGCTCTATATACGAGTCTTCCTTCAAGTAGTAAGATAGAGTATTCGGTATCGAGTCTTCTTTCAAAGTAAGGTTAAGTTATAACACTAAGATTAAGAGTGTAGACGACAACTCAACCTCCCGCTACGTCGACTCAACAAGGAAAGAAAGAAAGAAAGAAAGGAAGAGTTTCAAGAAACGTGATTTCTTTTGAAGAAAATTTTGAATAATTATTCAATAAGTTAAGAAAGAAATAAAAGTGCCAAATAAATAATTATTTTGAAAGTATAAGAATTATACTTTGTTTTATGTTATGTGCCTTATGTAAAATTATTTGCGCAATAATTTCTTTTATTTTGAAGAATATTTTGGCACAAGAATCTAGATGGATTCTAGGGATTTTTCCGGTTCATTGAGAACATAGACTTTGAATCTAAGGTCTTTTTCGATTCCTCGAGAACTTAGACGTTTTAAGAAACGTTAGTTCAAATGATTTCGAAAGGAGATCCGCGAAATGGGAAGAACCTCTATAGACGAATGTCACGTACGTATAGTGACATGAACAAAGACTCGACAAAGTCAATCTTTATTTTAAAAGCCGATAAGAATTTCCTTCGAGGAAATAAGATAAATAATGATAAGGTAAATTGTATTAAATGAACGAAAGAAACGATTAGACGTTTGAAAAACGTTGACTTCAAAATAAGAAAGATACGATCGAGACGAAGAGGACAGAATAAAGAGAATCAAAGAAAATGAAGGAAACAAGTGTTACTTCCAAACAAGTAACACGAATGAAGTCGTCTTTCAACTGGAGTTCGCTCCGTTAGAACTTCAAGAAAAGATATGTTTTATTAGGAATCGAGCACGAGTCTTAGATAAATTCCAGCAATCGCTCGATTCCGACGACGATGAGAACTTTGATTCTAAAGTCGTTTTTCTAGTTATTATTCCATTTTCTTATGGAATTCATTTCATACTTCGTCTTTGAACGAAGAATACGACGAGTACGAGCATCAAGTGTCGTGAACGACAAAGTCTTTTGTAAATGAATGTTACTTTTGAATAAGTAACATGAACAAAGTGGACGCACTTTGTTTTAATAAGTGAGACTCGTTAAGAAATTTTCTGCAAGGAAGAAATAATGAAAGAAAGTAATAAAGAATAAAGAATAAAGAAAGTAATAAGGAATTAAAGTAAGAAAGTAAAGAATAATAGGATAAAGGATGGAAATAAGATCTCGAAATTTTATTTCTATATATTGTTTGTTTGAGTGCAATTTCTTGAATTGCTAGATGGTTAAGATAAGTGGATGTTTAAGTGGTGATATTACAATTGAATAAGGAATGTTCATTTTGTAATTTAAGATTTTTCCGTAAGATAAGTTATTACCTTACCCGTTACTGATCCGTGTTTCTTAAGACTTTGTAGGATGGCTAGAAGACGTACTACAGCTCAGAAGAGCCAGCCTTTGGTAGGACGTACTTTAGTAGACATGATACGAGACGAGTATCATGATTATGTGTTAGACCCAGATGAGGAGGACATTGGACAGATCGTTAGTAACTTCTCCGCAGTTTATGATGCAGCACGGCACCTCATTCTCGAGAGTCAGGCGATATCTGATCTGATTTGGCAGCTACCGGACGAGTGGCGTGGTTGGGCGCACGGCATAGCGTGGTATTTCCTTGGGCTGTTCGGCGATGACACAGAGCCGACAGGTAACTACGCGGGATTCACTCTAACTATACACGAGCGTTTCTTCGACAGCAGATTCATGATTGCAGTTCCCTGGGAGCCACATCTTCCTTACCGTCACTTCCCAGCAGCTACCGAGCCAGAACCTTTGGACTTGGACCTTGAGTATGCCGCATTGTTGGAGATACCGCCAGATTTCGTACCTAGTGACGAGTCAGAGTCAGAGGCGGAGTACTTGGAGGACGACGAGGAGCCAGCGGCTATGTTAGAGTTACCACATCCACCTAGACCACTGGAGAAGTTGGTTCCAGGGCCGGGACTCATAGAGATTGACGCAGAGACAGCTGCTAGGTTAGGGTTATCTACTCCTTTCATACCCGAGCCTAGTGTGAGACTTCGAGGACCACTTGAGACAGGACAGTTTGGGATAGGATCAGGGTACCGTGAGATAGACGCGGAGCTTGCCGCCATGCTAGAGCTACCATCTCCACCGACACCACTTGAGGAGATCTGCGCGAAGTGGGAGATAGTCAGAGGACAGATTGAGGCAGGACCGTTCAGGGTCCGTTCCAAGGAGGAGTACGAGTCTGGTTCCATTCCAGAGCACCTTCTTCCTCTGAAGAAGCGTGCAGTAGAGATCGGTGATGACTACTTGGTTTCGGATTCCGAGAGGACATTTTCAGATGTGCCTTCACCGCCACCACTTACACTCATTGATGGCACTACTTTGAGGGTTGACGAGGCACTCCAGCTCGTCTTCAGTTCAGAGTTTGAGGAGGAGGACCCGGATAAGGATCCGGAGGAGGACACTGATGAGGATCCGGACGAGGACCCTGAGGAGGATCAGGCCGTAGAGGGCAGTGCGGACTCGACTGCAGCTAGTTGAGCAGTGCGTCAGGGACGCGTAGTAGCAGTAGTGGTAGTAGTTCCTTTTGTCTTGTACATAGTCGGATCAGTAACTAGTTTTTTTTGTAGTACTCTAGCGGATACGAAATTTTATGAATCGTTTCCATTCTAGTACTTCCAGTAGTACAGTAATGCAACTTATTAGCGCATCCTGTACAGTGATAGGTAGTTAGCCTAGTTTAGACTAGTAGTAGTCTAACTTTTATATAAGTCCTCGTTAGAGGCAAAATCAATATTCTTTTTGATGTATATATATATACATGACCCACGAGAGGGTTTTTGATCACAAGAAAGTTTCTAATAAATCGTAAAATTAGTGTCAAGTAAGAACCCAAGCAAGTTCTGAATGAGAATTGTACGAGTATGGTTCCCGTTTAATTAAAAGAATCTAGTTTAGCGTGCAAAGGCCTAAAAGCTTAAATGATTAATTCGACTTCTATTTTGATTTCCATTTTCCTTTATCGTCTCAGTGACTTATCGAAGTTATGATTCTTTACAATGAAGGAGGAAGTCAGCAATCGGGATAAGACGAAGGATAAACGACGGAAACGCGTATAGAAGTTCTGTAACTTATAAGGTGGGCTTTTATTTATAACAAACCAAAATGTTGGTTTTTCCACGAAACGAAAGTGATATTTATTACTTTGATATCTGTGTTTTCAAAGTGATAATCATGGCATGAAAATATTTGTTTTATGTGAGTTCTCTTGATCCCTTCTGAGTTAGCCGTCGTGTTTTCCAGATTTATTAGTTAACCGACTAGTTAACTAAACGATCGGACTTTGAGTTAGCCGACTAGCTATCCAAAGTTGTATACACTGTAGCATGTGATGTATGTGGTATCCTGTTGAGGGGTAGCCAGCCACCGTGATTTTGGGCAAGATTTGAACGTAACATCCAAGAAAAATACTCAGCCGAGTAAATTGCGAAATAAGAAAAATGTTTAGTAGACACGGGTTCTTTTTAAACAAAACCCCGATGTGCTACAAAGATATAAATGCCTGATTTATCAATACTTATATTATGTTTTCGGCAATGTGCCCACTAAGTACTTTTGTACTTAGCCCTGCATATGTTTTTTAAATGTGCAGGTTGAAGCGACGGAAGCGGTGGACGGTTAAGTTAGGGTTGAATAGAGATAGGGAAGACTTGTAATTATATCTCACTATTCCGCTACTAAACTCTAGACTTTTGTTGTATATATTCAAATCACGGTAGTCTAAGTTCTGTAAATTATAACTTAGATGTTTTTGAGAACTTTGTATGAGTGATCCTTCAAGGTCAACTCTTTCTTCTTAATATCGAGGTCTTGTTCATAGAATTGTTCTGTCTTATATTGTCTATTTATTCATTCATCCCCCTTTCTTCCCCGCTTCTTTAATCCAATCCCAGTCGCACCCCGGCTTTGCCGTCCCTCGGGATGTGGGGCTGTGACACAGCATGTACTGTTATATACATATTTCCGACATTTATATACTAAGTGGGCTTCTAGCATAGTGAAAAGATAGGTCCTTATTCCCGGAGTTTTAAAGGAAAATAATATTTCTTTTATTAATAAGAAAACGACTTTGTTTGTAAACTAAAAAGAGTTTCGATTGCAATTTGAAATAAATACATTCCTCACATTTACAAACGAGCACGAGCATGAGCACGACACGACATATATTTAAATATGAACTTCATCTCATATGTTGCATTGATTTATTTCGTGCATGAGTATTTTAGAAGTTAATTTCTTATCTCGACTAATATAAGACGAGTTAATCAAGAGGGTTCGTACCCGGATAAATAATACGAGATGAATTATACGTGAACAAGTATATGTATATATTGTGTGTGTGCATACGCAAATATGAGTATGTAATTACTTGCAAGAGTTGTCTTTGGATACATGAATAAAACATATTATGTTAGAAAAATAAGACAAAAGTGATGTGGGATGATTGTAAGTATAAATAAAATAAAGAGAAAAGAGCGTGAGGGAGGGAGAAGGGAGAAAGAAAGAGTTATCCAACTCCACTTGTGCAAGGATCTCATCATTGCACACAACACCATTTTTCAACTCCCATTTGAAATCCACCAATGCATGGCTCCCCTCCTCTTACACACCCTTCTCCCCACCACAAGCAAACCATCCCTTCACCCCTTTTATTTGACTTCTTGGGCAGCAAACTCCCACTCACACACACCCTCCATCATCCTCTAGCACCATTTTTACTCTAACACCTAAACTTCCATCTTTTCTTCTTCATTCATCTTCACCTCCATCTCTTGCCATCATTCCTCACCACCAATACGGGATGAAGGAAGAGAAGAGGAGATCAAGGAGAACTCCACAAGCTCACAAGAAGGAGAGGGTCGGAATTGAGAAGAGAGGAAGAGAGAGTGTTGGGTAAAATGTCTAAAACTAGCTTCTATGTTCTTCTTCTTCATTCTTCTCTTAGAAAATGCATGATAGGTGGTGAGAATGTGTTTGCATGTTAGAAATAAGATGTGAGTTGGGCCAAGGGAGAGGTTTAGCTCTTGGATCCTCAAGCTATCTTGCTATTTTTGTTCAAATCCATGAGATCTATGCATTTCTATGCTCTACATGTGTTCTAGACCAATTGCGTGTTAGGATTTCTCTTTTGAATTGAAAGATCTAAGATATTAGCATGATATATGTTTAGATCTAGAGTTTATTTGGCTGATTGGTGGACCCTTATGTGTGTTTATGCTAGATCTTTTAAGAGTTGCAAATTTTCTGCTCAATTACATTGTCATCTTCAAAGAAATACGGCCTTAGAAATCATAGCAAATGATCTTTGATTGAGCTGATATTTTAGTATGTTGTATCCCTATATGTCGTCTTTAACATATCCAAAAATCAGAATTTTTCCTTGAGCCAAACTCCTTCTACACGTCGAACTATCTACTGACCTCTTTCCAACTGGACAGTTTCCCTTCTTTGGCTGATATCTCTTTGATCCCTTGTGATATGGACGTTTTTCTATATAAAATCATATAGTAGACATCCTAAGGTTTCCAATCCCATAAAGAAGTCAGTTTTTCATCAAGGGATGTGTTCTCCATGAATTTTCTTGTGGAGCTCATGTGCAGAAATTTCCAGAAAAATTCCAGAAACTCTCCTATTTGGTAATCTGCCCAAAAATCGAGTTTTGACTAATTTGAATATCTCCAAATTGATTTTCATCACTTGAAAGTAGTATTTTGGTCAGTTTAGGATGTTAGTTCAAAAGGACAAATCGACCGAAGGTCGTTGCTATTTTTACGAAGCCCCGATTGCGTTTTGTGCACTGAAATCTATTTTCAAAGAACTTCCTTATTATTGTTTTTATAAATTGATTTCTATAATAATTATATATATATATATATATATATATATATATATATATATCTTCCCCTTAAAAGTCAATTGATAAATTATTAGTAAGTTTTTATTTTATAAAAAGAGTTTTTATAAATTAATTACCTATTTTCTAAATAAATGGGCTTGGACCTTTTTATTCCTTTTCCAACTAGAATTTCTTTGGATTGGGCCAGTAGGATTTAATGTTGGGCCCAATTTATTATTTGAGTAATGTGTTAAGTCTAAGCCCATATGTCTTGATTGGTTATGTGTGCTCTTACTTGTTCAATTGAGATCCATTAAAATGTTTGGACTTGTTAAGTGGGCCTACAGGCCATATGTGACTTGTGTGTTTAATTAGTTTGACCAAGTTAAATTAGTCAAGGACTTTGACCCACTAATGATAATTAATTAAAGTAATTAAAGTTAAATACCTAAGTAATTAATAATGTGATTATTATATGATGCATGTTACAAGATTAATGGGTATGCATAAGTATGATTACATGACATGATGATTAACATGTACTTATGAATTGATTAAGTATGATTTGATTAACGTATACTAATTAATTAATAATTAATTAATTATAGTATTAATTATGTGATTAATTAATCATGATTAGATTAATTATCCAAGCTTAATGACATATTATTATATGATTAATTATTCATGACTTAACTAATGATGATTGTTAATTAATTAGATTAATTAACTAAGTATATGAGGCTATATGTGCTTAATTGCTTAAGTATACATGTTAAAGCATGACACGATTAAATGATATAACATGTATGCATGTATTAATTGCATAAGTATAGTATGAATTATTTACATGAAGAATAATGTGACATGCATACTTATATGAATCATGATGAAGCATGACACGGCATATCATGACACGACATGTTTTCAAAATCAAGATTTGAATAACAATTTAAGATGCATGCTTTTAATAAAGGATCATTGATCCAATCTTTAAAGATAAAACCTCAAGGCAATGCCTTGATGGACTTTTCAGTTTCAAAGATAAAGACCGAGAATAGGATGACCTTTAGGTTAATAATAGGATAATTAACCTTATCTAGTATCAAATGCCTAAATATCTAGATTGTCTTGTAGGAGACACCAAGTATTAGGGACGCAAGAGGATACTCCACATATGACAAAGACAAGAGGTGGGTTCCTATTTTCAAACTATGGGTTATAAGCCCCACGGAAGTAACATTTCGGGTTAATAAGCTCTAACTGTTTTTATAAAAAGTGATATGCATGCTAAAATATTTTATGCTCTCTACTTGTGTTTACCATTATGAATGGGCTTCATGCCAATGTTATTACGATCGGCCTTGGGACTCGATCACCCCAAGGTAGGGCGCACAAGGTTATTATGACGGTTTGGAGAGTGGGAGTGGCTCCCCACTCGAAGAACCGGGGAAGGTAACACGGTAGGCGAGTTAACTGCCGACAAAGTTATGATAAAAATGTTTTCGCATATGCATGGGATAAAATGCTTTCTTTTCAAGTATCTCCCTTGTATATGAATGTGAGCATGCCATATCTTTCAAATGTTTTCTACAAAACGTTTTCAAAAAGGGGCACGGATCTCATTGAGTACCAAAGTACTCAACCCGAAAATGTTTTCTTTTCAAAACAGGTTGAGTGACGGAAGACATGGAGGTGTGTTGGCATCAGAGACATTTTAGATGACGATCATTCGGATCGTCATCTCTCCTTTCCTTCATTTGTATATTTGTTTGATTAATCCAAGTACAAACTCTTCGACGCCTATCTTTCTTCACGCTTCGACTAAACCGATCGCGGTTAGTCTCAATCAATACTTTTGTAGTGCGGGGCCAAAGTCCTCATACTTTGACTCCAAGACGATCAAGCTAGGGTAATGAAGACAAGTTGACGAAGCTTTCTCGATTTCTTTGAAGACAAGCCTTTTGTAGTTATATCTTTTTGTAAGTCAACTTGTAAAGTCAACGATTTATTGTACGGTTCCCAGTAACAGTCCGGTTATCCGCATAGGCCGGGTAGCGGGCTGTTACAGATGGTATCAGAGCCAGGTTGTTTGCTCTGTACCCTAGAAAACCCATTCTTTCAAAATTCCAAAACTACTTTCCTTCTCGAGAACCCGACCTTTCACTTCGAAGTGCAATACTGTTGGGAAATTTATTAGTATAAGTTTTGATGAATTCCAAAACCGGCTGACCCCAACCGAGTAGATGTTGCCAGGACCTAATGTTAGAAGTCAGGCTCGCTGTTTGAGCAAAGTTAAGATTTTATCTTTACAGGTCTCCAACTGAAGATGGCAACAAGACGTCACTCAGACAGAACATCAGTTGTGAAGAAAGACAACTGAGAGTTCATTTGTTCAGATGCAAACAAGGGGAAGTCTTCAGAACATCAGTTGAAGGAAACCAACTGAGCGTTCATCAGATGAGAAACAGTTGAAAGGAAGAGAACATCAGATGAAAAGGAAATCATTTGAGGGTTCAAACCCAACTGAGTAAATACAAGGAAGGCAACTGAGTGTTCAGTTTCAGAACCTCAGTTATAGAATCCGAACAAGGAGTTCATCTGTTTGAAGTTCAAAGTCAGCTGAGAGCTCGACAGATCGGAACATCAACTGAAGATCACTCAGATGAAGGTCAAGACTTTCAACCGACAAATCGAAGTTGACTGTCAAAGATTGAATTTCAAAAGGAAGTCACATGAGGGTTTGACCGTTCAGTCATTACCCCATCTGGCCCAACACAAGGCTGTCTCAGATGGAAAGCAGAAGAGCACAGATGCCATATCGGGAAAGTCTGCAGAGATGAGAGACAAGCCATCGCTTTCAACCGATCAGAGATCAACTGCTCCTCCAACGGCTAGTTGATTCTCTCCGCCTATAAATAGAGGCATTCTATCATTCGAGCAGATACACATGCAGATAGACACATAGACGACGAAAAATTCAAGAGCTTTCTCGAGAGAAATCAAAGCAAATCTGCAAAATCATCATCTAAGAGCATCAGCAGCTGAGAGTTCCAATTTGAGAGAACATTAGTAGCTGAGGGTTCCTAGAATTCGAATCTGTTTTTGATCTTAGGTTGAGTGTTTATTCGTTCAAGCCTTAGATCCAGCTCTCATTCTTGATCGAGCTGTAGTTGGAAATCCTACCCTTTCTCACACCCTAAAAAGTGTGCTAGGACCTTACTCTTCCTGTAATTGAGTAGTCAGGTCGTCAAGTACCCGCAAACTTGACTTAGGCTGTTTAGTGCCCGGAAACTAAACTGTAACGGTTGCTCAGCCCGCGTAAGCTGAGTGGTTCTGTCCAGAAGAACTTGGACTGAGGTGTGTGGACTCACATCTCCCCGTGGACGTAGGAGTTCTCTCCGAACCACGTAAATCTTGTGTGTCGTGTTTTTTTTTATTCAGTCCATATTGCATTTCTAACTGACCGAACTAACCAGCATTCAAACCTCTTTTGCACTTTTTCAACCGAGCTATTTTGGTTCTTGACCAACCGAGCTGGTTTGCGTGAGTTGTTTTTAACGAGTTTATTTTCCACCACTTTCCGCACAGCCTCACTCTTCCAGCTAAGGTCGCTTACTCAGCTGTGAGATTCCAACTAAGTCCTTTTTACTCAGTTGAAGTGATTTTTTTCAGGTTTAAGTTTTTAAATCCTTACTGGTGTATTCCCCCCCCCCCCCCATACACCAGTAACTCGTTTCGGGACCATCAAGTGGTATCAGAGCAGTGGTTCAAAAGACTACTGTCTCTGTTTCACGAGGTGTGAATTCGAGAATTTTCTTCAGTGGTCATCTGAACAGATCTTTTCACGCTAGTGCATTCTTGCTTGCATTTTTGTTGTCTTGTTTTTGTTTGTGCAGATGGACGTCAAGGACAAGATCACAGTCATGTTCTCTGTTGTCAACTATACATCATGGAGAACTCGAATGAAGAAGATCCTTTTGTCCAAGCATCATAGGATGCAACAAGTTCTCACATTTGGACCAATCGTCATACGAGACAGAATACTTCGCACTCCCACAAATCCCAACGATGGAGATGCAGTGGTGGAGTATGTGGAAAACAGCCAGAGGACTACACTCCGGAGGAGGCCAAGGTGAGCCAGCTGGATATCTGGGCTCAGAGCACAATAATGTCCACGGTTGGACAAGATTATCTGCCCTGGATAGAGGAGTGTGAGACCGCAAAAGAGATGTGGGACATCCTGGCCTCGCTAAGTGAAGGAAGCGACGAAATGAAGGAAAACAAGTTCTCGCATGCATGTCAAGATTTTGACAATTTCAGTCTGCGACCTGATGAGACTATCGATCAGCTAGAGCTTCGGTTTATGGACATCATCAGAAGAATCCAATCCATCCGGAAAGGAAAATACACTCTAAGAGAAATAAACCTCAAAGTGTTGCAAGCTCTACCGGCTGAGTGGGATACTTTCACAAATATCCACGAGAGCCGAGCTGACCTTGGTGAAATGGGAACTGAAAGATTGTTCTCAATCTTGAAAGAGAATGAGTATAAGGTCAACAGAAGGAGGTCGCAGCCCTCAAGTCAGACAAATAGAATTGAGGATGTCGGCTCAGCATCAAAGTCAGTTGCCCTCCGAGCTGACTACTCAAAGTCGAGATCGTCAAGGCCAACCAGGTCGGCTGACACGGCTGCAAAGGAGCCGAGCAGAGAAGAACTGCAACAGAACATTGCAGCATTGTCAAAGAAGTTAGCCGATATGGATACTCGGTTCTGCAAATATAAACGTTTCTATAAATCAAACCAAACTCGAGACAGTTCGAAGTCAGTCACCAATGGTTGCTTCGAATGCGGCAATGAAGGACACTTCAAAGCTGATTGCCCAGACCTCTCAAAGAAGGAAAGAGAAGCACTGAGGGCGAAGCAAACTGCAAAGAATAAGGCCATGGTAGCTGAAGAGGCAGCTGACGATATGGACATCTTCACAGACACTGAAGATGAGGATGACCTGACCTCTACCAACAAAGTCATCAGTCCGGATCAATGCCTCATGGCACTTGGAACCGACCAAGATGATATTGAGGTACAATCTAATCCTGCTCGCTTAAATTCTTCCAATACTTCTAACATGCAGGAATCTCTGAGCGATGAGTTGGAACCCTCTTGGAATGATTTTCAAGAACTCAGTGAGGAACTGCATCAGCAGTCGATTGAGTTTAAGAGTCTTCAAGCCCAGTTCGCCAAGCTTGAAGATTCCTTAACCGAAAAGGACAATCTGATCAAGAGACAAGCTGAAGAAATTGACCAGCTGAAAAGTCAACTGAGTACAGCCAACCAAACTGAGGCTTCAACCGATGAACAGTTGAAGGAACAGATCAAGGCACATAATGAACAGTTGAACAAGCAAGAGGCTCAGATCGACCAGCTGATGAAGACATCAGATGCCCAGACCGAGCATATAGCTGTTCTTCTCAAGGATCTTCAAACTGAGAAGGACAACCTGACAAAGCTATATCAGTCATCCGAGATCATCAAGAATCTCATCAAATACAGACGGCAAACGGATGATGTGTCTGGACTCGGATACGACGTGGCAAAGGACACTGGAATTCCACCAGCTACCTTCACCAAGGCTGAGGAAGTCATGGTTGCCAAACCTAACACAGTTGAGTATGCAACTGAACAAACACCCTCACAACCGATAAAGGCAACTACGGCTGAGAAAGGCAAAGGAGCTGCAAATGGAGCACCAACGAAACAGTCTCTGGAGTCTACAACCAAGGGGGAATGTTCCAAGACTCAACGGAGGAACCGGAGACGTCGGAGTCGCAATCAGAACCGAGCTCAAAATCGACAACATTTCCAAGCTCAGAACCGACGTGATAACCGACCAACAAACCAACCACAGCAGAGATAGAACCAACAGAACCGACTGAGCTTCAACCGACATAATCAACAACGGTTCCATCACCACAACAATCAGAGGTTCCAACAGAGTCAACCTATGTGGAACAGTTACGACAGCTATGGTTACTCATGCCACAACATGAATCAACATCCGGGCATGAACAGCTATCGTCAACAGCCAAGGCAATGGAATCAGAATCAGCCAAGAAGATTACACAATGGCGTCCGACCTCATAGACAAACTCAACAGGATAAGAATCGCCATCAAAACAGGGGGAAAGCCTCACCTCCTAAAGCCCAACATGGGAGAAATCCAACTCCTCCCAAGAAACAGAGCATCATTTCAAACAACAAGCCTAAGGATAACCGGGGTGTTGTTATAGTTAATGAAAATGGGCAGATCATTTGGAATGACAAGGCTATTCGAGTGTACAGAGAAAAGCGACGCACAGTTCCAGGGGGAACTGGTTCTAACCCTCCAGGACCCAACTGAAATTGGGGACCTAAGCGAGTTTCTCTTTGCAGGTACAAGAGAAACAGCTGAGGAAGAAGAAGGCGTCTACAACAATGTGGGTGATGGATAGTGGATGCTCGAAACACATGACAAATCTGAAGGATTTGCTTGGAAGTTTCGTGGAGAAAGAAGGTCCATCAGTTATTTTTGGTGATAACTCAAAAGGTTACACCAGAGGTTACGGTACCCTTGAAACCAATCATGTTTCAATTTCTAATGTCTCTTATGTTGATGGATTGAAGCATAACCTGCACTCCATCAGCCAATTCTGTGATAATGGTTTCTCTGTCAAGTTTGATGCACAGGGTTGCAGAGTCAAAGATGTCGGATCAAAGCAGGTGATATTGTTGGGAAATCGATCTCCAACAGGGAATGTATACTACGCTGACTGGAACAGCAGCCTCCCCGACACTTGCTTGTTATCAAATAGCAGTTCGGATGTGAGCTGGCTGTGGCACAAAAGGCTCAATCATCTGAACTTCAAGACGATGAACCGACTTGCCAGACAAGAACATGCAAGAGGCATACCTAACCGAGTGTTTTCAACAACACACATCTGCAGTGCATGCCAGCTGGGAAAGCTCGCTAGAACCTCCTTCCGGTTGAAGTCAACTCCCTCAACCGACCGAGTGTTGCAGCTGATCCATATGGATCTCTTCGGGCCAGTTACACCAAAAAGCATTAATGGAAACGAATATACTTTGGTTGTAACTGATGACTACTCAAGATATACGTGGACCATCTTCATGCGCCACAAGAGTGAAACCCGAGATGAGCTGCCCAAGCTAATGGATCAGATATCGAACCAACAAGAGATGAAGATCATATCTATCCGATCAGATCGTGGAACGGAGTTTCTAAATGAAACCATCATTGAGTATTGCGAAAGGAATGACATAACCCATCAGACATCAGCCGCACGCACTCCACAACAGAATGGCGTAGCTGAGCGAAGAAATAGAACTCTGAAGGATGCAGCCACATCCATGTTAGCGAGCTCAGCACTACCTAAGAGATTTTGGGCTGAAGCGATCAACACAGCATGCTACACACAGAATCGATCTCTTCTCACCAAGCGGTTGGGAAAGACGCCCTACGAGCTGTGGAGACGCAGAAAGCCAGATATTTCTTATTTTCGTGTTTTTGGATCTAAGTGTTATATTCACAACAATGGGAAGACTCAGTTGAAAACTTTTGATGCCAAAGCTTCGAAGGGCATATTTCTTGGATATGCGGCTTGGATCAAGGCATATAGAGTTTTCAACAACAGCTCTCGTGTTGTGGAAATAACACCTCATGTTAGTTTTGATGAATCTACCTTTGAGTGCAGGGAACAGGTAAAGAAACAACACGCGGATCCAGCTGTTCTACCAGTTCTCACCAGATCGCAAGCTCTTCAGGAAAAGAACCGAGCTGAACCACTGGTATGGGCAACTGAGGATGAGGACCCATACTCCTCTGAAGATGAATGCGAAGACCTCAGCTCGTCCCTAGGGGGAACTTCAGCTGATGTCCCTCCAACTGCATCAGCATCCTATGCCCAACCGAGCTCAGTTCAATCTATTGTAAATGTTGAGGATCCAGACTCAACAGCTGATCAATCACCAGCTCTGAAGACTCCAACTCAGATGTCTGAACAGCCACTGTTGGAAGAAGAAGGAAGACGCAACCGAAGATGGTATGAAGTTCATTCCACCAACGACATCATCGGAGATCCAACCGAGGGTGTGCGCACACAGAGCAGAGTTGCAAATCCAGAATCAACCGAGGAAGAATACAACACTTATGCCCAATATGCTGAGGAATTGGCAGTTCTAGAGGAGTTCGAGCAAGCTGGAGATGTTGCCATGATTTCTTGCTTTGTAGCTGATGTTCCAGAACCGAAGAATGTTGGGGAAGCTCTCAACTGTGTCCACTGGACAACAGCCATGCAAGAAGAATTGAATGAGTTTCTACGCAACTGTGTATGGGAGTTGGTAGAAAGACCAAATGGTGTCAAGGTGATTGGACTAAAGTGGATTTTCAAAAATAAGAGAGACGCCATTGGATTCATTGTGAGGAATAAAGCAAGGTTGGTAGCTCAAGGATACTGCCAACAAGAAAGAATTGACTTTGAAGATTCCTTTGCACCAGTTGCAAGGCTGGAAGCCATCCGGATCTTTCTAGCTTATGCCGCACATCACAAGTTCAAAGTATATCAGATGGATGTGAAGTGTGCATTCCTCAATGGAGATATAAAAGAAGATGTATATGTTGAACAACCTCCTGGTTTTGAGACTGGAGATGGAAGAGTGTACAAGCTGAAGAAAGCTATCTATGGTCTAAAGCAAGCACCAAGAGCATGGTATGACACTCTTTGTGGATTTCTTCTGGACTCGGGGTTTAAACGAGGTTCAATTGATAAAACTCTGTTCACCATCAAAGTTGGAGAAGATATACTTGTCGTGCAAATTAATGTCGATGACATCATTTTCGGGTCCAAGTCGGAGGAGCTGTGCAAGAAATTCTCCGATCTTATGAAGGAAAAGTTCGAGATGTCAATGATGGGCGAGATGAATTATTTCCTTGGATTACAAGTGAAGCAGTCACCTGAAGGGATTTTCATCAACCAGTCCAAATATACAAAGGAGCTCATCACCAAGTTCGGATTGCAGACAAGTAAGACAACCAAGATCCCTATGAACACGAACTGGAAGATCGAACCAGGAGCTGAGGGAAAGCTCATTGATGCCAGCCAGTATAGAGGGATCATCGGTTCGCTGCTCTACCTAACTGCCAGCCGACCAGACATTTCATACGCAGTTGGAGTGTGTGCTCGTTTTCAAGTCCAACCAAGAGAAGCACACATGTTGGCAGCAAAGAACATCATTAAGTATCTGAAGGGAACTGTCAATGTTGGATTGTGGTACCCAACTGATGACAATATCTAGCTGACTGGATACTCAGATGCCGACCTAGCAGGAGATCGGTTGGACAGAAAGTCTACTTCTGGACACTGTCAGTTCATGGGAAGCAAGCTGGTTTCATGGTTCTCCAAGAAACAAGCGTGTGTTGCTACTTCGACAACCGAGTCAGAGTACATGGCTGCCGGAAGCTGTTGCATGCAAGTATTATGGCTGAAACAGCAGCTGAGAGATTATGAAGTCTCAACTGTACAGGTTCCCATACATTGTGATAGCTCGAGTGCCATAGCTATCTCTCTAAACCCTGTTCATCACTCTCGGACTAAGCATATCGATATTCGTCATCACTTCATCCGAGATCATATTGAGAAGAAGGATGTGTCCATGGAGAAGATTCCAACTGAGATTCAGAAAGCTGACATCTTCACCAAACCTCTTCCTGAAGCCCGGTTCAAGATGTTGTGTGATCTTCTAGGACTTTTGGATCCAAGCTAAAAAGTCATTCGAGCAGAAGAGTCATCCGAGCTGATAAGAATTCATCCGAGCTGACGAATCGGATATCGAATTAAGGGGGAAGCTCAGATAAAGGGGGAATCTCAGATACGAATTGCCAACTGAGGACATCAAATGTCAGCTGAGGAGATGAAATTGAGTCAGCTGATGGTATGCTGCAACAATGGAACAGACGTCAGCTGAACAGACGAACTCGAGTCAGCTGATGGTATGCGGCAACTGAGGAATTCAACTAATGAACACAGCTGATTTAGACATCAGCTGGAAGGTATCATTTATGACTGAAGGTGTTATGATATTAAATGATAATGTTTGAAATAAATTCAAACATTCCTGAACATGTCAGCTAGACTAAACAAGCCATCATATCGCATTTAATGTAAAGTCTGGCTGAACACCTATAGCCTTACTTTATAGTGCGACTGGGCTGACACCTCAACCTATTCATCTTCTCACTCGCGCGCGTGGTATATCAGTCAAAATTACTCAACAGTCGCGAAATCACAGCCGTTAATAGATTCGCGCGATTTAACCCCAGCCGTTGATTTTATCCGAGTCAAAGATTATATAATACGGCAAATCAGGAAGTGATCCTTACCTTCTCTTTTCGTGCATATCTTTACTCACTATTCATCATCTTCTCAAATCTTGTTTCGCCATTTCCAGTAAAGTCTTTCACTCTTTCTTTGCATATATACCTCCTCGAGATGGCGCCCAAGTCAAAAGCTTCTAAAAAGATGGTTTCCTCAGAGCCTGCAACGTTCCAGGAATCGTTCGACATGGTGATGGCAAAGATTCATTTCGAATAGATATTATCCAGAGCGGCTCTCTCCTCGCCTGAGCTCGCTCCAATCGCTGCCATCCTCTCCGACCACCATCTGCTTGATTGGGCCACCCTCTCTACGGCCCTGTTGCTCAGGAAGCAGATCGTACATTTCTACCGGAATCTGCAACGAGTCACAAATGACGGGCTTGTCACGATCATCCCGTGGAAACAACGCCACAGAACCTCCCGGACTGTAGAAGACTCCGTTGTGGAGATAAAGGTGTCAAAGGAGCTGGAGAAGCTCATCCCCAGAAACCGTGAAGCCACAGATGTGGTGGGGAACTTTTCTGACAAGGAAGCTGATGCCTTCCTTCAAACCATTCTTCTTGTTCCCGAACCTTTGAAGTGGAGCATGCAAAGGACAAAGTTGAAGCCAGAGCACCGACTTCTTTTCGATGTAATTTCCAAATGCATCTTCGCATATGGTGGAGCCTTCGGGGACATAAGCCGTCCTAAGCTCAAGCAGCAGAAGGCCCTGGAAGAGATGCACCAGGTCGACTGGTTGGGATATATAGAGAGCCAGCTGTTGTCGGAGAAGCAGAAGATATCCGAGACGACAGCTGAGTCCGGAGAACTTCTGTTGAGTGTCAAGGGGACACTCAACTTCGGGACAAAGATATCAGCCCTCATCCTCCAAGCCACAAAGGGTCTGCCGCTGACATGGGAAGGGAGTGGGGACACTCCAGTCAGCAAGCTGTCACTATTCCCCTCAGCCAAGAAGGCCAGGGATGTTGTAGAAGCTGTCTACACCCCCAAGGGTGTCCCCAAGCCAGCTGTGGAGGCAGCTGCTCGTCGCCCTTCGAGGACCAAGCCGGCGAAGTGCCAGCTGGAAGAGGTAGCTGAGGAGGAAGAAGACGAAGAGGAGGAAGAGGAGGAACCTCTGCAGAAGAGGCCAAGGATAAGGATCATCCAGCCAGCGGCTCAACCATCCACAACAAGTCCAGTGGTAATCAAGCCGGCTGAGGCGAAGGAGTCAACCGAATCCAGTCAATCGGTTGACCCAGCTGGGTTTATTCTTCAACCTCGCCAGGAGGACGTGGCTGAGGAGGCAGGTGAAGACGTGGAGGTCTAAGTGGTGGATGCCAGGTCCTCCTCAAATGACTCTTCTTCATTTGAGGAGTCCCACGACAGTCGGTCTAGAGCTGATGCCAGCCAGGTTAACCCACCTGTGACTGAAGAAATCCTCCAGCCAGCCAACTCTCTATCCAAAGAGGATCCAGTTCTCTCAACTGGTCCTCAGTCAGATATTCCGAGCCTCTCGCTCGATGCCAATGTTGTGACCACTTCTTCGGCCAACGTTGATGAAACCATCGAACCCATAACCTTCGATATCGACCCCCCTCAGATCGATGAAGAAGCCAACCGTCAGGCGATCCTGGCTGAGTATGAAGGAAGACTCAGCTACTGCTTCCGCAAGCTGATTGGTATGTTCCCCGAGGCAACATCGATGCCCATTTTCTCTGTTCTCGGGACGGAACTTCTATACCAGTTCAGTGTCATATTCAGCTACTGGTACGTAAAGGAGAAGACCCTCAGGATTCATGGTTGGGACAAGTTAAAGGTCGAAGAGTCCAACCTGAGGGAGTACTTCGACTACCAGAGCCTGGAGGTGGCTTACAACCAAAAGGTGGCTGTGCTCCGACGACGTCTGGACAAAAGCATCCAAGAAGGGACAGACACCAGGGAGCTGTGCAACAACCCTGAAGCTGTTCACTTTCTTGATGGACGACGTCGACGCAGCTGATGAGGCGGCCAAGAGAGAAGAAGACAAGCTCAAGGCCTACCTCGCCAGCAGATCTGTCATGGTTGTCGCGGAGTCTGCTGCCCAGCCACAACCACAGCTTCTTCTTGGACCCTCCGATCAGCCAGCTCTCTCAATCGACGCTATCTGCGAGCTGATCTCGGAGAGGGTCAACCAGCTGAGGACGGAGATGCTGTCCAAGATCCAGCTGGGCAAGGAGGAAGAAGCTGACAGGATGCAGCAGCTGATGGCAGAAAATGCCAGCCTGAAGAATCAGCTAGACCACCTCTCCTCTTCTCTGCAGCACAAGCTCGAAGATCTCTCCACTTCTTCCAGCTCAGAGGTCTCGGCTCTAAGGAAGGCCGTTCAGAGCCTCAGCTCAGATTTCAACGTGTTCAAGACCGTTGCTGAATCTGACCTCGCAAAGTCCCAGCAGACTCAGGACCAGGAGTGGATGGCTCAGTTCGCCTCTTTCCGAGCTGAGTTCGTCTCCCTCCACAAAGAGGTCTCTGCGACTTTTGCAGCTGTGCAGCGAGCTGAGCAGGAGCGCCAAGACCTGAAATTGGTGAAGAAGGTGGAAGAGAAGGACGCTGTTGAAGAGCTGTTTTCCCGCATTCAACAAGCTGAAGCCAAGTTGACCTCTCTGGATGGCACTGTTGCCACCCTTTTGGATGATGCCAAAAAGGGGGAAGATAAGGAGCCAGCAGCTGGGGAAGACAAGGAGCCGGCAGCTGGGGATGGACAAGGGAAAGCTGTTCTCCAGCAAGGAGAAGGAGTGCCAGCTGAAGCTGAAGCTGAAGGGTCGCAGCCCGAACTGGAAGTCTCCCACGACCTCGTAGCCGAGCTCACAGCCGAGCTCGATGCAGAACTTGACGGGATATCCGTTGAAGACTGTATCGAAGCTGCCAAAGTTATGGAGGTGCCTAAGGAGAAGTACTTGAATCCCTCTTGGATCAAGAAGTTCGCTGCCGATCAGGCCAAAAAGGTAGCCAAGTTCGAGAAAGAGCTCGCCAAGGTGGAGAAGAACGTCGACAGAAACAAAGCCAGCCGGAGTGTGCGAAGAATCAACAAGCACCAGATGAAGGCTGAGGCTAGAAAGTCGACGCATCAGCTGCAGAAGAACGCTCCGCTCCCGTCTCGATACCCACATGTTGACAAGTGGATGAATGCGGAGTGGAACGATGACTGGGAACAGTTCAAGCATGAGTTCGTCAATGACTTCTATTACAGGAAAGTCTACTCGACTGAAGACCCAAGGCTAGCCTTCAAGGAAGCCCTGTGGGAACTCAGATCTGGAGACCCTGGAATGTTTAGTCAGTTCAAGCGAGCTATGATGAATGCTCAGCTTGATCCCAACACTGTTCCAGTTCCAAAGAAGTGCATATACCGCCCTCCGATGATCAAAGGCACGAGCACGCCAAATAGAAATACGATCTTGGCTGAGGTGAGGCAAGTATGCAAGGAACACGGCGTCAACACTGGGATTGAGTCGGAAGCGAAGAAGGAGATCTTCAACTGTATCTTCAACAAGTACAGTCAACAGTATTTCTGAGCTGTCAAAGTTTTTGAGCTGATAATGTTTTTGGATGTTGTAGTTTTTGAAGCAACTGTTGTATCTTTCTATGTTTTGCGCTTAACATTGTAACCTTCTGTTGTAACAAAATCTTCAAAGTATATAATACGATTCACCTTGATGAACAATTACTCATTGTCCAAGCTCTGAATCATAAAGTCTTTCAATTTCATGTTATAACTGTGCTAAACCCTTTGATTTTTTATCTTATAGATTGTCTAGAATTTCAGCTGAGATTTTAGATAAGTTAGTAAGGTTTAGATCAGTAGTGGTTTCAAGTTGTATGTGGTTTTGGCATCATCAAAAAGGGAGAAATTGTTGGGAAATTTATTAGTATAAGTTTTGATGAATTCCAAAACCGGCTGACCCCAACCGAGTAGATGTTGCCAGGACCTAATGTTAGAAGTCAGGCTCGCTGTTTGAGCAAAGTTAAGATTTTATCTTTACAGGTCTCCAGCTGAAGATGGCAACAAGACGTCACTCAGACAGAACATCAGTTGTGAAGAAAGACAACTGAGAGTTCATTTGTTCAGATGCAAACAAGGGGAAGTCTTCAGAACATCAGTTGAAGGAAACCAACTGAGCGTTTATCAGATGAGAAACAGTTGAAAGGAAGAGAACATCAGATGAAAAAGAAATCATCTGAGGGTTCAAACCCAACTGAGTAAATACAAGGAAGGGAACTGAGTGTTCAGTTTCAGAACCTCAGTTATAGAATCCGAACAAGGAGTTCATCTATTTGAAGTTCAAAGTCAGCTGAGAGCTCGACAGATCGGAACATCAACTGAAGATCACTCAGATGAAGGTCAAGACTTTCAACCGACAAACCGAAGTTGACTGTCAAAGATTGAATTTCAAAAGGAAGTCACATGAGGGTTTGACCGTTCAGTCATTACCCCATCTGGCCCAACACAAGGCTGTCTCAGATGGAAAGCAGAAGAGCACAGATGCCATATCGGGAAAGTCTGCAGAGATGAGAGACAAGCCATCGCTTTCAACCGATCAGAGATCAATTGCTCCTCCAACGGCTAGTTGATTCTCTCCGCCTATAAATAGAGGCATTCTCTCATTCGAGCAGATACACATGCAGATAGACACATAGACGACGAAAAATTCAAGAGCTTTCTCGAGAGAAATCAAAGCAAATCTGCAAAATCATCATCTAAGAGCATCAGCAGCTGAGAGTTCCAATTTGAGAGAACATTAGTAGCTGAGGGTTCCTAGAATTCGAATCTGTTTTTGATCTTAGGTTGAGTGTTTATTCGTTCAAGCCTTAGATCCAGCTCTCATTCTTGATCGAGCTGTAGTTGGAAATCCTACCTTTTCTCACACCCTAAAAAGTGTGCTAGGACCTTACTCTTCCTGTAATTGAGTAGTCAGGTCGTCAAGTACCCGCAAACTTGACTTAGGCTGTTTAGTGCCCGGAAACTAAACTGTAACGGTTGCTCAGCCCGCGTAAGCTGAGTGGTTCTGTCCAGAAGAACTTGGACTGAGGTGTGTGGACTCACATCTCCCCGTGGACGTAGGAGTTCTCTCCGAACCACGTAAATCTTGTGTGTCGTGTTTTTTTTTATTCAGTCCATATTGCATTTCTAACTGACCGAACTAACCAGCATTCAAACCTCTTTTGCACTTTTTCAACCGAGCTGTTTTGGTTCTTGACCAACCGAGCTGGTTTGCGTGAGTTGTTTTTAACGAGTTTATTTTCCACCACTTTCCACACAGCCTCACTCTTCCAGCTGAGGTCGCTTACTCAGCTGTGAGATTCCAACTGAGTCCTTTTTACTCAGTTGAAGTGATTTTTTTCAGGTTTAAGTTTTTAAATCCTTACTGGTGTATTCCCCCCCCCTCCCATACACCAGTAACTCGTTTCGGGACCATCAAATACCACTTCTTTCGAACCCGAATCAAGCCTGTTCCGAGTCTCTGGACTCCTAAAATTTTCCGAACCTTTCATATCTTTCATGGTCATATGTTCCAAAGCGGACATCTCGTCTCCCTTATACGATCCAATGTTTATTTCTACATCGAGTCTTCAGACTTTAAATATTTTCTTTCAAAGCCCTTATGACTTTCAAGTGTCATAACTCTAAGTATCCGATCTCCTTGATGAGATTCAAACGCTTGATTCCTTTCAAGTAGTCCTCAAGAGCACGTGTTTACAACGTCCCAACTCCAAAAAGTTTCGAAATCTTGATATTCTTAAATGATTAAACTCTCAAGAGTTAATCTTTCGTACAAAAGTACAAATTCTTTCTTAATCATTCAATATTTCAACGAGATTTAGTCAAAACGACAACAAAATTTTCGAACCAAGTTCGATCCAAATGCTGAATGCTTAACACACCCGTCCGCGCCATTCCAAATAAAGTTTGGTTTTCAAACCTCTATGTGCTTATATGTGCACCATGTGAATGTATTTATGTATGAATGATTGTTTGCTTTGTGCAATTCAATTTATGTTTGGAATATCACGCGTACAACAAACGAAGGACAACCAGCCTCGACTTATTTGCGTACTGTCACGAGTTGGAGACGAAGCATCCAGAAGGACAAACGTGGATGCAACAAACTAGAACGCTTAGTTGATTGTCGTTCCTTAGAGACAATACAAAAGATTGAATAGGTTTGAAACCTTCTAGCCTTAAGCCAAAAGGATATGAACTCGAAGCTTGAATGATAGTTCTGAACCTAGTTGCTTTAAGAACCACTTTAGGTTATGATATGACTGGAATGTAACTCCCTTTAGGTAACGAGGAACACGTAAGTAGATGTACGCATCGATACCAGCTAATTACGGAAGACCAAGTTATCAAGATCAGACGAATAAAAGAAAAGACGTCGACCAATGAGGAGAAGTATTCAAAAACGAATCGATGGATCACGAAGCTTGTGGAAATCATAGGGCAATCACCAAATAGGTCAAAATATATGAATGTTACAGACGTTAAGAAACCACATTGTAGCTGACAACCCCCATTTGTCAAAATCTTTCCTTCTTCAAGTCCAGATCTGGCAAATACTTAATCTGATCATATCTTCTCACCCAAATCAATTCTCATGATTTAAGTTCGATAGAATCTCGACTCGTATTTCACTACCTTTACCCATTGTCGCACTAGAAACTTCCTTCTTTATCCTTAATACCTTTTTAAAGTAAGATTTTGCCGCTAGATTACGTTTCAAAATTTTCAAGAAGATCCTCATACTTGCTGACAATCATATGACTCGTACCAATGAAAAAAATAAGGAAGAAAAAGCTCAATATTCAACATCTCTATGAAGAAAGAACTCGACGAAAATGTTCAAGAAAAGTAATTGGGGCCAATACCCATAAAAGACGATAGCTTGATTACCGAACGTGATCTATACGAGTGTTTGACGGAGCGCTGTCGTCACACACTTCGTACAAATAATATTTATAACACCTCTTGCCCAACAAGATAGTAGTCAGCGGCAAGCGGGATCATATCCAAGGGACTCGGTGTAATTTGCTCTTCTGATGTTGCTCAACAAAAGGGTTTTGGTCAATAACCTGTACTCAACAAGTAAACTATCAAATAACAAAGGAGTTTAGATTGGGTTTCGAATCCATGATCATAATTACTCTTCACTCGTTCATTGGTGCAAAGATTTTCAACTAACTAATTTTATCACTTTGTTTAAGGAAAAGATTAGTTTATACCCTCAGATCACGAAGTCACGATATAAACTCACTCAACCTATGTCTAACCAATTTTACAGATCTTGACCAGAAGGCAAGATCTCCTTTCTTGATCAACAAAGTCACGAAGACACTTCAGTAACGATGCTGCCCAAGAAGCATTAAGAATAAATAGACCCAAGACAGCTAAGAGGTAGATCAATAATGACTGCTCTCCAACACACTTTACCTTCTTGGGCACGAAAGACACTCTCATGTTAATCCCAATTCTGTTATTGACTTAATCTCAATCTCTAGATGGTGATCAATCAACTTTCAATCGCAATTAAGTTTAGAATTAATCCTAAGTGTTTCAGGAACAAAATCAACTAACGAACTCAAAGCAATTAGACCTCACGAGTTTAGAACGAGTAAAATACGATCACATCATCTACATCCAATCCAAACAAAGAAATTAGCTAAACATAAGATTAAATAAAAATATGAAATAAGTAAAGAAAAGCATACTCAATATAAACTGGAAACGAGTTGCGGCCCAAAACGTAGTCAGCAACCAAGGTCTTGGCTTCACGCCAACAACTAAACTAAAGTGATATTTATTACTTTGATATCTGTGTTTTCAAAGTGATAATCATGGCATGAAAATATTTGTTTTATGTGAGTTCTCTTGATTCCTTCTGAGTTAGCCGTCGTGTTTTCCAGATTTATTAGTTAACCGACTAGTTAACTAAACGATCGGACTTTGAGTTAGCCGACTAGCTATCCAAAGTTGTGCACACTGTAGCCTGTAATGTATGTGGTATCCTGTTGAGGGGTAGCCAGCCACGGTGATTTTGGGCAAGATTTGAACGTAACATCCAAGAAAAATACTCGGCCGAGTAAATTACGAAATAAGAAAAATGTTTAGTAGACACGGGTTCTTTTTAAACAAAACTCCGATGTGCTACAAAGATATAAATGCCTGATTTATCAATACTTATATTATGTTTTCGGCAATGTGCCCACTAAGTACTTTTGTACTTACCTTATTTTATCAATATTTATTTCATTTCCCTCGAAGGAAATTCTTATCGGTTTTAAAACAAAGATCGACTTTGCCAAGTCGTTGTTCATGTCACCATACGCATGTGACATTTATCAATAGAAGTCCTTCTCGTGTTGTGGATCTCCTTTCGAAATCATTTGAAATAGCGTTTCTTAAAAACGTCTAATTCTCGAGGTATCGGAAAAGACCTTAGATTTCAAGTCTACATTCTTATCGAACCGAGAAAAATCCCTAGATTCCTTCTAGGTTCTCATGCCATGGTAAAAATAAATACAAATTATCGCGCAAATAATTTCATGTAAGATAGTACTCGTACTATCACATAGCCACATAACAAACAAAGTATAAATTAAATTATACTTTCATAAGATTCTTATTTCTGGCACACAACTCATTCTCATTCTCATTCTCATTGAATTCTCATTCATAAAATTTCTTGTTAAAATAAATCACATTATTAAAATTATTTCCTTTCTTTCCTCGTTGAGTCGACGTAGCGGGAGGTTGAGTTGTCGTCTACATTCTGATTCTTAATGCCATAACTTAACTCTTATCTTTACTTAAGAGAAAACTCTGATCTAAAATATAAGCAAATATTCTATCTTACGACTCGAAAGAAGACTCGACATAGAGTACGAACGAATACTCTATACTACTACTCGAAGGAAGACTCGTATCCAGAGCAGAAAACAAACCTCTGCTCTGATACCACTCTGTCACAGCCCCAAATCCCGAGGGACGGCAGAAGCCGGGGTGCGACTGGGATTGGATTAAAGAAACGGGGAAGAAGGGGGCTAACTGAACTAAACATACATAAGAGACATCATGCATACTATGAACAAGACTTTATTTACATAAAGAAAGAGTTAATCTCAAAAGATTACTCAACAGAAGTACACCGAAAGAAACTAAGTTAAGACAGATCTTAGTCTACAGTGATAACATGTCTGTATTTCAAAAACACTAGAGTTCTGCAGCGGAGTTTATGGTTCATGCTATCTACAGTCTTCCTAAGACAACTTTATTCAACCCTCGCCGCTTCCATCGCTTCAACCTGCACATTTAGAAAAACACATGCAGGGCTAAGTACAAGAGTACTTAGTGGGCACGTTGCCGAAAACATAATTCATAAGTATAAATAATCTGGCATTCTATAACCGTAGCGCATCGGGGTTTTGTTGAAAAGGCCTGTGCCTACTAAACATTTTCTGACTGATTTGTATAAAGCAGCTTGCGCAAGCATTTTTAGAGTATGTTATGTTCAATCTTGACCAAAGCTAATTCACCGTGGCTGGTTACCCCTCAACAGGATACCACATACACCACAGGTTACAAAGTGCACTAACTCTGGAAAGCACTTAGCAGCTAACTCAGAGCCGATCGTTTGTTAACCTAGTTAGATTAACTCTAAAAGTCTGGAAAACCCGAAGGTTAACTCAGAAATCTGGTAAACCCGAAGGTTAACTCAGATAGGTACAAGAGAACTCACATAAAATAGTTGAAACAGTTTATGCCAAGATTATCACTTTGAAAACACAATTATCAAAGTGATAATTAATACTTTCGAGTTGTGGAAAAACCCACATTTTATTTGATATAGATAAAAGCCCACCTCGTAATACAGAACTAGAGGCACTAACTTCCAATCTTCGGATCTTCCGTCCTTTCTCTACAGTTGGCTTCCTCCTTCATCGTAAAATGATAATAATAATACTTAAAAATAGGTCGTAAAAGATAATCGATCAAGAGAATCGAAATAAGTTTTAGTCGTTTCATTCTTTAGGCATTTGCACGCTTACTAGATTCATTTTACTTAAACTGGAACGAGACTCGTACAAATCCCATTTAGAACTCGGAAGGTCTCATACTCGACTCTTAGGTCAGTAGAGAGGGTAGTCGATAGCTTAATACGACTTAAAAGATCATAAGGAACTAAGTTGGAAAGAATCAACTTAGGAGAATTACGTTTTAGTTCATTAAACAACTTATGAATTTTCTCCCTTACTACTTCTTTATTTGAATGGATAAGAGATGAGACCTCGACTGCTTTTTTTAACCCTCGAAGCTCCATACTTGACTCTAGGGTCAGTAGGAAGATATTCGTTAGTTATAACGGCTTAAACGATCGAAAGAAACTAAGTTGTGAACGAAACAACTTAGGAGAATTGAAACTGAAATTTCACTGCGCAAACCAGTGACTCTGGGGACTGCTCAGAACAGAGGATCTGGAAACAGAGAATGAGCCCTGTACCGTTGGATAGTTTGGGATGTCTAGTTTACGCTCCAATTTACGGATCGCAAATCCGATAAACGAGCTAGAAGTTATTACAGTTTCCGGCGAGGGTCGCAAAACTGCCGCGCTAACCCTAGTTGCTCGATAGGTTCGACGTATAACGTCTTAGGTTCGTTCTAAGCTCTCGAATTCGATTTCTTTAGAAACTGGACCCTCAAGGAAGTCATCACGTATTCCCGTATGTGATGAACTCCTTCTCAAAACTCGTCCAATAGCACGACGTTCTAAACGTCGGCTTTTAACTAACAAGTAATAAACCAACAAGTTATTCACTCCGCGTTCTAGTTCTCGACTATCACTATAGCTCATATTATTTTAGCTCTAAAGCTCATGACGTCAACCACAAAGTTGTTCTCAAGTCCATCATAGACAATAATATCAAAATAGAATTCTTATTCGACTTCTCGGTTATTACTTACGTCTAATTGTTCGTCTCTTACACAATTCTCAATGTTGTCGGGTCTCGTTCAAATTTTACATCATTAAACTACATCTAACGAGAATCACTTTCATGCATGTATTCATTTCATATCAACTCTATATTTCAACTTATGACGAGTTCTTCGTCTCTTACATTCCATAAAGTATTTTTAGAAAATTCTCAAATAAATCCTATTATCAACTAACATCATTTGCAACTATATTCCATCAACTAAACATCAATTAAACCAAACACATGAAAACCCCCAATTTCTCAATATTTTTCGTAAAGACATACTATCTAAGGGGGTGATTTTCTTCATCAAATAACTCCATTAATTCAATTATCATACTACTATATCCTCAATCAAATAATTACAAGTCCAATTACACAATAAATTGAGAATCCCCAATTCAAAAAAACCCTAGCCCTAAACTCGGTTTTCATTCATTACTTGGGGGTCTTGATTTCTTTTTGTTTTAATCCTCAATCGAACATCTCCTAAGCAATATCATATTATCAATTTAAGAATTCAACCATCTTACATGTTTGCCCCAAAATTTCGGTACTTAGTAAGAAAATAGGGTTGTTGATTTCTTTCAATTTTAATCCCTAATTATCAAATCTAACATATCTAATTTCACTAATCGAAGATCAAACATCTAATTCATCTACTCCTAGATTTTGATCCAATATGAGAAATAAAAAGAATTGAATTTGGAATGGATAGATCAAGAGAGGAGACAAATACCTTGAAGATTAGTAAAGGAAGAATTAGGATTCGATGGTTGGATTAGAGACTTGTGATTTTCCTTGCTCAAGAACTTGAACTCTTCAACAATGGTGGAAGAAGATGAAGATGAGAGGGAGGGTGTGAGGCTGCCGAAAATATGGTTGGGAGGGAGAGTGAGGATAGTTTAATGTATTAACATATGTTATAAGATGTAAAGGTGCAAAGTAGGAATAGTATAGTAATAGGTGTCCCTTATTAAACTATAAAAAACACAAAAAATCTAACTAAAGAGAGAGAGGTCGGCTGGATAAAAAAGAAATAAGGAATATCCCGCTTTTCCGGCTCGTTACGACGTTACGGAAAATAACGTACAAAAAACGTATTTCGGCACAAAATAACGTACAAAAAACGGATTCGACCGTTAGTCTTAGAATTCAAAATCGTAAACTTAGGCGTGCAAAGCCATTTATTTAATTAACTTTAAATTTTTGAGATCGTAAGGAATTTCCGGGGCATTACACTATATAAATTATTTAACAAACGTCAGGTAAGAACGGTGAAGATAGTCCTAACAACGCGGCTGTCTCTGCGTCAATCTCTACTAATCCCGGCCCTGGGATCAACTCTTCGATCTGTGTACTCACTGGCGGTAGCTCTGGTGTAACAGCGGGCTCTGCGTCCTCCTCTAACTGCTCTGACTCCGCGTCAGACTCCTCACTCGGCACATAGTCTGGTGGCAACTCCAACAAAGCGGAAAAAACTCTGGGTCTAAGTCGAGGTGCTCTAGCTCGGTCTCTGCGGGAAACTGACTGTAGGGGAGATGCGGCTCAAAGGGAACTGGAAACATGTGTCTGCTATCAAAGAAGCGACTGTGTACAAACAGGGCGAATCCGGTGTAGTTGCCGGTCGGCTCTGTGTCGTCGCCGAAAATCCCAAGAAAGTACCACACCACGCGGTGCGCCCAACCGCGCCACTCGTCCGGTAGGTGTACAATCAGGTCTGATATCGCCTGACTCTCCAGAATCAAGTGCCGTACTGCATAATAAACCGACGAAAAGTTGCTCACTATGTGTCCCACATCCTCCTCACCGTAATCTGCCTCGAAATCATAATACTCGTCTGTATCATATCTAGTATGGTACGCTCGCTCGTGGCCAAGGGCTGGCCCTTCCGAGCAGTAACGCGAGTCCTAGCCATCCTACAAAAGTTTTAAAGAAACACGGATCAGTAACAGGTAGGGAAAATAACTTATCTCAACGAAATACTTAAATTACAAAATGAACATTTCTTATTCAATTGTAACATCACCACTTAAGACAACCACTTATCATAACTTCTAGCAATTCAAGAAATTGCACTCAACAATATATATATAATTAAAATAAAAAAAATTCAAGACTTTTATTTCCATTCCTTATCTTACTACATTCTTACTTACTTTAATTCTTTAGTACTTTCTCAACAACATTTCTTAACGACTCTCACTTATTAAAACAAAGTACGTTTACTTTGTTCATGTTACTTATTCAAAAGTAACATCCATTTATAAGAAATTTTGTCGTTTACGACTCTTGATATTCATACTAGTTGTAGTCATCGCTCAAAGACGAAATATGGAATAAATTCCAAAAGAAAAATGGAATATAACTTAGAGAATAACTTTTCTGGGAACTACGTTCCAGTTGTCGTCGCTAGAATCGGACGATCGATTGAAAAATTTGATCAAGCTTCGAGCTCGACTTCTAATAATTTATACGATTTTCTTCGTAAAGTTCGTTCAAGGCGAACCCTACTGAAATATGAAACGAAAAGAAAACGGAATGACGTGACCCGAATGACGTCATTTACGTTACTTACACGTAAGTAGCGTTCACTTATTTTATTTGGCTTTGATTCCCTTTATTTTGTCTTCGTCGTCTCGTTCAAATCTTTCTTAATTCGAAGCCGAAAGCTTCTCAAACGTCTAATCCTTCCCTTCGTTTACTAACACGATTTACCGAATCATTTTTATTTCATTTTCCTCGCAGGAAATTCTTGTTTGAATTTTTAAAACAAAGTTTGACTTTGCCGAATCTTCATCCATGTCACTTAACGCACGTGACATTCGTCAGTAGAAGTTCTCCTCGTGTCGGGGATCTCCTTTCGAAATCATTTCAAAATAACGTTTCTTAAAAACGTCTAAGTTCTCGAAGAACCGGAAAGACCTTAGGTTTCGAGTCTACGTTCTCATTGAACTGGGAAAAATCCCTAAAATCCGACTATATTCTTGTGTCCAAAAAATTTTTTCAAAAGAAAGAAATTATCGCGCAAATAATTTCACATAAGATAGTACTCGTACTATCACATAATCACATAAAGTATAAAAATTAACTTATTTTTTTTCTTAATCTTGTGTTGAATTCATAATGTGGGGTATTTAAGGTCACTTTCATCTTATAGACAATCTTAACATCTATAGTATTATTCTCTTCTCTCTCTCACTACTCGCTCCTTCTCTTGCCTCTTTTTTTTCATAAAAGCTAAAAGATTCAGCTTAAGAGTCGTTTTCCTTTGAGAGAGAAATATATTTTTGCCCACATCGGTTTTGTAGAAGAATAGAGCTTTAACAATTACCGAAAGTAATGAGAATATATTAGTTATAATTTTTATCAAACATAATTATATGGGTTTGAGACGTAAACATGTGGTAAAATTACTTTTTAATTGAATTTGAGATGTGTTCAAGAGATATAAATTCTAAGCGAGTTTAGAAGATTGCATAATCGAATTATTTAACGCTAAAATAATTAACAAATAATATTTTTTTAATCTATCACATATTAGTACTATTTAATAATTTTATTAATTTTTATAATTTTCCGTCGATTTTCGACGGGTTATACATTAGTTTGACTAAATTATAGTGTCACAGCCCCAAATCCCGAGGGACGGCAGAAGCCGGGGTGCGACTGGGATTGGATTAACGAAGCGGGGAAGAAGGGGGCTGACTAACTAACATACATAAAAGACAACATACATTCAATGAACAAGACTTTACTAATATAAAGGAAGAGTTAATCGCGAAGGATTACTCGACAAAAGTACTCGATAGTATCTAAGTTCGAGATTACAGACTTATATTACAGTGATTTAATAATGTACATGTTCTCAAAAGACTTAGAGTTTTGCAGCGGAAAGTAGGTTATAAGCTAAAGCTTCCTAACAACTCGACTCAACTTCAACCACCGCCGCTCCCGTCGCTTCAACCTGCACATTTAGAAAACACATGCAGGGCTAAGTACGAAAGTACTTAGGGGACACAATGCCGAAAACATAATCATAATTAGAGATTGTTGGGAAATTTATTAGTAAGTGTTTTGATGAATTCCAAAATCAACTGACCCCAACCGAGTAGATGTTGCCAGAACCTATTGTTAGTAGATAGGCTCGCTGTTTGAGCATTGTCAAGATTTTATCTTTACAGGTCTCCAGCTGAAGATGGCAACAAGGCATCACTCATACAGAACATCAATTGTAAGAAAGACAACTGCGTTCACTTCATCATAATGCAAAAAGGGGGAAATCACATTCAAGAGATAGAACATCAGTTGTAAGGAAAACAACTGAGCGTTCATCAGCTGAGAACAGAGCTGCTGTCAACCATCCAGCAGAACAAAGAAGAACAGGTGCTCCTGATCAAAGCTCAGGAAGAGCAGAACAAGCAGCTGCTAGCAGATAATGTTGAGATGAAGAAGAAGATGGATGCATTCACAACATCCTCCAGTACAGCCATCAATGAACTCAAGACCTCAGTTCGTGCAGTCAGTTCAGATCTGAACACATACAAGTCCGTCGCCGACTCCAACCTCGCTAAGTCTCAACACACCCAAGATCAAGAATGGGTTTCTCAGTTCGAGCTACATAGAGCAGAGTTTGCAGCTTTTCAAGCCGAAACCTCCGCAACTCTCGCCGCATTGAAGAAAGCAGAACAAGAGCGTGGTGACGGTGAACTAGCAAAGAAGGTCCAAATCGAATGTGCAGTTGATGAACTATTCAACCGAGTTCAGCTCCCCGAACAAGCCCTCACCTCCCTGAATGGCTCAATCGCAACTCTTTTTGCTGATGCCAAAAAGGGGGAAGATAAGCAGCCAGAGGAAGCTGAAACTCAGGGGGAAGGAGTTTCAAAATCTCAGCTGGAAGAGACAGAGACAACTCAAATGTCTGATCCGAGGAAGCCAACCGACAAGAAACTTCAAAAGAAATCTACTGCTGTCGGAGATCAACTGGCTGAGGACATTGAGCAGGCCAAGCAAGCTGGAATCTCCCACAATGCCATAGCTGAGGTAGCAGCAGAACTCGACGGCATCACAACCGAAGAGTGCATTGCTGTTGCAAAAGCTATGGGTGCTAAGGAGAATGATTATATGAATCCTGCATGGATTAAGAAGTTCGCAGCTGGCCAAGCCAAAGGTGTCAAGTAGTTTGAGGAGGAGCTGGACAAAATTGCCAGAAATTTGGACAGGAACATTGCCAGTCGTAGCCGAAGAAGAATCAACAAACATCAAGCAAAGGCTGAGGCAAGAAAGAGGCAACATCAGCTGCAAGGGAAGTCCAAGCTCCAATCTCGGTTTAAGCACGTTGACATGTGGATGCCAGTTGATTGGAATGAAGACTGGGAGTCATTCAAACAAGAATTTGTGAATGACTTCTACTACAGAAAAGTCTATACAACTGAGGATCTACAGATAGCTTTCAGAGAAGCATCGACCGAGCTGCATACTGGCGATCTGGGGATGTTCAGTCAATTTAAACGAGCCATGATCACAGCTGGATATGACTTGAACACCGTCCCTGCTCCCAAGAAAGTCACTTACCGCCCTCCGTTCATCTCAGGCACAAGTACTCCCGACAGACGGAAACTCATGGCGGAAGCAAGACAGGTGTGCAGAGAACATGGAGTTGATTCTGGGATCGAATCAGCTGCAAAGAGAGAGATCTTTGTCCATATCTTCAGCAAGTATGGCCAGAAGTTTTGAGCTGAATTAGTTTTTGAGCAACTGATGTAATTTAACTATTTTGTACCTATCTGTGTAATCATCAGTTGTAATGAAAACTTCAAGTATATATATTCAATTCACCTTGATGAACAATCCCTCATTGTCCAAGCTCTGAATCGCAAAGTCTTTTAAATACCATGTTATAACTGTGCTAACCCTTTGATGTTTTATCTTATAGACTGTCTAGAATTTCAGCCGAGATTTTAGATAAGTGAGTGAGGTTTAGATCAGTAGTGGTTTAAAGTTGTAAGTGGTTTTGGCATCATCAAAAAGGGGGAAATTGTTGGGAAATTTATTAGTAAGAGTTTTGATGAATTCCAAAACCAACTGACCCCAACCGAGTAGATGTTGCCAGAACCTATTGTTAGTAGATAGGCTCGCTGTTTGAGCATTGTCAAGATTTTATCTTTACAGGTCTCCAGCTGAAGATGGCAACAAGGCATCACTCGGACAGAACATCAGTTGTAAGAAAGACAACTGAGCGTTCACTTCATCATAATGCAAAAAGAGGGAAATCACATTCAAGAGATAGAACATCAATTGTAAGGAAAACAACTGAGCGTTCATCAGATAAGAAGCAATGAAGGGGAAGAGAACATCAGATGAAAGAAAGCCATCTGAGCGTTCGAACCCAACTGATCAAAAACAAGGAAGACAACTGAGTGTTCAGTTTCAGAACATCAGTTGTAGAACTCAACCAAGAAGATCAACAGCTTGAAGATGAAGTCAGCTGAGAGTTCAACTGTTAGTTGTCAGAAAGAACATCGGCTGAAGAACAAGTTAGTTGAAGATTGAAAGTCTTAACCGACCACTCCTTGTTGGAAGTCTGTTGTTAAGATTTGAATTTCGAAAAGGAAGTCACGTGAGGGTTTGACCGTTCAGTCATTACCCCATTTGGCCCAACACAAGGCTATCTCAGATGGAAAGCAGAAGAGCACAGATGCCATATCGGGAAAGTCTGCAGAGATGAGAGACAAGCCATCGCTTTCAAAGAACAGAGATCAACAGCTTCTCCAACGGCTAGTTGATACTCCGCCTATAAATAGAGGCCTTCATTCATTCGAAGGAGAACACACACAAGAGAAGACACACGAGACGAGATAGAGCGAAAGAAAGAACTATATTCCTTACTCGAGCTGAATTAGATTTAGTCTCTAAGAACATCACTTGTTGAGAGTTCTAGAGCATTAGATTGTGTCTGAGTGTCTTTAGATCGAACCTTGAGAACATCACTTTGTGAGAGTTCGTAGAGTGTTAGATCACAGCTCACTTCTTGTTCGAGCTGTTAGTTGGAACCTTATCTTTCATACCTGAAAAGGTTTTAGGACCCTACTCTTCCCGTAACTGAGTAGACAGGTTGATTAGTACCCGTAAACTAATCTGTAAGGTTGATAAGTACCCGCAAACTTATCCATAACGGTTGCTCAGCCCGCGTAAGCTGAGTGGTTTGTCCAGAAGAACTTGGACAGAGTTGTGTGGACTCACAACTCCCCGTGGACGTAGGAGTGTTAGCTCTGAACCACGTTAATTCTCTGTGTGCTTGTGTTTTTCTTTATTCAGTTATATCTTGCATTCTCTACTGACTGACTAACCAGCATACAAACTGCATCTGCGCATTCTCAACTGTTTTGGTTTTTGACTGACCGTGCACAAAAGCGTGAGTTATTTTACGAGTTGTTCCGCACCGCACCACTCTTCCAGCTGAGGTTGCTTACTCAGCTGTGAGATTCCAACTGAGTCTCTTTACTCGGTTGAAGTAATTTTCAAGAGTTTAATTTTAAAATCCTAACTGGTGTATTCCCTCCCCCCCCCATACACCAGTAACTTGTATCGAGACCATCAGAGATAATCTGGCATTTCATAATTTGTAGCACATCGGGGTTTTATTTGAAATTAGCCCGTGCCTACTAAACATTTTCTGACTTATTTTCACAATTTACTCGGCCGAGCATTTTCTGGTATGTTACGTTCAATCTTGACCAATTCTCATTCACTGTGGCTGGTTACCCCTCAACAGGATACCACATACACCACAGGTTACAAAGTGCACTAACTCTGGAAAGCACTTAATAGCTAACTCAGAGCCGATCGTTAGTTAACCTATTTAGATTAACTCTAAATCTGGAAAACACGAATGTTAACTCAGATAGGTACAAGAGAACTCACATAAAACATAAAACAGTTCATACCATAATTATCACTTTGAAAACACAGATATCAAAGCGATAAAGAAAAAGGGTTTTCGAGCATTGCTCGTTTTATTTTATATATAAAAACCCACCTTAGTGTTTACAGAACTAAGTACTAGCTTCCGATCTCCTGATCTTCCGTCCTTTCCTTACTGCTAGCTTCCTCCTTCATCGTAAAATAATAACACTTAAATTCGGTCGTAAAAGATAATCGAACATAGAAATTCGAATTAGGTTTTAGTCGTTTCATTTTTTTAGGCATTTGCACGCTACTAGTTTCATTTTAATAAAACGGGAAACGAGACTTGAACAAATCTCGTTTAGAACTCTTAGGTCTCATACTCGACTCTTAGGTCAGTAGAAAAGGTAGTCGTTAACTTATTACGGCTTAAACGATCGAAAGAAACTAAGTTGCGAAGAAAACAACTTAGTTAAACAAGTTCTGAAATTTTCACTGCACAAGGCAGTAGTTCTGGGGGTTTCCCAGAACAGAGGAATTGGAAACAGGGGATGAGCCCTATACCGTTAGAAAGTTTGGAAAGTCTAGTTTATGTTCCAATTTACGGATCTCAAATCCGATAAACGAGGTAAGAGATATTACAATTTCCGGAAAGGGTCGCAAAACTGCCGCGCTAACCCTAGTTGCTCGATAGAATCGACGTATAACTTCCTAAGTTCGTTCTAAGTTCTCGTACTCGATTTCTCACGAAACTTGACTCTCAAGGCAGTCAACACGTACTCCCGTACGTGAAGAACTCCTTTTCAAAACTCGTCTATAACCACGACGATCACACCTCGTCGTTTCAACTACCATTTACTAAACCAAAATCAAGTTAACAAATTCTCGTTCTAGTTCTCGACTATAACTACAACTCATTTTATAATAGCTCAAAAGCTCACGTCATCAACTACAAAGTCGTACCTTAGTCCATTATTAACAATATTATCAAGTTAGAAATCTTACTCGACTTCTCGGTTATTAATTACGACCACTTGTTCGTCTCTTACGAGATTTCAAAAGTTATTGGATTTCGCTCAAATTTTACGACATCAATCAACATCTAACGGGATTCATTATTATACATATCATCACCTCATAACATTTCTTAATCTCAACTTAGATCGAGTTCTTTGTCTCTTACGACTCACAAAATATTTTTAGAAAATTCCAATTAATTTCATAACATCAATTAATATCATTAACGACCTTAATTCATCAACAAAACATCATCTAAATCAACTACATGAAAAGCCCTATTTTCCTCTTTTTTTTTTCGGTATTAACAAATAATTAAAGAGGTTGATTTTCTTCATCAAACATCATCATTAATCCATTAATCTTACTACTATATCATCAATCAAACAATTACAAGTCTAATTACATTACTAATTTGAAAATCCCCAATTCAAACCCTAGACCCTAGAATCGGTCTTCATCCATATATTAGGGGATTCGATTTCTTTTTGTTCTAATCACTAATTGAGCACCTCCTAAGCATGATTATACCATCCATTGAAGAATTCAAACATCCCACATAATGCCCTAAATTTTTGGTATTGCATAGGTCTTAGGGTTCTTGGATTTCTTTCAATTTTAATCCCTAAATATCATATCTAACACATCTAATTACACTAATCGAAGATCAAACATCTAATTCATCCACCCAAAAAAATCAATCCATCTTGAAAAATAAAAAGAAATGGATTTGGAATGGATAGAATTAGAGAGGAGGAGATTACCTTGAAGATTACTAAAGGAAGAAGTAGGATTCGATGGTTGGATTAGAGACTTGTGTGAATTCCTTGCTCAAGAACTTGAGGATCTTCAAAAATGGTGATAAGATGAAAATGGGAGAGAGATAAGAGAGGGCAGCCGAGTGGGAGGGAGAGGTGAGTGAGGGAGATGGCTAAAATTTGTTATAAAGTTATAACACTTTAGGTTAATAGGTGTAAAGTAAGTAAATATCCTAATGGTGAGTCATTAGATAAATACTATATAAAACATGAAATATCATGCTTGTGTGTGTGTGTGATGTCGGCTAGAGAGGAGAAAAAGAAGAAAATTACGCGCTTTTCCGGCGCGATACGACGTTACAGAAATCGAACGACGAAAAACGTAGCTCGGCACAAAATCGTCAAATTCCGATTCGTCCAAAAATTTTAACGTATTAAACTTAATCGGAAAGTAATATTTAAAATTTTAATTCCGACAAAAACTCGGGACGACACAGTCCGAGTTTCGTCCTGAAAATCATAAAAATGAACTTTCTCGGGCGAGTTCGTATCGCGATTTCGTGAATTTAAAAATCAGACGGTTTTCCGTTCTGAGTTCAAGAACTAAAAATTTTTCGTACGCGATAACCCTAAATATAGTAGTCATCTAACTGACTTCCGTAATTTATTTTCGAAAACGGATTTCACCGTTGGTTTTAGAATTCAAAATCGTAAACTTAGGCGTGCAAAGCCATTATTATTATTAACTTTAAATTTTTTACGATCGTACGGAAATTTTGGGGTATTACATATAGTATACAATTCTCATTGATTGATTGGTACTCCAATTATCATATAAATTGCATATATATAAATTGCGTATATTATATATTTTTTTATTTTTTTTCAATATTTTAATTTTGGAAATAATTTTCATAAATATGTAATTGCAATTATTTACTAATATCTTTCAATCGAATCAAATTAAATTTAGCCGTTACAAAAACAACAATCATGTCAATCAAATAATGGAACTTCCATTTCTTATGTTTTTTTGTTGCCTATAAATTTTGTAATTATCTGAAGTGTGATGGGAGACAGATGATGTGAGGGATTTCAAATTGGTGTTGGTGGCTTCATGCTAATACTGAAGGGTCTGCTCAAAAATAGAAGAAACAAATCTTCAAGTATATGAAGATTTGCCAGCAGAAGACAGGTAGAAGCATTAAAATACATTCATCAGTCAGAACTGTAGTTGTCCACAACCAAGAAGAAGCTTCATTTTCAAAAATAGAAAAATTTGGAAACGGCACATGTCAAAATATTAGCTTCACATTTGAAATTTTAGTAAGTTTGTGTGTGTGTGTGTTTCTTTTTTCTTTTTTTTGGCATAGGAATTTTAGTAGTTGTTTCACTAATTTGTATAGGTTCTACATCGGGATTATTGTATATTCAGTTTTTAGAGATCATAAAAGTTATGGTCCAACAAAATGTTAAACTCAAGAAAGTTATACATCTATAGTTAATGTTTTTATTTAATTTCCGGAATGAGTGCACAATAATATTAATTTTTGCAACTCAAGATACGACAAACATTTTAAAGGAGAAACTAAAGTTCACAAATATTATATATGTTTACTTTAAAATCATAAAAACAAGTAATCAACAAACAAATAAAATTCTTTAAGATTGAGTAAAAGTTTTATCTTTCAATAAATTTTTATCGGTGAAAAATATTTCCTTACACAAAAAGTGTTAATTGAGTTAATTGTTTCAAACAGATTACTAATGAACACATTCTAAATAGACTTTATTTATATCTTCAAAGTAACTTTACTGGTATTTTCACTCTTATTTAAAGGGTATTTCTCACTCCTATTAGCTTATAAACACAAAACAAAAAATTAATCTTAAAATACATTAATACAAATCAAAATACATGTAAATAGATGATTCAATTTTCAACAATAAGATTAATTTCATTAAAAAAAAGATTATTAGTATCCAAACTATTCAGTTAACGAAGACCGTGCACTATTTAATTACTCCTTATTATTAGACCATATTAAGACATTTTATTCAAAGAATGTATTGAATTATCCACAGTAAAATTAATAAGGAATTTGATGGGTTTTGAGTTTTGGGAGAAAGGATATTAAAAGATGTATATGGTTATGGGACAGAGGGACAAAGCATATTTTGAGTGAAAGATAAAATTTACTATTCATGTTTTATTTTCCTCTATTTTCTGTTCATATATTTTAATACAAGCATTCGGTTAATTAATATTTATGGGTTATGTCTCACATTGAAATTCAAAAACCAAATTTGGATAGAAGATTGAGTATAAAAGAAGAACTTCAAGATATAATTGTGCTACACTTTCTCATCTATTGGGGCTAAGATACGATTGTGTATAGTATATTTTTGACACACAAAAAAAAAGCTTATGCTTTTTGAAAATTCAATATTTTAAATGTGTGTAGTATAATCGAATCAAAGATAAATTTGAGTACAAAAAAATAATAATAATAATAATAATAATAATAATAATAATATAATAATAATAATAATAATAATAATAATAATAATCAAAATAATAATCAATCCTGTTTTAGTATATCAATCCATTAAAACACATATTTTTTTGAATATTTAATACTATTCAATATTAATCTGACATATATGGAATGTAGGGAACCCACATATCTATTATCAACAAGAATACCCTCTTTGTCGACGATCATTTTACATTAGATGATCTTTCATATAGATAGAGACTTTTTCAGGACAGTAGGTTATCGAGGTAGTAGAAATTCAGGGCACATAACGTGCATGCTTTAATTTGAGGATATTAATGAATGAATATTGTGCCCATAGGACAATTTTTAACCCGAATGGCCTAAAACGCATATGACTTACACATAATTGACTCGTGGAGCTTGATTGCATATGTGAATGCCACATAATAAAAAATTAATATAAAAATAAAATATAAATTGTAAAAATAAAATATATAAGATTTTTAATGCTCGAGGTTAATGGGTAACAACGTGTTATATTTGAAAAATCTTGGTAATCGAGTGGATGGCGTGTCGCCAGGGACGAAGCTACATGCATTTGAGGGGGGCTATTGCCCCACCACAAAAAAATTCACTTAAGCCTAATTATGTGAGCTAGAGGCTTTTTAAGGACTGTAATTTTTGCCTATTCAACGATTAAGGACACTTTTTTGCGGACTCTCTATTTGAGGACATATGTTAAGCAAATTAATACTCCTGTCACAGCCCCAAATCCCGAGGGACGGCAAAATCGGGGTGCGACTAGGGATTGGATTAAAGAAGCGGGGAAGAAAGGGGATGAATGAATAAACAGATTTAAATAACAGATTAACTTCTATGAACAAGACTTCATTAATAAAAGAAAGAGTTGATCTCGAAAGATCACACGGCAAGATTCTCAAAAGGAACTAAGTTATAGTACAGAAACTTAGACCAAAAGTGATTTACAAGACAAAACAAAAGTGTTTGGAGTTTGGCAACAGAAACAAAGAACTTAAACACTACAGTTCTTTTCCTATTCATAAACCTACTCAACCATTGCCGCTCCCGTCGCTCAACCTGCACATTTAGAAAACATATGCAGGGCTAAGTACATAAAGCACTTAGTGGGAACCTTGCCGAAAACATAATAATAAGTATAGATAAATCAGGCATCTCATTTCTGTAGCACATCGGGGTTTTTCTTTCAAATGCCCGTGTCTACTAAACATTTTCTTTCTCATTTTCACAAATTACAGCTCTGCTGAGCATTTTTCTTAGATGTTACGTTCAATCTTGCCCAAAAATATCACCGTGGCTGGTTACCCCTCAACAGGATACCGCATACACCACAGGCTACTGTGTACACTAACTTTGGATAGCAGGTCGGCTAACTCAAAGTCCGATCGTTTTAGTTAACAGGTCGGCTAACTAATAATTCTGGATAGCAGGTCGGCTAACTCAGAAGGGTACAAGAGAACTCACATAAAACAAGTATTTCATGCCCTGATTATCACTTTGAAAACACAATTATCAAAGCAATAAAGAAAAGGTTTTCGAGCATTGCTCATTTTTTTTCATATATATAAAAGCCCACCTTGAAATTACAAAACTATAATACGAGCTTCCTTCTTCGATCTTCCGTCCTATCTTTGGCGCTGACTTCCTCCTTTCATCGTGAATAAACAAACTTTAAAACTCGGTCGCAACGATAAAAGAAATGGAAAATCGAAAATAGGTTTTAGTCTTTTAGGCCTTTGCACGCTAAACTAATCTCTTTTAATTAAACGGAAACGAGATTCGAACGCATCTTGTTTAGAACTCACTCGGTTCCTTACTCGACATTCAGGTCAGTAGATAAAAGGTAGTCAATAGCTTATAACGACTTAAGAGTTCAAAAGGAATCAAGTTGAAAAGAATTCAACTTAAGAAACTAGGTTTCGGAAAAATCTGCTCAGATCAGTAAGTCTCTACAGAAGAGGGGATTTTTAAACACGGGACGTTCCCTATACCAAAAGAAAGCCACGGATGTCTAGTTTCCTCTCCAATTTATGGATCTCGATTTTGTTAAACGAGCTAAAAGTTATGACAGTTTCCGTGGAAGGTCGCAAAACAGTCCGCGATTAACCCTAATGCTCGATAATTCGATGTACGACTTCCTAGGTTCGACTTATGTTATTCCACCTAAATTCTCACGAAATTTACACCTTAAGGCAATCAACAGGTACCATCAATCGTGATGAACTCCTTTTCATTTCTCGATTACAAACACGACGTACAAATCCTCGACTTTCAATCTAATCAAGTACTATACCAATTCAAACTCAATCTAATTCAAACTTCTATTTCAACTTCTCGTTTATAAACTTTAACTTATATCATCTCGAATCTCGGATGGAAATATCGTCAACTACAATCTCGTTCGTTTATCGATAACATTCATAAATATAAAATTAAATTCCTTGTTCGACTTTTCTATCGACACTTAGATTCATTTCTTCGTCTCTTATCAAAATTCTAACCTTCTTAGAATTCGTTCAAATTTTCCGGTTACGATCATTAACTAACAAAATTAACATATATTCAAATTGCAAACCTAAATCATTATCTAATCTCGACTTATCGACGAGCTTTCGTCTCTTACGTTTTTCATTTTATTCTTAGAAAAATTTCAATAAATTATATAATCACCTATACGCTTACAACATCTCTTTTATATCATCATCTCAAACAATTCATAACATATACTACATCAAATCCTTATTCTTTCTCTCTTACACTTCTATTTTTATTTTTAGAAAATTCTTAAATAATTCATGTAGCCATCTATCATCCTATTGAACACTAATCCATCAATTAATCCTCAAGAAAATCAAACTACAATAAACCCCCAATTTCTTAAAATTCTCGGTATTAGCAATTAAATTAGGAGGGATGATTTCTTCATTATTTCAATCCATAAAACCATTTCTAAGCATACCACAACATGTATTAATCAAGGTTTAACACTTCTACATCAAGAATTGGATTTCAATAATTCAAACCCTAACCCTAGAATTCGGTCCTCATTAATTAGTTAGGGAAGTTGAAATCTCTTTGCATGAATCATCAATTAATCCTAATTCTATGCTTAATTTATCAACTAATCAAGATTTAAGCATCCTATCCCATTTTCCCTAATTTTCGGTCAAACCCTAATACTGAGGGGATTTTGATTTTCTTTCTAATTCAACCATAGAAATCAATTCCTATCCGTCTCATAACATGAAAATTAAACTTAGAGATCCTACTACTAATTATAGAAATTTTCGGTCACCACAATCATAGAAGAATTTAATTTCTAATTGTATAGAAATGGAGATTAAGTGATTATTAAGGTTAGAAATGAGATTGAATGGATGATGATCAAGATGGATGAAGAAATTCCTTGCAAAGCTTGAGCTTCAATGGTGGAATTGAAGAACAAAAATTGAGAGAGAGATGAAGTGATGGAGGTGGCGGCATTGAGGGGTGGGAGAGAGATGAAGATGACTAATTAGAAGCATGAGGTGGAAAGAAAACAAGCATGAGGTGGAAATTAAGCTTGCGGTGTAAAGTTAAGAAGAAATTAGAATGTATGACTCACTAAGGCATGTGGCGGTTTTGGCTTGATATTTAATTCAAAATACTGCGTTTTACGAGTCCGATACGATGTAATAAATATCAAGAATTAAAAACGTAGTCGGTTACGTTTTCGTCGGAATCTAATTTGACCATTAAATCCGAAATAATCTACGTACTCGGAAAGTATAATTTAATTTCTAAAATCCGATAAAAACTCGGGACATCACAGTCCAAATTTTGTCCAGAAAAATAGTAAAAATCGATTTTTCCTAACTTACTCGTCTCGCAAAAAGAGTGAATATAAAGTTCGACGGTTTCTCGATCTGAGTTCTCGAACTAAAAAGTTTTCGTACGCGAAAACCCTAATACAGTAGTCGTTTAACCGACTTCTGGAATTTATTTTTAAAAACGGATTTCACCGTTAGTCTTAGAATCGAAATTCATGATCTTAGGCGTACAAAACCATAATTATTATTAACTTTTATTTTTATCGACGGAGAAAAATATCTGGGGTATTACATCCTACCCCCCTTACGAAAAATTTCGTCCCGAAATTTGCATACCTTCTTCAAAAAGATATGGATATCTCTCCTTCATCTTTTCCTCGAGCACCCACGTGGCTTCTTCCTACCCGTGGTGATTCCACAGTACTTTTACTATTGGTATCGACTTGGTTCTTAATTCTTGTACTTTTTTATCCAAAATCGATATTGGTTCTTCTTCATAACTCAAGTCAGATTCAAGAACAACGTCTTGCTGACTTATTACGTGCTTAGGGTCAAAGACGTACTTTCTTAACTGAGAAACGTGAAATACGTTATGGACACTTCCTGGACTTGGCGGTAAGGCCAATTTATAAGCAACAGGTCCTTTTTTCTCAAGAATCTCGTAAGGTCCTATGAACCTTGGTTTAAGTTTACCCTTAACACCGAATCTAATGATTCATTTTAGAAGGTGAAATCTTAAGGAAAACCTTATCCCCAATCTCGAAACTAAGATTGGTTCGACGATCATTGGCGTAAGACTTTTGCCGACTTTGGGCTTCTTTCATTCTAACTCTGATCTGCCGAATGATCTTGATCATTTCACTGACCGTATCTGGTCCTAAATTTTCCGTTCACCTACTTCATCCCAATAAAGTGGTGATCTATATTTCTTTCCATACAAAGCCTCGTAAGGCGCCATTCCTAGCGTTGCCTGGTAGCTGTTGTTGTCCGCGAATTCAACCAAGTGTAAAATATCTTCCCAATTCGCACTTTGATCCAACACCACTGTCCTTAACATATCAACTAGAATCTGAATCATTCTCTCAGACTGTCCATCCGTTTGAGGGTGAAAAGCTGTACTGAAGTTAAGTTCGGTACCTAACTCTTTCTGCATCGTGATCTAAAATCTCGAAGTGAATTTGGCATCTCTATCCGACGTTATTGACTTTGGGATTCCGTGCAGACGTACAATCTCATGGACATACAACTGAGCTAACTTCTCTGACCCATAGGTAATCTTAATCGGTAGGACGTGAGCTGATTTTGTGAGTCTATCAATTACTACCCAAATGACAGTGTTTCCTTTTCTTGACTTAGGCAAGCCTGTCACAAAATCCATAGCTATATCTTCCCATTTCCACTCTGGAACACTTAATGGTTGTAACAAACCATACGGTCGTCTGTGTAAAGCTTTCACTTGCTGGCAAGCCAAACATTTTTCTACAAACGAGGCAACATCTCGTTTTAGTCCATTCCACCAGAAATTCTTTCTTAAGTCCTGATACATCTTTGTACTCCCTGGGTGTGCTGTATATGGCGTATCGTGAGCCTCGATGTATCGAGCACTTCTATATCCATCATTTCAAATTCTCGCAAAAGTGCTTCTTCCTCGATGAAAAGACACCCTAACTTGTTTGGAGCCTTGCGACTCAGTGCATCTGCTTCAATGTTGGCTTTTCCAGGATGGTAGTTGATACCACAATCATAATCTTTTACTAATTCGAGCCTCTCCTTTGTCTCATATTCAATTTCTTTTGCTCGAAGAAGTACTTCAGACTCTTGTGATCTGTGAAGATCTCGACCCTTACACCATAGAGATGGTGTCTCCAAATTTTCAATGCATGCACTACGGCTACAAGTTCTAAGTCGTGGGTTGGATACTCAACTTCGTGAGGTGGAAGTTGTCGTGAAGCATAAGCCATCACCTTTCCTTCTTGCATCAATACACATCCTAACCCATTTTTCGAAGCATCGTTATAAACCACATATTCCTTGTTCGCTTCTGGGAGAGCTAACACTGGTGCTGTGGTTAACTTCTCTTTGAGTGTCTGAAAACTCTTCTCGCACTCGTCCGTCCATTTGAACTTATTTTCCTTCCGAAGTAGTTGCGTCATAGGTTTAGCAATCATGGAAAATCCCTCGATAAATCTTCTGTAGTAGCTCGCCAAACCTAAGAAACTCCTTATCTCATTTGGATTCGTTGGTGACTTCCAATTACGTACTGCCTCTACCTTGGCAGGATCCACCTTGATACCTTCGGCGGACACGATATGCCCAAGAAACATTACTTCCCTCAACCAAAACTCGCACTTACTGAACTTAGCATACAGTTTCTCGGCTCTAAGTATTTCCAACACTATTCTCAGGTGCTCTTCATGCTCCTTCTCATTCTTGGAGTAAATGAGAATGTCGTCTATGAAAACTAAGACAAATTTGTCTAAGTATGGGTGAAAAATTATATTCATGAGATCCATGAATACTGCGGGGGCATCGGTCAAACCAAATGGCATAACCAAGAATTCGTAGTGGCCATATCTGGTTCTGAAGGCAGTCTTAGGTACATTCTCAGGTTTGATTTTCAGTTGATGATACCCGGATCTTAAGTCTATCTTCGAAAAGACTCCAGCGCCCTTAAGCTGATCAAAAAGGTCTTCTATCCTTGGCAAAGAATATTTATTCTTAAGGGTAATCTTATTGAGCTCTCGATAGTCTATGCACATCCTCATAGAACCATCTTTCTTTCTGACAAACAACACAGGTGCTCCCCAAGGTGAAACACTTGGTCTGATGAAACCAAGGTCTAGCAACTCTTGCAGCTGGATCTTGAGTTCTTCTAACTCCTTCGGTGCCATCCTATATGGGGCTTTTGATTTGGGAGCCGATCCTGGTTCCAAATCAATTGTGAAATCTACATGACAGTCTGGTGGTAAACCAGGTAATACTTCTGGAAAGACATCTTCATATTCGTTCACAACCTTCACGTCTTGAATGGTCTTCTTAGCTCCTGGTTCTTCAACTAGGTACACGAGATAAGCGGTGCAACCTTTCTTCTTCATCAACTTCTTGGCTTGTATGGCGGATATTATCGGTATCACCCTGCCCATCGAAATCCCATGAAATTTGGTTGGTTCTCTACCCGGGGGTTGAAAAGAGATTTTTCTCTCTTTGCAGAGAATTGTGGCATAATTCTCTGACAACCAGTCCATTCCTAAGATTATGTCTACATCCCACATTATCATAACGTTCAAGTTGTTTGCTTTAACCTTAAGAGTTCCAATTTCTAATTCTAGGTTAGAACAAACATGCGTGGAAGTAGTGATCTCTCCTGAAGGTGTAGCTACTCTCATAGCGTGCTCAGCTCTTACGGGTCTGATGTCTAAGTTATCCGCACATGAACCGGCAATAAAAGAATGCGATGCGCCAGTATCAACCAGTATCTTAATGGGGGTGTTATGAAGTTTACCCATACCTGCTAGGTTTCCTTTTCCCTTATGTTGTGTTCCCTGTTTGATCGTGCATGCCCTTGCATTCTGCTATTGTTGAGCGTGCTGCTGAAATTGCTGTTGCGTCATTTGTTGTTGCGGCTGGGCCTGCCTCAAAGGTTGGGGCTGTCCATACTGATTCTGTCCTGCCGCTTTCAGTGGCTTCGGGCAATCCCTCTTCATATGCCTTTTCTGTCCGCAGTTAAAGCAAACACCCATGCCTGCTTGACAAACACCCGGATGCGTCCTATTGCACTTAGGACAAACAGGAATGATAATCCTCCCTGGGTTATTTCCTTCTTGGTTGAAATTCCTCTGTTGTTCTTGCGGCTGATTTTGCTGATTATTGCCTCTCCATGGCCCTGCTTGTCTATTTCCTTGTAAGTACAACCCTGACTGATTGTTTCCTTGCCACGACTTCCTGTTGTTGTTGTTCTGATTAGGCTGCTGATAGCCTTGCTGATTACCGCTTCTCTGATTCCCTTGGTTGTTGTAGTTCCGATTATCTATTTCCCCCTTCCCATTTTCGTTTCCCTAGGTAATTACTATTATTGTTGTTATAATAGCCTCAGTTTTGATTCTGGGTTGGAGTTGGGGTGGGTGTTATCACTTTCTTCTCGTCAGGCACTACGGCCTCCATCTCTAGAGCTCGCCCTAGAACATCAGTGTAGCTCAGTCCTCCATGACTGGCTAAAGCTATCCCTAATTCATGTCTAAGTCCCCCACAGAACTTCTTAGCTATCTTCTCCTCTGTATCCACCTGAGTAGGTGCATACCTCGACAGTTCGCAAAACTTTGCATCGTATTCCATGACTATCATCTTTCTCTATTTTATGTTATAGAACTCGGCTTCCTTTTGAGCTCTATACGTCTTAGGCACGTACTTATCAAATAGTGCCTCCTTAAATTCTTCCCACGTGAAACGAGCCAAGTGCTCTGCAGGTATTACTTTCTGCCGAGCCTCCCACCAGTAGTCAGCTGATCCAGAGAGCTGGAACGCAATGCATGCTAGTCGCTCCTCATCAGTACATCTGAGGAGTTTGAAAATTCTCTCAATGGTCCACACCCAAAGTTTAGCATCGCTTGGGCTACCAGATCCATTGAACACAGGGGGGTTTCACTTGAGAATAGTTCCTCTATATCTCGACGGGGTGGTGGTGGAGGTGGTGATGGTGATGGTGGTGGAGGGGTCTCATGATGTTCTTGTTCTTGCTCCCTTTCATTTTGTGGTGGACGTCTTCCACGTCCCCTGGGTCTACCAGGTCCTCTTCTGTTGTAAACATTTCTAGGCGCCATTTTTGAAACTAAACATAACAAGAATTCTTATTAGCACTTGCTTTTAAGCCTTTATTAACTTACTAACCCCTTTTTCCAACTTAAACAAGTTCACGGAAAAGAAAAAATAGATAATAACTTTGATACTAGCTCTTTAATCTTTTAACTTCCCAAGTTAAACTAAACTCTCGTTAAACAAGTTCGTTCAATATTCTGAATTACTACACGATTTAAAAGAAACTTCTCGTGATCAAAACCCTCTCGCGGGTCATATATATATACATATATATATATATATATATATATACATCAAAAGATTACTAGTTTGCCTTCAACAAGGACTTATACAAAAGAAAATCTAGACTACAACGAGTCTAAGCTAGGCTAACTGCCTATCTGTGTAAAGGATGCACTACTGGTTACATTATTGTACCACTTGAAGTACTAGAACGGAAACGTTCCAAAAACTCTGTATCCGCATAGAGTACTACAAAAAGATAGTTACTGATCCGACTATGTACAAGACAAAAAGAAACTACTACTACTACGCATCTAAAACGCTCTGCTCAACTAGTTGCGGTCGAGTCCGTACTGCCCTCTACGGCCTGATCCCTCTCCGGGTCCTCATCCGGGTCCTCCTCCGGATCATCCTCTGAATCATCCTCTGAATCTGAACCAAAGACGAGCTGAAGTGCCTCGTCAACCCTCAAAGTAGTGTCGTCCAAAAGTGTAAGTGGTGGTGGAGGCACATCTGAAACTGTCCTCTCGGAGTCCGAAACCAAGTAGTCCCAACTGGTCTCTACTGTCCGCTTCTTCAGGGGAAGAAGGTGCTCTGGAGTGTAACTAGACTCGTACTCTTCTCTGGATCAGACCCTGGATGGTCCTGCCTCAAACTCTGCTCTGACTCTGGCCAGCTCTGAACAAATCTCGTCAAGTGGTCTAGGTAGAGATGGTAACTGTAACAGGGCGGCAAGCTCTGTGTCTGTCTCCAGGTATCCTGGTCCCATCTCAAACGGTCCCCGAACTCTCACACTAGGCTCGGGTATAAATGGAGTAGGTAACCTTAACATAGCAGCTGTCTCTGCGTCCTCTACGTATCCTAGTCCGGGAATCAACTCCTCAATGGGTGGATGAACTGGCGGCGACTCCAACAGTGCAGCCATCTCTGACTCCAAGACTAAAGGCTCTGTCTCTGGGTCTAACTCCTCAGTGTCCTCACTAGGTATAAACACTGGAGGGATCTCTAACTGTGCGGCCATCTCTGGATCTATCTCAACATGCTCTGACTCTGAAACTGCTGGAAAGTGAGTGTAGGGTGGATGCGCCTGAATGGGATACGATGCTACGAGTCTGCTCTAAAAGAAACGCTTTTGTACTGCTAGACCGAATCCTGAGTAGTCACCCGTCGGCTCTACATCGTCGCCAAACACTCCAAGGTAGTACCAAGCCGTGTCATGTGCCCAACCACGCCACTCCTCTGGTAGTCGTATAATCAGGTCGAATATAGTCTGACGCTCTGTAACAGAATGGCGGGCTGCATGGTAAACTGCTGAAAAATTACTAATTATTTGTCCTATATCATGATTCGGGTCTGCCTCATAATCTCGATACTCATCTAGTATCTGATCTGCCCAAGTACGCTGTGGCAGTGATTGGCTCTCCTGAGCCGCGTCAAGTCTAGTATCCATCCTACAAAGTTTTTAAGAAACACGGATCAGTAACGGGTAGGATAATAACTTATCTTAAGGGAAATCTTAAATTACAAGTAGAATATTCCTTATTCAATTGTAATATCACCAACACTTAAACAACCGCTTATCTTAAACATCTAGCAATTCAAGAAATTGCACTCAAACAATATATAGAAATAAAATTTCGAGATCTTATTTCCATCTCTTATCTTATTATTCTTTTACTTCTTATTACTTTCTTACTTTACTTCCTTATCACTTTCTTTCTTTATTTCTTCCTTGAAGAAAAACTTCTTGACGGTTCTTGCTTATTAAAACAAAGTAAAGATTCTACTTTGTTCATGTTACTTATTCAAAAGTAACATTTGTTTACAAAAGATTCTGTCCTTCTCGACACTTGAATCTCGTACCTATCGTATTCTTCGTTCAATTACGAATTATGAAATAAATTCCAAAAGAATATGGAATAATAACTGGAGAATAACTTTAGAACCCAAGTTCTAGTCGTCGTTGGAATCGATCGATCGTTGGAAATTAACTAAGATTCGTGCTCGATTCTTAATAGTTAAAACGAATCTCTTCTTGGAGTTCTAACAAGGCGAACTTCAACTGAAGAACGACTTCGTTCATGTTACTTATACGTAGGTAACATCGTCTCTTTCATTCGTCTTTGATCCCTTTTATTCTGTCCTTCCTGTTCCACGATCTCCTTTCGAAATCATTTGGACTAACGCTTCTTAAAACGTCTATGTTCTTCAGGGAATCGGGAAAATCCTTAGGACAAAGTCTATGTTCTCAATGAACTGGGAAATCCTTAGAATCAATCTACATTCTCGTGCCAACATACTTTTCAAAATTTAAAAGAAATTATGGCGCAAATAATTTCACATAATTCACATAACAAAACAAATATAATTCTTATACTTTTAAAATAATTCTTTACTTGGCACCTTTATTTCATTCTCAACTTGAATACTTTATTCAAAAAAAAAAATTCTTAAAAGAAATCACTTCTCTTGAAATTCTTTCCTTTCTTTCTTTCTTTCTTTCCTTCTTTCTTTTGTTGAGTCGATGTAGCGGGAGATTAAGTTGTCGTCTACACTCATATTCTTAGTGTCACGACCTAACTTTACTTGAAAGAAGACTCGGGTATAGAGTATGAACGAATACTCTATCTGACTACTCGAAAGAAGACTTGTATGCAGAGTAGAAACGATTGCTCTGATACCACTCTGTCACAGCCCCAAATCCCGAGGGACGGCAAAGCCGAGGTGCGACTAGGGATTGGATTAAAGAAGCGGGAAAGAAAAGGGATGAATGAATAAACAGATTTAAATAATAGATTAACTTCTATGAACAAGACTTCATTAAGAAAAGAAAGAGTTGATCTCGAAAGATCACACGACAAGATTCTCAAAAGGAACTAAGTTATAGTACAGAAACTTAGACCAAAAGTGATTTACAAGACAAAACAAAAATGTTTAGAGTTTGGCAGCGGAAACAAAGAACTTAAACACTACAGTTCTTTTCTTATTCATAAACCTACTCAACCATCGCCGCTCCCGTCACTCAACCTGCACATTTAGAAAACATATGCAGGGCTAAGTACATAAAGCACTTAGTGGGCACCTTGCCTAAAACATAATAATAAGTATAGATAAATCAGGCATCTCATTTCTGTAGCACATCGGGGTTTTCTTTCAAATGCCCGTATCTACTAAACATGTTCTTTCTCATTTTCACAAATTACAGCTCTGCAGAGCATTTTTCTTAGATGTTACGTTCAATCTTGCCCAAAAATATCACCGTGGCTGGTTACCCCTCAACAGGATACCACATACACCACAGGCTACTGTGTACACTAACTTTGGATAGCAGGTCGGCTAACTCAAAGTCCGATCGTTTTAGTTAGCAGGTCGGCTAACTAATAATTCTGGATAGCAGGTCGGCTAACTCAGAAGGGTACAAGAGAACTCACATAAAACAAGTATTTCATGCCCTGATTATCACTTTGAAAACACAATTATCAAAGCAATAAAGAAAAGGTTTTCGAGCATTGCTCATTTTTTTTCATATATATAAAAGCCCACCTTGAAATTACAAAACTATAATACGAGCTTCCTTCTTCGATCTTCCGTCCTATCTTTGGCGCTGACTTCCTCCTTTCATCGTGAATAAACAAACTTTAAAACTCGGTCGCAACGATAAAAGAAATGGAAAATCGAAAATAGGTTTTAGTCTTTTAGGCCTTTGCACGCTAAACTAATCTCTTTTAATTAAACGGAAACGAGATTCGAACGCATCTTGTTTAGAACTCACTCGGTTCCTTACTCGACATTCAGGTCAGTAGATAAAAGGTAGTCAATAGCTTATAACGACTTAAGAGTTCAAAAGGAATCAAGTTGAAAAGAATTCAACTTAAGAAACTAGGTTTCGAAAAAATCTGCTTAGATCAGTAAGTCTCTACAGAACAGGAGATTTTGAAACAGGGAACGTGCCCTGTACCAAAAGAAAGCCACAGATGTCTAGTTTACTCTCCAATTTACGGATCTCAATTTCGTTAAACGAGCTAAGAGTTATGACAGTTTCCGTGGAAGGTCGCAAAACAGTCCGCGATTAACCCTAATGCTCGATAATTCGACGTACGACTTCCTAGGTTCGACTTATGTTATTCCACCTAAATTCTCACGAAATTTACACCTTAAGGCAGTCAATACGTACCATCAATCGTGATGAACTCCTTTTCATTTCTCGATTACAAACACGACGTACAAATCCTCGACTTTCAATCTAATCAAGTACTATACCAATTCAAACTCAATCTAATTCAAACTTCTATTCCAACTTCTCGTTTATAAACTATAACTTATATCATCTCGAATCTCGGATGGAAATATCGTCAACTACAATCTCGTTCGTTTATCGATAACATTCATAAATATAAAATTAAATTCCTTGTTCGACTTTTCCATCGACACTTAGATTCATTTCTTCGTCTCTTATCAAAATTCTAACCTTCTTAGAATTCGTTCAAATTTTCCCTAACAAGATTAACATATATTAAAATCGCAAACCTAAATCATTATCTAATCTCGACTTATCGACGAGCTTTCGTCTCTTACGTTTTTCATTTTATTCTTAGAAAAATTCCAATAAATTATATAATCACCTATACACTTACAACATCTCTTTTATATCATCATCTCAAACAATTCATAACATATACTACATCAAATCCTTATTCTTTCTCTCTTACACTTCTATTTTTATTTTTAAAAAATTCTTTAATAATTCATGTAGCCATCTATCATCCTATTGAACACTAATCCATCAATTAATACTCAAGAAAATCAAACTACAATAAACCCCCAATTTCTTAAAATTCTCGGTATTAGCAATTAAATTAGGAGAGATGATTTCTTCATTATTTCAATCCATAAAATCATTTCTAAGCATACCACAACATGTATTAATCAAGGATTAACACTTCTACATCAAGAATTGGATTTCAATAATTCAAACCCTAACCCTAGAATTCGGTCCTCATTAATTAGTTAGGGAAGTTGAAATCTCTTTGCACGAATAATCAATTAATCCTAATTCTATGCTTAATTTATCAACTAATCAAGATTTAAGCATCCTATCCCATTTTCCCTAATTTTCGGTCAAACCCTAATACTGAGGGGATTTTGATTTTCTTTCTAATTCAACCATAGAAATCAATTCCTATCCATCTCATAACATGAAAATTAAACTTAGAGATCCTACTACAAATTATAGAAATTTTCGGTCACCACAATCATAGAAGAATTAAATTTCTAATTGGATAGAAATGGAGATTAAGTGATTATCTTGAAGTTTATAAGGTTAGAAATGAGATTGAATGGATGATGATCAAGATGGATGAAGAAATTCCTTGCAAAGCTTGAGCTTCAATGGTGGAATTGAAGAACAAAAATTGAAAGAGAGATGAAGTGATGGAGGTGGCGGCATTGAGGGGTAGGAGAGAGATGAAGATGACTAATTAGAAGTATGAGGTGGAAAGAAAACAAGCATGAGGTGGAAATTAAGCTTGAGGTGTAAAGTTAAGAAGAAATTAGAATGTATGACTCACTAAGGCATGTGGCAGTTTTGGCTTGATATTTAAGTCAAAATACCACGTTTTACGAGTCCGAGATGACGTAATAAAAATCGAGAATTAAAAACGTAGTCGGTTACGTTTTCGTCGGAATCTAATTTGACAATTAATTCCGAAATAATCTACGTACTCGGAAAGTATAATTTAATTTCTAAAATCCGATAAAAACTCGGGACATCACAGTCCAAATTTTGTCCGGAAAATAGTAAAAATCAATTTTTCCTAACTTACTCGTTTCGCAAAAAGAGTGAATGTAAAGTTCGACGGTTTCTCGATCTGAGTTCTCGAACTAAAAAGTTTTCGTACGCGAAAACCCTAATACAGTAGTCGTTTAACCGACTTCTGGAATTATTTTTAAAAACGGATTTCACACATGGAAATATGACATAGTAATAAGATTTGGAACTTGCACACTAATAAGATTTTGGTTCTTGATATACTAGACATGCATCTCTTTAACCCAGAGTTTATTCTTCTTTTGAGCTAAGCTTCATACAGTATATCACATTAAAATAAGGTAATAAACATTAGATTCACCTTCATGCAACACTTTGCAATGAGATGATTCATGTAATATTTACTGTCCAACGAGATGATCCTTTACAATAATTTGTCAAATTATAACTTTGAAATAAGTATTGAATTATTATTTTTAATTTTTTTTTATAAATTACAACCTAAAATGATTGTCCTTCAATATACGAGATATCCACTCATGTAATACTTATTTTCAATGAGATGATCCTTTATATAATACTTATTGTAATGATTTATCGAAGTATATCACTTCATGATGGTCTCAATACGAGTTCTGGTGTATGGGGGGGGGAATACACCAGATAAAACTTTTTAAAACAACCCCCTAAAAATAACTCAACCGAGTAATGGAACTTAGTTGGAATCACAACCGAGTAAGAAACACTCGGTTGGAAGTGATGTGATGTGCGGAATGTGGTGGAAAATAACTCGTATAATATCAACTCACGCTTTTATGCAGGGTTGGTCAAAAACCAAAACAATTGATATGGAATAATGCAGTTTGTATGCAGGTTAGATACTCAGTTGAATATGCAATAAGTAACTGAAAATAAACTCAACACACAAGATTTAACGTGGTTCGGAGAGAACTCCTACGCCCACGGGGAGTTGTGAGTCCACACAACTCAGTCCAAGTTCTTCTGGACAAACCACAAAGCTTACGCGGGCTTTGCAACCGTTAGGATAAGTTTACGGGTACTTATTAACCTTACAGATTAATTTACGGGTACTAATCAACCTATCTACTCAATTCCGGGAAGAGTAGGATCCTAACACTCCTTTTGAGAGGATGTGTGTAAAAGATTGGTTCCAACTAATAGCTCGAACACGAAGCGAGCTATGATCTAACACTCTACGAACTCTCAACAAGTGATGTTCTCAAGGTTGGATCGAAAGACACAGAAACTAAGTCTAACACTCTAGAACTCTCAACACGTGATGTTCTAAGAGGATAACTAGTTATGCTTGAGTGCAGAATGAAGTTGTTCTTTGCTTGTATATTTCTTCTCGCACTTGTTCGTCTCGTGTGTGTGTCTTCTATAAGTGTCTGTACTTCTTGAATGAATGAAGGCCTCTATTTATAGGCGGAGAGAATCAACTAGCCGTTGGATGAACCGTTGATCTTTGTTCTTTGAAAGCGATGGCTTGTCTCTCATCTCTGCAGACTTTCCGGATTTGGCAACTGAGTGCTTCTGCTTTCTATCTGAGACAGCCTTGTGTTGGGCCAAATGAGGTAATGACAGAGAGTCAAACCTTCACGTGACTTCCTTATTCGAAATTCAAATCTCAACATAAGACTTTCAACATGAGTGGTTGGTTGAGAGTTTCGTTCTTCATCTGACTTGTTCTTCAGCTGATGTTCTATCTGAAAGTTAACAGTTGAACTCTCAGCTGAGTTGAGCTTCATGCTATTGAACTTCTTGGTTCGAGTCCTACAGCTGATGTTCTGAAGATGAACGCTCAGTTGTATTTCTTGATGTTGTGAGTCTGATCAGTTGGCTCCGAACGCTCAGTTGTCTTTCTTACAACTGATGTTCTCTTGAATCTTCCTCCTCTGAATACTTAGTTGACTTTTGCATCTTCTTCCTTTGAATGCTCAACTATTGTTTTGACACTTGAACGCTCAGGAGATGTTCTTGTGTCTTCCCTTTTTGATTCTCCTCAAATGAACGCTCAGTTGTATTCTTTACAACTGATGTTCTATCTCTGAGTGATGCCTTGTTGCCGTCTTCAGCTGGAGACCTGTAAAGATAAAATCTTAACAATGCTCAAACAGCGAGCCTAAAAGCTAACTCTAGGAATTGGCAACAACTACTCAGTTGGGGTCAGTTGGTTTTGGAATCAATCAAAACTTTTACTTAAATTTCCCAACAATTTCCCCTTTTTGATGATGCCAAAACCCTTACAGATCAAGACTCAACAACTTTAAAACCCTTATAAAATTCTTACAAAACGAACTGATCTAAATCCTACTGACCTATCCAAAATCTCAGCTGAAATTCTAGACAGTCTATAAGATTAAAACATTTAAGGGTTAGCACAGTTATAACATGGTATTGAAATAACTTGGTGATTCAGAGCTTGGACAATGTGAGATTGTACGTCAAGTTGAATCGTATAACTGAATAGTTTTTATTACAACTGATGATTACAAAGATAAGCTCAAAAGATAAAATTTACATCAGTTGCTAAAAAACTAACTGAGCTAATATTGAAGCCCATACTTGCTAAAAATTCTCACAAAAATTTCTCTCTTCGCAGCTGACTCCTTGGAAATGTCCACCTCATGCTCTTTGCAGACCTGCCTTGCCTCGGCTGTAATCTTCGTCCAGTTGGGGTTGCGAGAGTCTGAGAGGAAGGGAGGCTGATAAGTAACCCTCTTAGGAACCGGAACTGTGTTCAAGTCCAGCTTTGCTTCAATCATAGCACGCCTGAACTGGCTGAACATGCCCGGGTCCTCAGAGTGCAGCTCGGTCAACGCTTCCTTGAACGCTTTCCTCGGGTCATCGGTTGCGTAAACCTTCCTGTAGTAGAAGTCATTTACGAACTCCTGCTTGAAGAGCTCCCATTCCTTGTTCCATTCGGTTGGCATCCACTTATCAACATGCCTGAACCGACTTTGGACCTTAGACTTCCCTGGCAACCTCTGTTGCTTCAACTGAGCTTCAGCCTTTGTTTGATGTTTGTTGATGCGGCGTCGGCTGCGGAAGGCAACATTTTGGTCCAGGTTCTTGGTAATCTTCTTCAACTCCTCTTCAAACTGGTTCACTCTTCTCGCCTGGCTGGCTGCAAACTTCTTTATCCAGCTTGGATTCATATAATCTTTTTCTTCAACATCCATAGCCTTGGCAACTGCAATACACTCTTCGGCTGTGATACCGTCGAGTTCCGAATCAACCTCGGCTGCGATCTCGGCTATGGAGTTGTAAGAGACTTTGAACTTCTCTGCCTGCTCCAAGTCTTTTGACATTTGAGCTCCACCGACTTCGGTTGACTTGGGAGCAGCAGACTTCCTCCTCAGCTGGGATTTTGATTTTGTAGCAGCTGGCACTTCTTCCTCGGCTTGGGTCTCTTCTTCGCCCTGCACCTCAACATTCGCCTCCTTCTCTTCCCTCTTTTTGGCATCAGCAACAAGGCTTGCTACTGATCCATCCAGAGAGGTGAGCTACTATTCGGTTTGTTGAATGCGGTTGAAGAGTTCATCGACCGCGCACTCGATCTCAACCTTCTTCACCAGTTCAGAGTCATGGCGCTCTTGTTTGGCTTTCTTCAAGGCAGAGAGGTTCTCGATGATCTCAGTTTGAAAAGCAACGAACTCAGCCCATCGCGACTCGAACCGAGACTCCCATTCTGCATCTTGAGTCTGTTGGGACTTGGCGAGATTGGAGTCGGACAAGGATTTGAAGACGTTCAGCTCCGACTTGATCCCCAGAAGAGTGGACTTCAGTTCTGACAAGTCTTGGCTGGTGGAGGAGGAGAAATCATCCAGCTTTGTCTTCATCGCAACATTCTTCTCCACCAGCTGCTCGTTCTTTTCTTCCTGTGCTGCCAACATCTTCAGTTGATCTTCTTTGTGTTGTTGGATGTTGGCGAGCATCTCTGACCTCAGCTGGTTCACCCTCTTAGCTATCAGCTCACAGATTTCTTCAGATGTGGGAGCTGGCTGATCAGCTGGAGGGGCTTCTTCAATCAAAGCTTGTTGCTCAACTGTCACCATGGCTTGTCGGTTGGCCAGGTACAGTTGCAGCTCTTTTTCTTCGTCCTTCGCTACGGCGGCGGCTGCATCCAGATTATTGAGGAACTCAGCTGACTTGACGAGCATACTGTCGAGGAATTCAACGCAGTCTTGTCCAGCTGTTTCCCTTGTATCAGTGCCTTCTGCCTTGCTGAGGTCCAGACGACGCGTCAGCAGGGCCACCTTATTGTTGTACGCCACTTCCAGGTTGGCGTAGTTGAAGTAGTCACGGATGCGGGACTCATCCGCCTTCAGTCTGTCCCAGCTGTGCACCCTGATTGTGTCTTCCTTCACGTACCAGTGACTGAAGATCAGGTTGAACTGGTACAATAGCTCTGTTCCAAGAGTTGCGAAAATGAGCATGTCGCGAGCTTCTGGGAACATCCCGGTCAGTTTTTGGAAACAGTAGGCCACCTTGCCTTCGTGTTCCAACGCGACTGCCTGGCAGTCAGCTTCATCGTCTATTAGGGAGGGGGATAGATCATATGGTAACGGTTCAAATGTTTCATCAATGTTGGCGAAAGAATCGGTCACAACATTGGCATCGAGCTGGGAGCTCGGAATATGGGATTCAGTTGGGAGGGGGGTTTCAATTGGTTCCTCAACATTGGCTGAAGAGATGGTCTCAATGTTGGCATCAAGCGATGAGCTCGGAAGATTTGGCTGTGTTTGGGTTGAGAGAGCAAGAGGCTCTTGAGGCGGTACGACATCAACTCCTGCCGTGGGGGAGGTTGGAGCATCTTCAATTTCCTCAGATGAGGAAGAAGCATCCGACGTCAAGTCCGTCTCCATCCATTCAGCCTCGTCAGCTCCGGTGGTGCGAGGGGCGATTTCGAAAGTGGCGGCCTCAGCTGAGCGGCTCGACTGGGATGGCTCCTCAGCTGGTATCGCCTCCTCAGCTGGTGCAATCACAGCTGGTACCTCCTCCTCAGCTGGTGCAATCACAGCTGGTACCTCCTCCTCAGCTGGTGCATCCACAGCTGGCTCCTCAGCTGGAATCTCCTCACCATGCTCCTCAGCCGGCTCCTCAGCTGACATCTCCTTAGCTGGAATAACCTCGGCTGGTGCTTCAACCGTCTTCTCGAATTTTACCCTTAGCCTTTTCTTAGCAGACTCCTCCTCCTTCTCTTTCACCGAGTCAGCTCGTCGTCGGCGTGCAGCTTTGGATTTTGTGGGGCGAACGACAGCTGGTTCCCCCTCAACTGTTTCCCTTTCCTCAGCTGGCTTCCCAGCCTCCTTCTTCTCCTTAGGAGTGTAGATGCTCCTAAGCACCTCCTGTGCCTTCTTCGCTGTTGGAAACAGCATCAGCTTCTTGACTGGCGTCTCCTCACGGTCGTCCCAGACCATGTTCCGACCCTCGGTTGCGAGCAGGATCAGAGCTGAGATCTTGCACCCAAAGTTGAGCGTCCCTTTCACATTCAACAGTTTCTCTCCTGAGTTTGTTGTGGTTTCGGAGATTTTCGACTTCTCTACCATCAGCTGGTTCAGAAAATATCGGAACCAGTCAATCTCATGCCTGTGCTCCAACGCCACCAACTGCTTAAACTTGGGTCGGCTGATGTCGCCGAAAGCTCCACTGTAGCCAAACACAACCTTGGACACAACATCGAAAAACAGTCGATGTTCTGGCTTCAACTTCGTCCTCTGCATATTGCTCTTCAACCTCTCTGGGTTGATCAGAGCATTCTCCAAAAACTCATCGGCGTGCTCGTCGGTTATGTTTTCAATTAGTTCCGTGGATGTGTGGTTTATTGGGATGACGTGGCGAAGTACGTCGAAAACTGCTATGGGAAAGGAAACACGGCGAATGGTCCTAGCCGGAACATCGCGTTGCCGACAGGAGACTTCCGTTGTAACTCCTTCTCTGCTGTCGATGGAGGCATTCAGATTGACGTAGAATTCGTCGACCTGTCACCTGAGCAGGTGGGAAGGGTAGAGCTTCGCCCATTCCAGGAGCCCGTTCTCCCTGAGTATATTTGCAAGAGGAGACAGTACAGGCGACTCTAATTCCTCGTCGGAGAGGATCTGTTCGAAGTGAATCTTCCACACCAGCAGGTCGAACGATTCTTCGTAAGAGGTGGGGACTAGAGATGGTCCGAAAGACGTCATTTTCTTGCCTTTAGGAGCCATTTGAGATCACTGAGAATCTATATATAAGAATGAAGGAAATTCTTTGCAGAAAATAGTTAGACAGAATCTGAGAAGACGATGAACAGTTACTGCAGATAATCACAAATATAGAAGGTAAGAGATCACTTCCTGATTTTCCGCCTTTTATAGGTTTTTGGCTCGGTTGAAATTGACGGCTAGGGTTGAATGGCGCGAATCCATCAACGACTGAGATCTCGCGACTGTTGACTAGCTTTGACTTGACGTCATAATCCGAGTTCCAACCAGCGCGTGAGAAGGTGAACTGTTTTTCATGTCAGCCCAGTCGCACTATAAAGTAGGCTATTGATGTTCAGCCGTACTTTACATTTAATGCGACATGATGGCTATTTTAATGTAACTGACTAGATCAGGAATGTTTGAATTTATTTCAAACATTCTCATTTAAGATCATAACACCTTCAGTCATAAATGTTACTTACCAGCTGATGTTGGAATCAGCTGTGTTCCCATGTTGCGGCATACCATCAGCTGACTCGAGTTCGTCTGTTCAACTGACGTTTGATCCAATGTTGCAGCATACCATCACGTGACTCGAGTTCGTCTGTTCAGCTGACGTCTGATATCTTCGGTTGGCGATCCGCATCCGAGATTCTCCCTTCATCTGAGCTTCCCCCTCAGATGGATATCTATCTCTTGACCTCAGCTGGTTCCTCATCAGATCGATCCAACAATCCAAGTAGATCACATAGCATTTTGAACCGCGCTTCGGGTAGAGGTTTGGTGAAGATATCTGCTCTTTGAATCTCAGTTGGAATTTTCTCCATGGAAACGTCCTTCTTCTCAATATGATCTCGGATGAAATGATGTCGGATGTCAATATACTTTGTCTGAGAGTGGTGAACAGGATTCAAAGAGATAGCAATGGCACTTAAGCTATCACAGTGAATGGGAACCTGCCCAGTTGCGACTTCATAATCTCTCAGCTGTTGTTTGAGCCACAACACTTGCATGCAACAGCTTCCGGCAGCCATGTACTCTGACTCGGTTGTAGAAGTGGCAACACGTGATTGTTTCTTGGAGAACCACGAAACTAGATTGCTTCCCATGAACTGACAGTGTCCTGAAGTGGACTTCTTGTCCAACCGATCTCCGGCTAAATCCGCATCTGAGTATCCAGTCAGTTGGATATTGTCGTCGGTTGGATACCACAACCCAACATTAACAGTGCCCTTCAGATACTTGAGGATGTTCTTTGCTGCCAACATGTGTGCTTCCCTTGGCTGAACTTGGAACCGAGCACACACTCCAACTGCGTAAGATATGTCTGGCCGACTGGCAGTTAGATACAGCAAAGAACCAATGATCCCTCTATACATACTGGCATCCACGAGCTTTCCCTCAGTTCCAGGTTCAATCTTCCAGTTAGTATTCATTGGGATCCTTGTGGTCTTACTTGTCTGCAATCCGAACTTGGTGATGAGCTCTTTTGTATACTTGGACTGATTGATGAAAATCCCTTCTGGCGACTGCTTCACTTGTAATCCAAGGAAATAATTCATCTCGCCCATCATCGACATCTCGAACTTCTCCTTCATGAGATCTGAGAATTTCTTGCACAGCTCCTCTGACTTGGAACCGAATATTATGTCGTCCACGTAGATTTGCACAACAAGTATATCATCTCCAACTTTGATGGTGAACAGTGTTTTGTCAACTGACCCTCGTTTGAACCCCGAGTTCAGAAGAAAATCACAGAGAGTGTCATACCAAGCCCTGGGTACTTGTTTCAATCCATAGATTGCTTTCTTCAACTTGTACACTCTTCCATCTCCAGCTCAAAACCTGGAGGCTGTTCAATATATACATCTTCCTTAATATCTCCGTTGAGGAATGCACACTTCACATCCATCTGATAGACCTTGAACTTGTGAAATGCGGCATAGGCTAGAAAAATTCGGATAGCTTCCAGTCTTGCAACCGGCGCGAATGAGTCTTCAAAATCGATTCCTTCTTGTTGGCAATATCCCTGAGCTACCAACCTTGCCTTATTCCTCACGATGAATCCAATGGCGTCTCTCTTATTCTTGAAAATCCATTTTAATCCAATGACTTTGACACCATTTGGTCTTTCTACCAACTCCCAAACACAGTTGCGTAGAAATTCATTCAGTTCCTCTTGCATGGTTGTTTTCCAGTGAACACAGTTGAGATCATCCACAACATTCTTCGGTTCTGGCACATCAGCTACAAAGCAAGAAATCATGGCAACATCTCCAGCTTGCTCGAACTCTTCTAGAACTGCCAACTCCTCAGCATATTCAGCGTAAATGTTGGAATCTTCCTCGGTTGACTCTAGATTTGCAACTCGGCTTCTTGTACGCACACCCTCGGTTGGATCTCCTATGATGTTGTCAGTGGAATGATCTTCATACCATCTTCGGTTGCGTCTTCCTTCTTCTTCCAACAGTAGCTGTTCCAGGATTTCAACTGATGGTGAATCCTGAGCAGTGGGAGATGCTGGAATCTTCAGAGCTGAAGATTGATCAGTTGTTGAGTCTGGATTCTCAACATTGACACTATTTTAAACCAGACTCGGTTGGGCTTCGGATCCTGATGCAGTTGGAGAGGCATCAGCTGAAGTTCTCCCTTGAGATGAGCTGGGGTCTTCACATTCATCTTCAGAGGAGTATGGATCATCATCCTCGATTGCCCATACCAATGGTTCAGCTAGATTCTTTTCCCTCAGTGTCTGCGATCTGGTGAGAACAGGTGGAACTTGTGGATCAGCTGGTTGTCCTTTAGCCTGTTCCCTGTACTCAAAAGTAGATTCATCAAAACTAACATGAGGTGTTATTTCCACAACACGAGAGCTGTTGTTGAAAACTCTATAAGCCTTGATCCGAGCGGCATATCCGAGAAATATGCCTTTCGAAGCCTTGGCGTCAAAAGTTTTCAACTGAGTCTTCCCATTGTTGTGAATATAACACTTAGAACCAAAAACGCGAAAATATGAAATATCAGGCTTCCTGCGTCTCCATAGCTCGTATGGTGTCTTTCCCAACCGCTTGGTTAGAAGAGACCGGTTCTGGGTGAAGCATGCTGTGTTGATGGCCTCAGCCCAAAATCTCTTTGGCAGAGCTGAGCTTGTTAACATGGATGTAGCTGCATCCTTCAGCGTTCGATTCCTTCGCTCAGCTACTCCATTCTGTTGTGGAGTACGTGCAGCTGATGTTTGATGTGTAATTCCATGCTTCTCGCAGTACTCGATTATGGTTTCATTTAGAAACTCGGTTCCACGATCTGATCGGATAGAAATGATCTTCATCTCTTGTTGGTTTGATATCCGATCCATCAATTTGGGTAGCTCATCTCGGGTTTCACTTTTGTGTCGCATGAAAATGGTCCACGTGTATCTGGAGAAATCATCAGTTACAACAAGGGTGTACTCGTTGCCATTCATGCTCTTTGGTGTAACTGGCCCGAAGAGATCCATATGGATCAGCTGTAGCACTCGGTCGGTTGAGGGAGTTGATTTCAACCGGAAGGAGGATCTAGTGAGCTTTCCCAACTGGCATGCACTGCAGATGTGTGTTGTTGAAAACACTCGGTTTGGAATGCCCTTTGCATGTTCTTGTCTGGCAAGTCGGTTCATTGTCTTGAAATTCAGATGGTTGAGCATTTTGTGCCACAGCCAGCTCACATCTGAACTGCTCTTTGATAACAGGCAAGTGTCAGGAGGACTACTGTTCCAGTCAGCATAGTAGACATTCCCAGTTGGCGATCGATTTCCCAACAATATGACCTGCTTTGTTCCGATATTTTTAACCCTGCAACCCTGTGCATCAAACTTGACAGAGAAACCATTATCACAGAATTGGCTGATGGATAGCAAGTTATGCTTCAATCCATCAACATATGAAACATTAGAAATTGACACATGATTGGTTTCAAGGGTACCGTATCCTTTGGTGTGACCTTTTGAGTTGTCACCAAAGGTAACTGATGGACCTTCTTTTTCCACGAAACTTCCAAGCAAATTCTTCAGATTTGTCATGTGTTTCGAGCATCCACTATCCATCACCCACATTGTTGTCGACGCTTTGTTCTTCCTCAGTTGTTTCTCCTGTTCCTGCACAAAGAAACTCGCTTAGGTCCCCAATTTTAGTTGGGTCCTGGAGGGTTAGAACCAGTTCCCCCTGGAACTGTTAGTCGCTTTTCCCTGTATACTCGGATGGATTTATCATTCCAGATCACTTTTCCTTCATCATCAATTATAACAACACCTCGGTTATCCTTAGGTTTGTTGTTAATAGTGATGTTCTGTTTCTTAGGAGGAGATGAATTCCTCCCATTTTGAACTTTCGGAGGACCAGCTTTCCCCCTATTTTGATGGCGATTTTTATCCTGTTGGATTTGTCTTGATGGTCGGACGCCTTGTTGGAATCTCTATGACTGATTCTGATTCCAACTCCTTGAATGTTGTCGATAGTTGTTCATGCCCTGTTGTTGGTTCATGTTGTGGCATGAATATCTCTAACTGTTCGAACTGTTTCTCATTGATTGACTCGGTTGGAACCTCTGATTGAACTGGTGATGGAACTGCTGTTGATTCAGATGGTTGGATTCTTGTTGGTTCCGCGGTCGGTTCCACTCTTTCTGATGTTGGCTCTGAGGTTGATTCAGATGTCGATTCTGATTTTGGTTCCTGTTGTATCTCCGATGCCTCTTGTTCCTCTTCTGAGACTTGGAACATTCTCCCTCGGTTGATGTCCCAACCGATGGAACGTTCTGTCCTCCATCCACTGCTCTTTTTCCTTTCTCAGTTGTGGTTTCCTTGGTCGGTTGAGCTTGCTGAGAAGTGGAGGCTGGATTAACTTTTGGAGACTCAACTGTGTTAGGTTCGACATCTTTGACCTCTACAACTTTGATGAAGGTTGCTGGAGGCATTCCAGTATCCTTGATCACATCATAACCGAGTCCTGACACGTCGCTGAGAAGTGGAGGCTGGATTAACTTTTGGAGACTCAACTGTGTTAGGTTCGACATCTTTGACCTCTACAACTTTGATGAAGGTTGCTGGAGGCATTCCAGTATCCTTGATCACATCATAACCGAGTCCTGACACGTCATCCATCTGTCTGCTGTAACTGATGAGATTCTCGATGATCTTGGATGACTGATACAGCTTGATTAAGTTGTCCTTCTCAGTTTGCAATTCCTTGAGGAGGACAGCTATATGCTCGGTTTGTCCGTCTGACTTCTTTTTCAGCTGGTCGATCTGAGCCTCTTGTCTGTTCAACTGAATGTGTTGTTCCTTGATCTGCTTCTTTAACTCCTCATCAGTTGGAGCCTTAGCCTCATTCAGTTGACTCTTGAGATTCTCAATCTCCTCGGTTTGACTCTTGATCAGATCGTCCTTCTCGGTTAAGGATTCTTCAAGTTTGGCGAACTGTTCTTGAAGACTCTTAAACTCAATCGATTGCTGATGCAGTTCCTACTGAGTTCTTAAAAGTCACTCCAGGAGGGTTCTAACTCTTCATCTAGTGTTTCCTGCATGTTAGAAATATTGGAAGAATTTAAATTAGCAGGACTAGAGTGTACCTCAGCATCATCCTGGTCGGCTCCAAGTGCCATGAGGTATTGATCCTGACCGATAGCGTTGTTGGTGGAAGTCAGCTCATCCTCATCTTCAGTGTCGGTGAAGATGTCCATGTCGCCAGCTGCTTCTTCTGCAACCATGGCCTTGTTCTTTCCAGTTTGTTTGGCCCTCAACGCTTCTCTCTCTTTCTTCGATAGATTTGGACAGTCAGCCTTGAAATGTCCCTCCTTGCCGCATTCAAAGCAACCGTTGTTCGCAGGCTTTGAATTGTCTCGAGTTCGGTTAGATTTGTAGAACCTCTTGTATTTTCCGAACCGAGTGTCCATGTCAGCTAGCTTCTTTGACAGGGCGGCTATGCTCTGTTGCAGCTCCTCTCTGCTTGGCTCCTTTGCAGCTGTGACCGCAGATCTTGTTGGCCTTGATGTTCTCGACTTGGAGTAGTCAGCTCGAAGTGCAACTGACTTTGTGGCTGAACCAACATCCTCATGTTGACTCGTCGGAACTGAGGACTGAGATCTTCGTCGGTTCACCTTGTACTCATTTCCCTTTAGGATTGAGAACAATCTTTCAGTTCCCATCTCACCAAGGTCAGCTCGGCTCTCGTGGATATTGGTGAAGGTATCCCACTCGGCTGGTAGAGCTTGTAATACTTTGAGGTTGATTTCTCTCAAAGTATACTTTCCTCTTCGGATGGACTGGATCCTTCTGATGATGTCCATGAACCAGAGCTCTAGCTGATCAATGGTTTCATCAGCTCTCAGACAGAAGTTGTCGAAGTCTTGGCAGGCATGTGAGAACTTGTTCTCCTTTGTCTCATCGCTTCCTTCACTCAGAGATGCCAAGATATCCCACATCTCTTTGGCAGTCTCGCACTCTTCAATCCAAGGAAGATAATCTTGTCCAACTGTGGACATGATCGTGCTCTGAGCCCAGATATCCAACTGGCTCACCTTGGCTTCCTCTGGAGTGAAGTCTTCTGGCTTCTTCTCCATCATCATCTCAGTAGAATCCCCATCATTGGGATTTGTGGGAGTGCGAGTTACTCTTTCTCTGATGATGATTGGTCCGGATGTGAGAACTTCTTGCATCCGATGATGCTTTGACAGTAGGATCTTCTTCATCCGAGTTCTCCAGGATGTGTAGTTTACAACCGAGAACATGACCACGATCTTATCTTTGACGTCCATCTGCACACAACAACAAAAGATAGATGCAAGCAGATATGCACTAGCGTGATAAAAAGATCTGTTCAGTTGACCACTGAAGAAAACACTTCGAATTCACACCTCGTGAAACAGAGTCAGCAGTCTTTTGAACCACTGCTCTGATACCACTTGATGGTCCCGATACGAGTTCTGGTGTATGGGGGGGAATACACCAGATAAAACTTTTTAAAATAACCCCCTAAAAATAACTCAACCGAGTAATGGAACTCAGTTGGAATCACAACCGAGTAAGAAACACTCGGTTGGAAGTGATGTGTTGTGCGGAATGTGGTGGAAAATAACTCGTATAAAATCAATTTACGCTTTTATGCATGGTTGGTCAAAAACCAAAACAGTTGATATGGAATAATGCAGTTTGTATGCAGGTTAGATAGTCAGTTGAATATGCAATAAGTAACTGAAAATAAACTCAACACACAAGATTTAACGTGGTTCGGAGAGAACTCCTACGTCCACGGGGAGTTGTGAGTCCACACAACTCAGTCCAAGTTCTTCTGGACAAACCACAAAGCTTACGCGGGCTTTGCAACCGTTAGGATAAGTTTACGGGTACTTATCAACCTTATAGATTAATTTACGGGTACTAATCAACCTATCTACTCAATTCCGGGAAGAGTAGGGTCCTAACACTCCTTTTGAGAGGATGTGTGTAAAAGATTGGTTCCAACTAATAGCTCGAATACGAAGTGAGCTATGATCTAACACTCTACGAACTCTCAACAAGTGATGTTCTCAAGGTTGGATCGAAAGACACAGAAACTAAGTCTAACACTCTAGAACTCTCAACACGTGATGTTCTAAGAGGATAACTAGTTATGCTTGAGTGCAGAATGAAGTTGTTCTTTGCTTGTATATTTCTTCTCGCACTTGTTCGTCTCGTGTGTGTGTCTTCTATAAGTGTCTGTACTTCTTGAATGAATGAAGGCCTCTATTTATTGGCGGAGAGAATCAACTAGCCGTTGGATGAACCGTTGATCTCTGTTCTTTGAAAGCGATGGCTTGTCTTTCATCTCGGCAGACTTTCCGGATTTGGCAACTGAGTGTTTCTGCTTTCTATCTGAGACAGCCTTGTGTTGGGCCAAATGAGGTGATGATAGAGAGTCAAACCTTCACGTGACTTCCTTATTCGAAATTCAAATCTCAATATAAGACTTTCAACAGGAGTGGTTGGTTGAGAGTTTCGTTCTTCATCTGACTTGTTCTTCAGCTGATGTTCTATCTGAAAGTTAACAGTTGAACTCTCAGCTGAGTTGAGCTTCATGTTGTTGAACTTCTTGGTTCGAGTCCTACAGCTGATGTTCTGAAGATGAACGCTCAGTTGTATTTCTTGATGTTGTGAGTCTGATCAGTTGGCTCCAAACGCTCAGTTGTCTTTCTCAACTGATGTTCTCTTGAATCTTCCTCCTTTGAATACTTAGTTGACTTTTGCATCTTCTTCCTTTGAATGCTCAACTATTGTTTTGACACTTGAATGCTCAGGAGATGTTCTTGTGTCTTCCCTTTTTGATTCTCCTCAAATGAACGCTCAGTTGTCTTCTTTACAACTGATGTTCTATCTCTGAGTGATGCCTTGTTGCCGTCTTCAGCTGGAGACCTGTAAAGATAAAATCTTAACAATGCTCAAACAGCGAGCCTAAAAGCTAACTCTAGGAATTGGCAACAACTACTCAGTTGAGGTCAGTTGGTTTTGGAATCAATCAAAACTTTTACTTAAATTTCCCAACACTTCAAAATAAAATATTAAATCATATTTAAATTTATATTTGTGAACTACAATGTTGTTGGACAATTCCCGTCGAATTTTGACGGGTCACACACTAGTCCAAAGATAAAAGTCTAACATGAGTAACATCCTACCATGACATTTATAAAATAATCCGGCTTCTAATTATGAATTGAACGGCTCGTAATTATTTGAGTTGAAAATAGGGTGTAAGCAAGTTGAAGTTAATAACACCGTATTCGATCTGTATCATATTTGATTTTTATTCGATTATAATAAATTTATTTTTATTCAATTCGATTGATATTTGAATTGTTTGCCATATCTACTTTAAAGTGGTATAATTCGATATAACTTACATTGATGACCTGCAATATTTATTGATACTAGATAGTACATACAAACCTAATAAATACACACAACATAGAAATCAATAAAAGAAAATGTTACGTACAATGCATGTAACGACTTAACAAAATTATGAATCAAAGAATATAATTGTAAACATATGCAACTTTGTTATTGATTTTTTTAAATATAGAATAACAGTTTTTCAAGTACCACTAGTTTTTTTTTTTTTTTTCAGATAGGAAGATAAGGTTTATTATAAATGAGAAATGAATTAAATATTTAAATTGGTGAGAAACAATTTATGACGTTCGATTGCGCATGATAGTATGTCAGAGAAAGGGAACCAACCAAGTCCAAGACTGATCAAATATTCGAACTTTGTCTTTAACTTTTTGGTTTCACAAATCACAACAATGAATATTTTAGAGTTGAAATTCGAAATACCCACTATGGGGATAATGTATACTCCATATACTCACTAAGATAAATAATTACTCCATATACCCACTTGGCCCACAATTCTTACTTTTCAGATGTTTTTCCTCTCTCTTCACCCCATATTTGACCGAATTGAGTGAGAGATTCTCGAGGTTGTCAGTTTTTTTAGCCCATCTATTTTATATTTATTTATTTGATCGAATTTTACTCTTGTTAAACCCTAACCACAACACATGCAAAAAATAACGCATGAATTGCAGCCTACCTGTACAGTTTTTTCAGTGATTTAACCCCCCACCCACCTCCTGCCAGATTCTTCAATGAGAATCAATTCCCCTCACGTAAAAAAATAAACGGTAAAAAACAAATTTATGCACCAATAAATTCTGAGTTCCAATACCAAATCTATACAGATGAATTGTTATACAGATTACTCAAAATTTCTCTGAAGCCTTCTTCTCCACAAATCCTCCCCTGTACTAATTTTTATCACTAAACCCTAAACCCTTAACACTAAACCCCTAATCCATGGCGTCAATATCGGGTTCAAAATCAAAAGTTAGAGGAAAAAAATCGAAGAATGAAGAAGAAGGTTTAACTGAAGTCCAGCAACAACATTTACAAGAGGTAAAATCCTTACAGTTTGACTAAATAGTATACAGGTCGATAGAATAAATTTTTAAATATTACACGGCCTGTATAGTTTTTGTCTCGATCTTTATAGTTTTTGTTAACACTAATATTATTATAAATAATTTAGACACATAATAGATTAGTTTTTTTAGATATTTCTATGCTTAATGATTTTTATTATGCTAATTAGTTGTATGTTGATATAATTAGTTAGTATAATGTAAATTAATCGAATAATTAATATACTTACACTAGTTTAGTACCATAAGTAATGTTAATCATAATATAGGAAGAAAAAAAAGTGTACAGATCGGTTAAAAACCATAAAGGTCGGGTTCTTTTTTATACCGCCTGTACACTTTTTTTTCGATCTTTATAGTTTTTTTTTACACAAATATTATTTTATTTTCGATCTTTAGATATCCATTTGCCTTTATGATTTTGATTATGGTAATTTGTTGCATGTTGATATAGTTAGTTAGTTTAATATTAATTAATCGAATAATTAATATAATTACTCTGGTTTAATACCATAAGTTATATTAATCATAATATAGGAATAATTTAGAGCGAAATCCTTTATAAAACAAAGTATACAGGTCGCCTAAACAGTGTACAGGTCGGGTTCGTTTTTTTGTCGATCTTTATAGTTTTTTTTGTCGATCTTTATAGTTTTTTGTCGATCTTTATAGTTTTTTTTTTAAATAAATATTGTTGTGATTAATTTAGACACATAATAGACTTGTACTTTAGATAACCATGTGCCTTTATGATTTATATTATGGTAATTTGTTGCATGTCGATATAGTTAGTTAGTTTAATTTTAATTAATCGAAAAATTAATATTATATCTACATTTAAATACCATAAATTATGTTAATCATAATATAGGAAAACTTAAATCGAAATCCTTTATAAACGAAATTATACAGACCGTATAAAAACAATACAGGTCGTGTGAGTTTTTTTCCCGACCTGTATAGTTTTTTTACGACCTGTATAGTTTTTGCTTTAATTCTGATTACATATTTAATTTTTATTTAATTAATTTCTTAAATTTATTAAATATGCATGTATAATCCGGGCTGTACAGAATATATTCCATGTGTATATAATTTTTTTGTAATTATGTTTTTTAATTTTTTTTTAGTTCTGTTTTGTAATTGATAATTGCTTTTATTTGTGTTTCAGCATGGTTGGTGTTGGCTATGTAAGACCTTGCAAGAAGTGACGTGTACAGTGAACACGTACAACAAGCTCAGCATGTTGGCATTGATAGAGAAACGACTGTTTGAAGTCGGGGGTGCAGAGCTTGTTCAAACATTCGCTGTGGGTGCTTTTGGCCATTTTTTCAGAATGTATCAGGGTAAAGCGTGTGCGAAAGCGCTTCATATGGTCGTGGCTAGAGAGGTGAAAGTGGCCGGTGCTGATCCGATGGATCTGTGGTTCCGTATTGGTGATAGAAATTTGAGGTTTTCACCCCGTGAGTACGCTCTTATTTCGGGACTTATGTTTGAAGCGTCTGCATTTGATCCACACGGTGCAGATTTGTCGACGGAGAATGTGGAAGCATGTCGGGCCTTTGCTGGTGACGTCCGAATATTCAAGGACGTGTTGGATGATTTTTTGAAAGTGGATGGTTTAGAAGCACATTTATATCTTCGAGTAGCCCATGTCCTGGTCGCACAAGCAGTGTTATTAGGTTGCGACGTTAGAGGCAAGATACAGTCGTGGCTTTGGGTATTATCGGATGATCTCAACCGATGGAACCAATTTCCTTGGGGCAGCTATTCATACAAAGTGTTGAAGAACTATGTCTTGGCGGCACCGAGCCACAAATCTGTTTTTGGAAAGAATTTCAGGTATAACATTTACGGGCCGGTTTGGGCACTGCAGATGTGGATGAACGAGGCTATACCTTATTTGTCAGCAATTACTGCGAAGAAAGTGGACGAATATGCTCTTCCTCGTTGTCTGAGATGGACGCTGGATCAGGCTTTGCAGCGCAATTTGGATGGGGCTTTTGTCGATGGGGTGAATTGCCGAGATTCCCTGCACCCTGAAGAACAAGAAGAAGGGATGTGGTACTGGTTCTCTTTGGTTAATGCTGAAAACCCCCTCGCGGTGAATTATGTGAGGCCCGTCAACCTACTATCCGAGGGTGAACAGCCTGAACGTCGTGCCCCAGTTCAGCGGCTTTCTAATGACCCTCCAGTGTCAGAGCCTAGCGTCGAGCCGAGTGTTTATGAGCTGAGAGACAGGTCTCCACCTAAAGATATGACGAAAGCTAAGAAGAGTAAAGGAAAACATCCTCGCGTAGTGCAGTCGTCATCATCCAGCAGCGGCACAGAAACCGGCATTCGGAGAGAGGGGAGAAGAAACAAGTTCATGGAGGAATTGCGAGGCCTCGTCAGAAGTGAATTGACTACACAGTGGAGAGAGGTGTTTTTTCCAGAGATCAAGTCTTTTTTCACATACTTGTTTAAGAAGAAGAGTAGCCGACGTTCTAGCCCGAGTGGACCTGTACCACCACCGCCCAGTGCCTCAGCCCGCGAGAGTCCAGTTCACCAACCACAACAACCCTTTGCGCCAGCCCGTCATTCAGCGCCGCCGCTTCAAGGCACAAGCCCCGAATGGCTTAGAATGGGTGGCCCTCAGTATGCTTATCAACCAGATGATCCTCAGCCCATTCCGGCGACACCCGTAGCTGTTCGGATTCCTGATGAGAACCCTCAGGATGTGTTGTAAAATCCCGCTGCATATGCTGATTTTGCTAAGAAGTCGTTCGGGCAGACACGACCGGATGAGCCAGGAACAGGGAAGAGCACCGGCGCCGAAAGCTCACGCCGAGACACAAGTCTACTTCAGCAAGATCAGGAAGTTCCTCCTCTCGATCTTCACGACGAAGACAAATGGAGCAGATCGACATGTTTTTAAACAACAGAGACTCGTACGTGTATGTGGGAGCTTTGACATGCAGCGATAGCTACTTTCGCCGGATTGAAAACCCGAAGGCTGACATGGATCATCCAGTAAGATTCTAAACTTTAAAGTTGGTACAGGGTATCATTAGTTTTACGATATTATATTAAATAATTTTTTTTGGTGTTTATTCTCAGGTTTTCGTCTTTGCCGTCCAGTTGTTGCAACAGCGTTTGAAGGAACGTGTGCACATCATGGACCACATTCATGAGGCTAACACTGTCATTTTGAACGTCGACTTCTTCGTAAGCAAGCTTTTATATTAAAATCATTATTTTTATTTGTAATCCATTACATCTACTAATATTTTTCGTGTTTAGACGACATTCGTGCACCAACTTAACAAATTGGAGAGGTCGACCAGCTTGAGTGCGAGCATCACAATGCCACTTGATGTAGGTGTTAATGTCAAAAGTTGGCGGCAGGATGACACGGTAAAAAATCACTGCATACAAAAATTGAAGTTATCATTTACATTATTTTTAATATTCTAATTATTTGTAATATTCTGATTATTACTTACAGATAATAATTCCAGTTCTCTTCGGTCAGCATTATTTTGTTCTCCGCATCAACATGGGTCAGTGGGTGATGGATGTGTTCGACTCAAAGTCGCACTTAGAAGATGCTCGGAGACATCGAGTAGACACACTGAAACCGTTTGCTCGTAAGTTCTGGACGATCCTGGATAATGGAGGCTATTGGCTGACCCAGAGAAAACCGAAGGCCAAAAACAGGAGTGACAGTCTGGCTATACGGGTTCCGCATAGGGCTTCTCAGCGCGACCCGCTCACACAATTTAGACAAGACGACAGTCACAGTTGCGGTCCATTTGCGCTCATGGCCATTGAAAGAATGATCAGTGGAGCCCCGAGTATCAGCTGGGGTAACCAACCAGCGAATGTCGAACTTTATAGGAGGAAAATTGCTCGTGACATTTTGTGCAACGCTGGCCAAATCCGAGAATAGTATTATTATTTGTATTTATGTGCAAGGCTGTCGAACTTTAGAGAATTTTATTTTTTAATTGTTTAGTATTATTATCGTATTTCATGGTAATAATAATAATAATAATAATAATAATAATAATAATAATAATAATAATAATAATAATAATAATAATAATAATAAACATGGTAATAATAATAATAATAATAATAATAATAATAATAATAATAACTGTAATAATAATAATAATAAACATGGTAAGAATAATAATAATAATAATAATAACTGTAATAATAATAATAATAATAAACATGGTAATAATAATAATAATAATAATAATAATAATAATAATAATAATAATAATAATAAAACTATAAAGATCGAAAAAAAAGTCTACAGGCCGTGTTAAAAAGCGTAAAGGTCGGGTTCACTTTGTTTACCGCCTGTACACTTTTTTTTCAATCTTTACAGTTTTTTTTTAAAATAAATATTGTTGTCATTAATTTCGACACATGATAGACTTGTACATTAGATATCCATGTGCCTTTATGATTTTTATTGTGATTAATTTGTTGCATGTTCATATAATTAGTTAGTCTAATGAACATTAATCGAATAATAATAATAATAAACATGGTAATAATAATAATAATAATAATAATAATAATAATAAAAAACTATAAAGATCGAAAAAAAAGTCTACAGGCCGTGTTAAAAAGCGTAAAGGTCGGGTTCACTTTGTTTACCGCCTGTACACTTGTTTTTCGATCTTTACAATTTTTTTTAAAAACAAATATTGTTGTCATTAATTTCGACACATGATAGACTTGTACATTAGATATCCATGTGCCTTTATGATTTTTATTGTGATTAATTTGTTGCATGTTCATATAATTAGTTAGTCTAATGAACATTAATCGAATAATAATAATAAACATGGTAATAATAATAATAATAATAATAATAATAATAATAATAATAATAATAATAATAATAATAATAATAATAAAAACTATAAAGATCGAAAAAAAAGTCTAGAGGCCGTGTTAAAAAGCGTAAAGGTCGGGTTCACTTTGTTTACCGCCTGTACACTTGTTTTTCGATCTTTACAGTTTTTTTTTAAAACAAATATTGTTGTCATTAATTTCGACACATGATAGACTTGTACATTAGATATCCATGTGCCTTTATGATTTTTATTGTGATTAATTTGTTGCATGTTCATATAATTAGTTAGTCTAATGAACATTAATCGAATAATAATAATAAACATGGTAATAATAATAATAATAATAATAATAATAATAATAATAATAATAATAATAATAATAATAATAATAAAAACTATAAAGATCGAAAAAAAAGTCTACAGGCCGTGTTAAAAAGCGTAAAGGTCGGGTTCACTTTGTTTACCGCCTGTACACTTTTTTTTCGATCTTTACAGTTTTTTTTTAAAACAAATATTGTTGTCATTAATTTCGACACATGATAGACTTGTACTTTAGATATTCATGTGCCTTTATGATTTTTAATCGAATAATTAATAATAAACATGATAATTATAATAATAATAATAATAATAACTGTAATAATAATAATAATAATAATAATAATAATAATAATAATAATAATAATAGAGAACACATTTACCAACTTTTATAAAATATAAACCCTCATTTGTATGGACATTTATTTTTCGAGTGACCACTCTCGTGACATATAGAGCATTTTTTAGATGCTCGTTTTTTACTGCTTGAGGCACCATCGTCGGTAGGCTGACGTCTTCTTGCGGTCAAGTTATCTAGGAACGATCGTCGACGAGTCTTGCTTGGACGACCCGCTTGCCTAACCGGAAGCATAGGCAACATTTCCACAGCAGCAACTTGGGGAGGAATAAACCACTCATCTCTGGGAGGGACAGGATTGACCTCTAGTGAGTAAATCTGCAGTTGGGTATTTCTCGTGTAGTAATCCGCCACATAATTGTATGGGTGCTGGCCATTTCGTCTGCAAATAATGAAACAGTTAATACACGGAATAAGTTATACAAAAATGTACAAATTAGAAACAAAACTCTAATTATCCTTACTGAATTGCTGCAACGGCGTGAGAACACGGTATCAGGTCCAAATCCCAGACTCGACATGGACAGCTCCTCGCGTTGAGATCGACATTAACAGTCTGATTTCCGTCGTGGACTTTGAATACACCATCTCTAAAGGGAACGACAGTGTACGTTCTTGACAGTTCAACCTCAGCTGCAAGTTTAGCATCTGTCGTGCTGGTGACAAACGCAGTACTAGATGCGTATAATTGTCGTTTTTCATCAAACCACCTCTCAACGGTCATTCTAAGGGTCTCCAAACACGAACAAATTGGTATACATCTAGCAAACTTCAAAACTTTATTGAATTGCTCTGCGGCATTCGACGTCAAGTTACTATATCGCCGTCCTGGACACATACACCGAGCCCACTTCTCCGGACCAATGGACAACAGCTTGGCATGCGCTTCGGGTTTTGCCGACAATATATTGTTCATCGCTTTCTCGTAAGCTGTTCTCCTGTACGCAAATGCTGCTTTATGATACAGTTTGGTGATAGACTTTCCATAAGTCACCATGCTCTTCAGTATGTGAAAGTAGCACAGACCGTGGAATATGCCAGGAAAGATGTCCCGAATGGCATTCGCAATACTAAGATGGGCGTCTGAGATGAACACCAAATCAGGGCGAGGAGGATATGCCAGCTTCAGATGACTTACAAACCATGTCCACGAGATGTCATTCTCAATTGGACCGATCCCCCATGCTAGCGGTATAAGTTGCTCGTTCCCGTCCTTTCCCATCGCAACGAACATAACTCTCTTATTCTTTCCCTTTAAGTGCGTTGCATCCAATATAATCACCGGCCTAAGACAGTACTTGAATGCAACGATACAAGCTGACAACGCCACAAAACAGTGTTTGAATCGGAAATCATCAGGGCTGAAACTGTAGTCAACAATCGAACCTGGATTCTCTTTCTGGAGCATGTAGAGATACTGAGGAACCATCTTAAAAGAATCGACATATCCACCATACAGCATCTCCAGGGCCTTGTTCCGTGCTCGCAGACACACATTGTAATTTGCAGCCACGCCATATTCCCGCATAAGACTTGCCATAATCATCTTCGGTGTGATGATTTCTTTCTGATTTTTCATGCCTTTCGCAAAATGAGCTGCAATCACACTAGATTCGACCTTCCTCTCCATTAGAGGATGGTTGATATTGGTTGTGCAAGTATGCGTTGGTTTGAATAGGTGAATATACCAATAGTTGCCCTCTCTCCTTCCGCGCAATTCGAAAGGACACACATCTCGAAACTTGCATTTGTAAGTAACACGCCCTGAATCTGATCGATCTGTACAAAACTCAGCTCGTTGTTCCAAGTGCGACAACCCAACTGCAAGCCTCAACTGCTCTTTGTCTTTAAATAGGGAGCTCATACTCAAAGGACCCTCAGGCATGTTATCTAGAACAGTTTCAACAAGAGAAGCAGCAGGTTCCAGTGGAATCATGGGAACTAACCAGTTTTGTAGGTCGGCCGCTTCAGAGGCGAGCTCCGTCTCCTCGTCAACAAGGGGTGTACGACTTTTCTGCATCAGCATTGCCAAGAGCTTGTTCACACCGCCTTGAGTATGCACCCAATTAACAAATTCAGCAAGAGTTCCAATTTGCAGAGTGGCTGTCTGTTCCTCTTCGTCATCAGTGTCGTCAGACTCAGATTCAGCAGAATATTCTTCTTCATCATCATCATCATCCTCCACGACAGTGGCATAGGATTGAACAGGCTGTGGCTGCAGCCCCGGCGCTTGTGATTGCCCCTGAGCAATGACAATCGCTGCACTTTCAGAACCCATTTGCGTCTCGCCAAGCCAATTGCATGAAGCCATACGTGCGAGGGAATCGTCGTACTGCGAGTACTGAGACGGATACACATCATCATAGACAAATTGCGAAGAAGCATTCAAATCAAAGCTAGGTCTATACACTGAATCACTAATATACAACGTAGGCTCAGACTCAGTACCACACAATCGACGAAGTTGATCATCATTACTCAATTTAAATTTTTCGACGCCGAATTGAGACGTTGAAAAATAGAATATTTCAAAATTCTCACTTAACGATCTAGACATCATTATGAAATTTATTTGTTCCTTAATGTTGGAAAAACTTATCATATCCAACGGAAGATAGAATGTGCGCTCTTCTCCGCCATTATAAACAAAATCGTCCCAAACGCCGTTGAATTTAACGCGGAACATCTTGCATTCCATCTGCCACAACAAAACCAAAATTTAATAATTAAATATACATAAATAAAACTAAATTATTTTATTAAAAAATTCAATTCTGTACAGATCTAAAAATAACTATACAGGTCTAATAAAACTAATTCCGGACGTGTACAGTTTTTTTTAGATCTGTACACTTTTTAAGTTTTTACAAATATTTAATTAATATTTTAAACACTCCAATTTGTAAATTTAAATGAATTTACCCTCTTTTGAAGAAATGCCTATGTATGGGATTTCGAATTTAGAGTGTATTCATGTAAAATACATATATTAATGTTATAAAAAGAACATAAAACATAAATATATAAATAAATAATATAATTAAAAAAAATTATACAGATCTAATAAAAACTATACATATGGCTTTAACAAACTTTTGATCTTTACAGTTTTTTCTCGATCTTTACAATTTTAAATTTATTCAATAAGTAAATTTTAAATACTTACATTTGGAGAAGAAAATTGCAAAATCAATGTTAGTTCTCTTCTACCTTGGATTCAACTCGTTTGAAAGATGCCTAATTGATATTTCTGTAAAATACAAACAATAATGTTATAAAAACTATATAACAAAACATAAATATATAAATAAATAATATAATTAAAAAAAAAATTATACACATCTTATAAAAACTATACAGATGGCTTTAACAAACTGTCGATCTTTACAGTTTTTTCTCGATCTTTACAATTTTTTTTTTTTAAATAATAAAAATTTGTATCATGCTCACCTGACTTTGAAAAACGGTAATGACTACTATAACTCTTCGATCTAATATTCGCTCAAGTTTTCTCTCTATTTTTTTCGTTCTTATGTTTGCATACAGCTCCTTCGAACTATGAATCTTATATAGGCTGAAAAATTCCAATTCAATAATGCATTCAATTCTATATCTACCCGCATGCAAAATTACTGTTAAAATTGGTACAATTTTTGCATGCATGCCAATTTTAATAGGCTTTATTCACGTGAAACTTACACATTGCATGCATGCACTCAAATAAATTTTGGCCTTATTCAAAAAGGTATTCAAACTGAGTGATGAGTCATTTCAGTGAATACAAGGTAGGAGTTGACAATTTTGTACAAGTTAAAATTAAAGAAAAAACCATAAACAAATGGTGAAAAGTACACTTTGTGGGCCAAGTGGGTATATGAGATAGTAAATTATCTTAGTGGGTATTGAGAGTACATGTTATCCTCAAAGTGGGTATGTATGATGATTTTCTCAATATTTTATATGCCATGGCAGAGATTCTTTATTTTGTGGTTTAGTTACATTCTGCAAATTGAGCATTTTCGTCTAGGAGGTGTAAAATAAATTTTGGCCCTTCTATAAAAACATTTCGCAATTTTTTTAACAAAAAAGAAATTTTATTTGAGTTTGATTGGATAAAACTAATTATGGGTCTCAATTACTGGTTGGTCAGAAGAGGGTGACACAAATTTTATAAAATAATTATGGGTCTCATTATTATTATTATTATTATTATTATTATTATTATTTCGTTAGAACCTATAGCCGCCACTACGTTTGGTTACAAAATTATATTTTATCTCATAGATATCTAACACAACTTCAATTCTTATTTTCTCGCTCTTTCTCTCACACACCCCCACCCGCACTGTTTCAGATAAAATTTGAATGAGCCCTATGTAGTTGGACTCAAAAGAAGAGATTAACATAAAATGGAAAACCAATTTCTACAATATACCAATAGATTATTTTTTTTGGTTCACATTACCTTCAAGTATTGGGCTTTAGGTGACCGTACCTCTATATATCATGAAATTATTAGGGTGATTGTATCCAAAAGTCCTGATTTAGTAAAAAAAATTGTATCTAGTTAGAGCATTAATGAGAACGAGTTTTTAAATAATAAAATAATAGTAGTACTATATATTCCCTTCGTCCGTTGTTATTCTTGTCATGTATTCTTTTTTGGGTTGTTCCGTTATTCTTGTTATGTTTTCTTTTTTGAAAATAATTAAGAGATAATTAATTTGTTAAACAATTCACGTTACACCTTTCATCATACTTTTTCACCTAATTTTCTGTGTCATTCACTATTCTACTTCTCTCTCTACTCACTTTATTCTACTTTATTTCATTATTCACTCTCTCTCTACCAACTTTATTTTACTTTACCACTTTATTTTATTATTCATTCTCTCTCTATCCATTTTATTTTACTTTAAAAACTCTACTAAACATAATTTTTATTCTAATTATTTTCTCCTTAAATCTCGTACCAAAAAAAATAAGACAAGTCTGGTGGGACGTAGGAAGTAGTTCCCAAATACAACTTAGTTAATGATTCTTTTAGATAGGAAGGTAATGTGCCATAATGAGAAATGAATTAAATATTACATTAGTGCAAAATTTATGACATTCGACTGCGCATGTTAGCGTGTCGGAGAAGGGAACTACCAGCTACGTCTGATCAATATTTCAAACTTTATTCTCAATTTTTGGCTTTATAAATTTCGACGACGAATCCGTACATATGTCATGTCAGGATTTCGTCATTTTTTATTTGTCATTTAGTTGCAGATCCAATTGGATGAAAGTTATTCTGGTTTGAATTTGATTAGATGAAATTATTTCTGGATCTTAATAACAGGTTGCATGCATTATCTATCTTACATATACTTTTGTTTTCATTCTTCATCTTTTTTGTGTATATAGTATTTGTTTGTTGAAAATAAGAAGAAAAAGAGAGGATTAATAGGGTTGATCACGAAAATAAAATGGAAACTGGCAAAACTCAAATAAATTATATGAGATCCTTTTAATGATTTAATAGTAGCCGCGAGAGGGGGAGAGAGATAATTATGTGCATGAAAGGGAAAAGAAATCTACCGATTCACCTGTACGATCGGTTGCACAGTGCAATCTCAGTCAACAAGGTGTTGACATTTAAAAAAAAAAGTCTAATTAATTAAATAAATTCGTGTTGGAGTTAATAAATTATACATGAAAAATGTAATGTCCTTCTTGATAAAAATTCTCCAAATTATTCCATTATTTTCTCTAAATCTATAAAAGGAAGAATTGAATTAATAGCATATTTTAGACGAAGTTGTTTTCACTAAACTTCTCAATTTATTTGACTAGCTAGCTAATTAATTTCTTCCGGAGTTTAGCATATACTCAAACTTTCTCCCTCAACGTCGAGAAGAACGTTTTTTTAGGACGGTAACTTTTACTGTTTTTCAATTATAGGCCAAAATTTTGCGGGCTTTCAATTTTAGGACAATATCTAAAATATTGATCAATTTTAGGACAAAATTGAGCTCGATCGGGCTAAGTCGCACTTCACTCTCACGTGAACTCAAATCTTCGGCCTGATTCCCACTTGGTTGCCAACTAGGCGGTCCATTCATCAATTGTATATATTATTATTACAAATAAAAATCAAATATTCACCCTACAAAGAAAGCTCGTCCAGAAAAAGAAAACAAAACCACACCGCAACCGCCCCAAGAGTCTATTATGTCAATTACATTTAGTTCGGGCAGTAAAAATTCTGATTTGCAATCGATTGTGACTAGGGTTCTTCAGCTTTGGGGTGGTGGTTGTGTGTTTTTGTTTTCTTTTTGTGGACGAGTTTACTTTGTAGTATGAATAATTGATTTTTGTTTGTAATAATAATATATACAATTGATGAATGGACTGCCTAGCTGGCAGCGAAGTGGGAATCGGGCCAAAGATTTGAGTTCACATGAGAGTGAAGTACGACTTAGCCCGATCGGGCTTAATTTTGTCCTAAAATTGATCAATATTTTAGATATTGTCCTAAAATTGATTAATATTTTAAATATTGTCCTAAAATTGAAAGCCCGCAAAATTTTGGCCTATAAATGAAAAATGGTTAAAGTTACCGTCCTAAAAAAAAGCTCTTCTCCTCATCGTCCGCACTCTTAATTCTTATAGTATAATACTATTCCATCGTCTCATTAATAATGACTCGATTTCATATCCGGTGTGTCCCTCTAATGATGGTTCATTTCCTATAATTAAAGTGAAGCATGCATGCGTAATTTGATCCAAAATTTAACTACTGTATATACATCCACTCGATCAAGAAATTTCCTTTTATTATCATCGAAAAAAATTACTCCAATATGGTTTAAAACTGCGTGGTTTTGGCCTTGGTTAATATTTTCGAATTAGCTATATATAGTTTTGCAATAAAAAGTTGGGATTGAAGAGATTGATGATGAGAGAATCTGATCAGAGAATCACATTATATTTTCTAAAATCATTGAAACTTTGAAAGCTCTGATGCATACTAGTGAGCAATAAATAGTAGTACTATTATTTCTGTATATTGGGATTTTATTGTGAACGTACAGTCCATCTTGTCACATGTGATGGTAAATGCTCTATGCTGCTTGAGTTTCTATATTATATAATATATGTAAATTTGCTTACAGAATTGTAGTAATAAAATATCATTAAATACTACTATTGTACACTCAAATTACTACTATTGTACATTCAAAAGAAAACTGGTAAAACTCAAATTAATTATTATATTAAATGTTGACGGATACTACTGTACACCTGTAGCACGGTGACTTTTTTTTTTTAAGTTTAATTAATTAATATAATTCTTATTGGGATTATAAATTGACAAATCATAATGAGATAATAAACTCTAAACACACATTAATAACCTATATACTCCCTCCGTTCTTTTTTAAGTGTCATCGCCGTCAAAAAAGGTCAAAAAATATACCAATGATGTATCTAAATTTACATTTGTAATCTTATTAAGTGTTTGCTTTTTAAGAAAATGGGTCATTGTTTATTGTTTTATTATTTTGATGCATTCAATCTTTAGTGTTTAGTCAAAGTGAATATAACTAACTCCCTCTCTCCCACTACTTACTGATGAAGCTATAGAATTTCAGTTTTTAAACTTTTTAATTAAATCGTATCAAAATATATTACGAATCCCTCTCTCCTGCTATAAAATTTTAATTTGTAAACCTTTTCAATTGCGTCAAAGAAACTAGTTAGCGCCAAATTGAAAGATTTTTTTATGTTAAATGGAGACATCACAAATAATTGAAACCTGCATGTTCTTGTCCAAAACCAAAAATATCAGCAAAATGCTTTCAAATTCAAAAATATCAGTAATGTAATCATCCTTAAATAATGATAGATGATAATGCGCAAGTAAACAAAAAGTCGGGAAATTCTTTTTTTTTTTTTTTAAAACAATATTACAAGGAAATTTAAATACCGCATGATGGAGGACTCGAACCCGTGACCTTTGGCCCGGGCATTAACCTCACTACCACTAGGCTAACACACACACACTAGGGAAATTCTTGTATGAGTGTCATGTACTACATCCAGCCACCTATCACATCATAATATTTTAATAATATTAAAATATTATCATGTAAGGGGTTGGTGTAACCCAATAATTTCTCATAAAAAGTCATTTATTGAAGAAGTCAAAAAGTATGTCACTCATACTGCCACACATGCATATATACATCAAATTATTATTGTCAAATTACAAGAACTATTGAATAGAAATGAGAAATATTGAATAATGGATAGAATGGGAAGAACCTCACAATTTTACTCTAGATTTTAGAAATAAGACACTTATTTGGAAACAAAAAATTGAAGTTAATGGGACATTAAAAAGGAACAGAGGGAATAGAGATTAATAGTAAATCGTAGTAACTGCATGGGAAGAGCCGAAGAGTTAAAGAAAAATAAAACAATCGGAAAAAGAAATGATGGGCGCGTGTATTAATGGCACATGATTAACACATGAATTTTTGTCTCAGTGTATCGTAGTAATTTCTATGCTTTATTACTAAAATTTTCGTTGACTATATACTCCCTTCGTCTCGTTCATAACGTAATATTTCTTTTCAGCACGAGTATCAAGAAAAAGAGTATTAAGAGTAAAATTGATGTTTAGTATAGTGAATAAAGTGGTATAAAGTGTTTTTAAAATGAATGAAATGATATAAAGTGATTTTGATGTGATATAAAGTAGTTTTAAAATAAATAAAGTGAATAAAATAATATTCTAATTATTTCCATAAAAGGAAATGTTACATTATGAATGGAATAGGTTGAAAAGAAAAAAAATTACATTATGAATGAGAAAGGGGAGTATTTGATTACAATTATAGAATCTAAATGTGTATGTAAAAGGAGATTAATTTGCACATATGAAGATTCCGAAGATGTCTTCGTGGCAATATAGGGGACCCAACTCTTTAAATTTGTGTGTGTCGTCATAGCATCAAGCAAGTATATATGTTGTTTATATTTTGTTTTTTCTTCAATGTTGTTCAAAGAGAATCAATCCCCCTCAGCCTATATCGTCAACGTAATCCCATCTTGGCAGTTGTGATGGTAAATGCTCTGAGTTTCTATATATGTGTATATATGCTTCCAGACTTTTTCAGAGTCGTACGTAAAGAATTCAGAGACTACTCGATCATTATATATTTTACAAAATATACTACTGCAAAAATAAGTTGCCTTAACCATCCAAAATTTATAACAAGGTACTCTAATAAGAGAGAGAGAGAGAGAGAGAGAGAGAGAGAGGTACGTGTAAAAGGTAGGGTGAGTAAAGAAGAGAGAGTAAAAATGAAGTTTATCTATTTTCAAGCCAACTAGGGTTTCTATTTTTGGGCTATATCTCTTCACGGTTCACGCTACATCTTTTTTGGTACATGAAAACCCCAAATCCATTTTTTTACAGCTATTCATTAATCCATTTTTTTTTTCACTGGCTCCTCTCCATAATAATTTCTTGGCAGTTGAAAAAGTGACAATGCAAAGTATTAAGTATGGTCTTATCATTCAACAATTTATATGTGCCTATCAATTTGTCAGCTTGAAAACCAAAGATTAATTAGGAATAGAGTTATAAATTTCAAATTTAAAAGTTTAGCAACTAATCGAATATTATCAACAAAATACGAGATAGGACAGGTTTAAAAATAGGGTAAATGACTATTTAAATCCTCAACTATATTAACTAAATACGATCCTGCTAAAGTGCTAAGGGACGATATCGTTTTAAACAAACAAATTTTTTACGTACATTGGATATTCAATTGAAAAAAACATCGTTTACACATACGCTGAAAAACGGATGTCAAAGATGACACTGGATATTTTAGAACTTATTGCAAATTAGATTTGACGTCTCAATTTTTACCTTGTTATTGGATTAACGTCACTTCGAATTTTATCTCAAAAAAAAAAAATCACTTTGAATTAAATATCTAACGTGATTTTATTTATTTATTTATTTGTTTAAAATGGCCTCGTTTCATAGCCAGGTCATATTTAGTTACTATTAATTGTAAATATACCGTGGATTCTGGTGTGCTACCAAACATTCGATCCGGTTCGTGATTAAAATGACACCATTTGATCGTTAATGCTATTTTTTATTTATGAAATAAAAATAGTATAGGATTCAGATTATCATATTAATATTGAAAATTGACAGGGTGAACTATGCATATGTTATTTTTACTTATTTTTACTTATTAATAAGAATAGTACATGCATGATTTAGCGATTAATTTTAATAATAATATATATATATATAGTAATTTCTAGTGGAGCAATATAATAATAATAAGAAGAAGAAATAAATAAATAAAATGACATGTTAATTAATAAGTAAAATTTTGACGAAACACAAAAGTTATTTCTGTATTTTGATTTCTACGTACATTTGCAGTTTACTTAGGAAAAAGAAAACAATATATTCCAAGTAAAAATAAATAAATAAATAACATATTCATCTTCGAAGCACCTTAAAAGAGGGAAGAAAGAATAAAAGAAGGGAAATTTGGAACTAATGAAATGAGGAAATGGTATGGAAAGTAGGGGTGAACAAAATCCGAACCGAACCGAAAATTCGAATCGCACCGAACCGTAATTCACAGTTCGGTTCGATTATTTTAGAATGATGGTGCGGTTTGGTTAAATAAATAGAACCCGAAATTATTTCGGTTTGGTTCGATTAGAGCCAAAAAATTTCGACTTCTAACCGCAAACCGAAATATTTTATATGTTATTTATTTTTATTATATCTATAATTTATTGTTTAGTTTATGCAAACTTCAAAATTTATTATCTGTACCATTTAGAATTTATTATCTCTTTTTTGTTGAAACTTGAATTGTGGACTTTTGCTTGAAATAGTTGTGGATGTTTGCTTGAAACAATTGTAGATTTTTTGGTGAATTGTGAAATTATCATTACTGCTTTGCTTGAAACAATTGTAGATTTTTGGGTGAATTGTGAAATTATTTTTGATAGAAGTGTTGCAAAACAGAATTTTTTTTTAATTTTTTAACCAGGTTAAAAACATACACTTGGAATGTGCAAAAAACTTTGGTCAAAATCGAAATTAACCGAACTCGAACCGCATATTACGGTTTGGATTCGATTTAATTAAACATCTAATATGGTTTGATTTGGATTGGAAAAAAATGCAATTTATGGTTTGGTTAATTGCGGTTTGGTTCGGGTTGGGTCCAAACCGCCCGAATGCTCACCCTTAATGGAAAGCCAGAAAGGTATGGAGTAGCAGTAATGAAGAGAGAGAGATGAGGTGGGTGAGTAATGTACCTATCACACTTTGAAGGGAATCAATATATGATGCTTTGACTCAAAAAAATAGAATTGAGTTCATATAGATACATGTCTAAATCTGTAAATGAGTTTAATATATTAATTGCTAACTGCACCTTTTAATATAGTACCATATATAAAATCTCACACATCATATATTAATTCTTTCCACACTTTCATCTCCCATGTTATACTTCAAATGCAAGGGGAATTAGTTGGGCCCTAATCAAGATTTAATTTATTCCCCAGGAACTCAGAAAAATTAAGTCTTAATTGGTTAGCCTTACGAAGGCAAGTGAACCAGTTTTTCCGGCTTACTACTGTTGAAGCCTAAGCCTTAATGAGGGGATGAAGGAACACATAATAATATCTATAGAGTCATCAAAAAGAAAAGATGAATGTTACTTAAATATCCAAACTACCCCTTAAGACTTAAAAACCTTATCTATCATCCCCTTCTTTCATACAGTAAGACTAATTTTCATGTATGAATCTTCCAGCGGTGGTAAGATTTTCTGGCGCGGCGGCAAAAATTTTCAAAATTTATTTCATACACGAACACTAACTTTCATGTATGAATCTATCGGCGGTGGTAGAATTTTCCGGCGACGGCGAAATTTTCCAGTGTAAAAGATTCCAAATTTGAATCGTACACGAAGACTCACTTTCATGTATACATCATACATGAAAGTTAGTCTTCGTGTATGATGCGTACATGAAAGTTAGTCATCATGCATGATTCAAATTTTCGTTAGAAATCGCACCGTCGTACCGGAATCGCACTACCGTCACCGGAAAATTTTACCACCGCCGGAAGATTCATACATGAAGTTAGTCTTTAAAATATTTAGTCTTCATGTATTCTCATTAAGAGTGTTTTAGTCTTTTCTAAAATTAAAGTGACATTTGGAGAGTTTTAATTTATGTGTGACATTTTGTACTTTTATAAAGTAAAAAGTGACATTTTACAATATTACCTCATATATATGTGTGTGTGTGTGTGTGTGTGAGTGAGAGAGATTTTCTCTTCAATATTTCATCCGCCTTCAGCTACTCTCTCTCTCTCTCTCTCAGCAAGGTAATCAGCCTCTAGCCTCCTTAATATCTGACTTGATTTTAACTCCGAAACAGAAAATCTCATTCTTCCCAGATTATTTAATTACAAGTTACTAAACTATACCATTTTTTTAATATTTATTTTTTTGTGTGAAAAGTTCAACGACCAGATAACGAACTCAACTTACAAGCGAAACCCAAGTAGTGCAGCAAACAAGCATATCAAGTTAATTAAGGTATGTATATATGGTTTAATTCTTCTTTTTTTCTGAAATTTAATAAGATATATGTATCATATGATTCCTAGTATATATATTTAGGTTTATTTCATTATCACTGTGATAAGGGTAGGAGGAAAATGTTTGAGTGTGTCATGTAACAACTTGTTAAACACGATAGTCCTTAACATGCTAAACGGTAACCCGCTACCAAAAATGTGTTACTTTTGGTCAACAATCAACATATTAATTTATACCAAGTGTGATTAAATGTGAGTTTTTATCGGAATTACGATGATCAATTGCACTTAATGCTATGCACCCAGCAGGAAACGGGCTTGCTAAATAGGCTTAGCCCAATAAATTGTTCTGGGCCCAATAGCTTTATTCGTTAATTATGTTTTTAGTAAGTAATCATAAAGTCATAATAATATACTAGTATTTCTTTTTTTTTTTTCAGTATTATTATATGATATGCCTTGCTTTTGATTTTGATAATTATTTATTTGACTATTTTTTTTCTTCATGTTTCTAAACGCATGATACATTGTTAGTATTATCATTTCGTAAAATACAATAAACAAAGCATTATGCATAAATGCCTCGAAATGCTTAATTTACGGACAAATATAAATTGGTGTACTAATTATATAAGTGATAAAAGCTTGGTATACATCCATTTGTATTTACATTGGTATGTATGCACTGTTATGCGTTTTCTTAGGAATTTAGAAGGAAAGGTGACGTTATAAATATATACTGTACTGTATTTACAGTGTGTGTTTTTGCCCTCCATATTCTTTGTAAAGCAAATAATTGAAATTTAAAAAATTGTATGTTTTACACGTGTCCTATGGCTTTAAAAGCTTCAGAAATAAATTGTCTAAATTCGAGATATCCATGTGTACATATAAATAAAAGTTACTGACATATTTATTTAAAAAAAGAAATTTCCATTTTTTTTTACCCAAAGATTAAGTACATTTATATATGTGCCTCTCCAAAAAAAGTACATTGCTACCTTTTTCCGGTCGTTGCTGTCTATGAATGTTACCAAGGTGTTTAGTAACTAGAAATCTCTGTTTAATTTCTTAGAATTGTTACGTTTAAATATTTGAATAATATTAATCGATCAAATATCTCAGCAATTTCCAAAGGACAGATTTTAAAACTATATATGTGGGAAGTCGACGTATATTATAAAGGCATGCAATCATAAAACATTGAGAAACTTATTTTCTGAAAAACATAAAAAGAATTGATTAATTATACTATATATATCTGCTGTGAGTAGCTCAGCTGTATATTGGTGTGCAAATTAGAGAAAAAACATGTATATATACTAGCTAGCTGGCCGTAGAATTAATAATTAATTAGTAGTTTATAATTTTATTATTGTAAGAAAGTGAAATGACTGTTTACATACTAAGAATCTAGCTATATATGTGTGTGCGCGTGTGTGATAGGAGAATACAATATATCCAATGGCTTCCTGGCCTTGGTATGGAATTCTTTGCTTTTCTATCAGCATAAAATCTATCTTCGATGATCTATTAGCCCCAAATGCATATACATGCGCAGAAATAATTATTAAAATTGATCCATAATTCTGTCTGTACTACTGCTTACCATTTGTTTTTGATATCTACCTAATAATTAAGAAAAACATAGAGAAACCTTTTGAGATCTCCTTCTTATGATATGACTACCCTAGCAAGTATTCTGTATTCAGTATTCTTATTCACAAAACATGGAGAAACCTTTTGAATTAATTGCATATATAGTGTTTGCAAACAATCATATAGTGTATGGTTAATCTACATTTTTTTAGTAGATGAGTTCACGTGGACCTCCTCGAGGTCGAGGTCAGGCTCCGAATCCGCCCACTCTGCCTCCAGGTCAAACTGTAGCTCGGCATCCGCTTCGTAGCCGTGTTCGTCCTGCCCGTAATCAACGTCAATGGGGTTCGACATCACATGGGATGGCTGAGATGTCATACCACTATAATCCGGCTACTGGTTTTGGAGAAACTGACGATGAGTCGCATATACGTCTATATGTAGATGTAGGTAGTGAGGAGGAATCTCCGGCTGAGATTCGATCTCGCACCCGTATTCCGAATATCGCTCACAAGAACTTTTTGCAAGCTGTGATCACTCACTCTGATGGTACGAGATATCATACGCTCTACCGCGAGTTTCTCAAAGATTTTGCAACCTATGTGGAAGATCATCGACGCTCTGATGAACCACTTGTTAGGAGGTACACTGTTCCAGATAGGCACAATAAGTGCCTCCATTATTATTATCTCCCAAACACATATCGGCGTTTCCTTAGGGGTGCGATCAAGTTCATAGTCCATCTTCACCGTTCAGCTCAATCTATAGGTAGTCTTACATTGAACGACAATTTTGTCGTTCATGAAGAAAAACTGAAGGTGTGCTGCTTCACATATGCCGCCGTCTTTTCACCTGCAAATGACTTTAAAATGCTTGCCGATGTGTTGGAGAACGAGCTTTTTGTTGGTTGGACTATGCCGGTAGACATGGCTCACTTGTGCCAGTGCATGCGTGACTATTCCCACAGGTTTAATTTAATGTTTATGTGATTCCTGCATCTTTTATATATATACTGTACTTAGATTTTTATATCTACGTCTGTTTAATTATTTTATTTTTTTTGAAGCCGACAAGATCATTTTTTGTTGGTAAATCATCTCGCTGTCTTAGTAACACCCAAAAGACTTGAAGTTATCAAAGCTTTTTATGAAAAAAGAGGAATCGTAGAACAGACACACTACAGAGATGCTTTGGCAAGCATGATAGTTGAAGATTGGACTGGCAAGTTTAGGAACATGAATCCGGGATTGGGACCTCTCTATGACTGCTACAATAGGACAAATGACAATGGCAACCACGTTTACCACGTGGCCGACGTAACCGATCCAATCGACCTCAATTGGACTGCAATTAGATACGGTCGTAATTTAGCGTCACATATGCTCATGAAGTTTCGGCAGGTAATATCGAATTTATTTATTTTGATTGTGTTGCTAAAGTTGTAGCTAGTATTATATACATGATGCGTATGATTTTTTTCCTATCTTTACTTTTGTAGCATAACAAACGTAATCCTACTGATCGTGACACTGAATTGTCAATAATGGCGGCGCTGGCTCCACAGTTGTTGTCATTCCAGATGGAAGCGCACAACCAAGGGATATTACGTGCTCTACTGAACTAGTATTAGTAATTAGGTATATATACTATTATATATTCATTCATGTATTCAATTACACATTAGTTTTATTAAAGACTTAGTGATTGTCTATTTTGCAGAAAATATAATCCTGCTGGGGGTCTGTCTGTACTGGAGATTGAGTGAAGACTTGGTTTGTTTGCTTGCCGTAGTGATTTTCATTAAAAGTTGAACTTAATTTGGATTTAGTCTGGAATGTAAGAATTGTGTGGTTTATTTTTATTTTTATTTTTATTTTTATTCGTTTCTTGATCTAATCTTGGAATGTAAGGATCGAAATTAACCCCCTTGTGTTGTGCTCAAGACTTTTAAGGTTGATTTTCTCTTTCTCTAGCTACCTCCTATGCACTCGCCATTTTGTACTCATTTGTACAAGTGAATGCCATAGTTTATAATCTATTAATTAGTTGCTTGATGAAGATGGATATAACACACCACATATATTCGTCTGACATACTTCTCTAGGAAAAATGTAAATCACATATTAGTTCGCATACAAGTAGAGCTTTTCCCATAGATAAAAATAGTATAGGTCAATTCACTATTTACTTTGATGGATTTATTACTTTTAAACTTGTTTGGTCATCTAATCTTTCACATGCTTATTGATATGTTTTATCAATCCATCCTATCATTCAAAGTAAACGCCCCTGAGTTCATGTTGAGGCGGTGCACTTTTAGGAGTCCACGTGTTAAGTTTGTTAGTGCGGACTAAAGCAACTCAAGGCATCCAGTTAAAAAAATGGTATAATGGCTTAGCAAAAAGTAGATATGATTTTTTCTGAGTAAGTTTGCATACAGACTTTATTGACAGTTAATTTAAGTTCCTTCATTCTAACCAACATTGATACTTATCATGAGATGAACCGTTTCTATTTCTAGCCAATCTCCTACAACCAAAAAAAAACTGAAACAACTCTTTTTGGAGTGACATTCACAAACATTGAAGCATCCTAGTTCTTTTACCAGATTAATGTTTCGCACGATTTGCAGCGCAAGCTCACGCGGTGCCTTAGAGTTCTTCTTTGCCAGTTTCATCATTGACTGTTTCCCCGTTGCCACTGAACAGATAAGAGACAGATAGCCAACAGAAAATCCAAGAGAAAATATCTCAAGAATTGTGTATCTGGCCTCTACAGCAACATTTTCTGCAGCACCTCAAGTAGGAAATGGTGAATATATATATTTGTGATTTGGTATAAACAATCTATGTAAGAAAAAGAAGAGGACATAATCAAGCTCAAGTTCCATATGATCGTAAATGCAGAGATCATGCTGACATCCCAACTCCAAAACAAGCTAAAAGGCTCGTCTTACCTTCCACAGAAAGTTGAAATGTCATTCGAATATGCACGAGCTTCATCTTTATCTATCATAAAAATATTGAAGTACAACAAAGTATTTCTCAGAAATTATGAGAATCTTACTAGTCATACTAACAGGAAAACTAGAAGAGGGTAACCAAATGAAATCCTATTTTAGTAAATGATAAGAAAACAATGAAGCTCGGATAATGAATATAAAGTTCAAGTTGGCTAAATTTCTGTGAGTACAGTGCAAGGCCATCACCTCAGACCCACATCGGGTAATATCTCTAGCCCTACTTCTCTCTCCTAATTCCCTTCCATCTGCAAACTCCATTAAAAATCACTAATCTCGTACATTTATTAATCCCAGTATTTAACAAAGTTTCCTCAATGATATGTTGGCAACAAAAATTTTTATATGAGCCCTAAGTTAACTAAAAGAGAGATTTCCAACTGCCTGACATTATCTCGGTTTCTCCAATAGCATACATATCTCCAAATGGATCTTCGTATGCAATTCCAGCTATCAGCACGCTTCAAATTAACAGTCAATCTTTGGCAATGAGTGGTAAGAAACTTACCATAAAATAACATAATTAAAGTATCAAATTTATTATCACAGTTCCAAGGATTTTAGTATATTCCATGTGGCCTCTGAAAAATAATGAGGAAATCGAATGTTTCAGTGCATTTTCAGTATCAGATGTTAATGCACTACAACCCTACATGTGCACTAATACTGTATTAGGTCCTCAACTTAGCATTAAAAACTGCTTATCAGTTCAGAGAGTTCATAACAGCGGCGGCTTATGGATCATTCAAGCTAAGCTGCAAATTTATTGTGTGGACCTGGGGGGGTCTTCCCTTTCTAACCATATCAAAATATCAAAATAAATAAGAACTTAACCACTTGCATACATGACATTATCAGAAGTGTATTAACTCAACTCTGGAACTACCATAATTAGATCTATTCAATTGAGAGTTGGTACCATTACTAACTAGCAGATCATCAGAAGCAGCATATTAATTCACATAGAAGTAGAGGTTTTCCATCTTTATATTTCTTCATAAAATTGACAAGTTACTATACTACTGAGGCTAATAAAAGTTAGAAATCGGGCATTTTTCAGATATGGCTAGAGTCCTCTGTTCAATTTGTTAGTTCGGACTAAAGCAACTCAAACGCATCCAGTTAAAAAATGGCATAATGACTTAACAAAATGCATTAGATATGAATTTGTCACACTCAGCTTGAATACATACCAGTCTTAAGGTTATCCTAATTCTTTACTTTGATCCACTGTCTGCTTGAATCCACCTGCCGAGAACATAAACATAAAAAATGACATCAGACTAATGGGGTGATAACTAGACCCTGCTCTCAAGTGCAGTGTTTATTCCTTGCAGACTATAGATTATATATCTAGTATCAAAACCTTTGGATCATAATCAAGAAGACTGGACCAAAGTTTTTGTCTATGTTTGTAAATTATATTATGGCCTTTCAAGAGAATGGTAAAGCAAGTGTACCTTCTCAAGAGTATACTCTTGCATGTTTTTGCAGAGCCCATCAAGAAGTTCAACGATTCTTAACTCGCTGACTCTGTTGGAGAAAAATGAGGGAGCAAAAAAAAATTTGCATTAGCAAGAGGGAGCCACTATAATAGATTAAAGAAACTACTATGCCTGTAATCTATTAGCTTCCCTTCTCGCTGAAGAGTCCAAAAGGTGTCTCATGTCCAAATGATTTCTAGGTATTTCCTGTGTACGGACAAATTGATTTATTTGAAAATCTATTCCGTATGAGTTATGACTACGAAAACAATAATCGGAGCAAAAACTCATCTTAAGTTTATTGCACAATATAACTGTCCAAAAAAAAAAAGTGCAACTAATTCAGCTCTAATCATCCTCCTAGTAGTAGTGATAATTATTGTCTAAGTTAGATTACTTCAATAATGTACTTACCAAACTATCATACTTCCAATCATCTTACAAACCTCAATCATGGACGAACAAGCTTCACTTTCAAACTAACAAGTAACAACCTATAACATTCAGTTGAAAATTCACTATTTTATCAATTTAACTTATAACTCTATCTTTCCAGAATGAAATATCCCTACACAGCCAACATCTACGTACAAAATTTTCATATTTCCAATCATCTCAAAAACCTCAATCATAGACAAACAAGCTCCATTTTCAGACTGACAATCTTAAAAAATTTAGTTGATCCATTTAAATATCCATACACATCCAATATCTACTTACGAAATTGTCATATTTCCAACCATATCAAAAACTTAAAATCATACACGAACGGAACAAGGTCCACTTTCAGACTAACAACCTATAAAGATTCAGTTGAAGATTCCCTATTGTATTCATTTAACTTATAAACTATCTTTTCCAAAATCATAAATCCCTACACATACTAACAACCTATAAAGAATCATTGAAAATTCACGATTTCATGCATTTAACTTATAAAGTATCATACCAGAATCAGATATCCCTACACATACAACAGTGAACAACTCCATTTTCACTCGACTCACAGTTCCAGTTCTCAGAAATCCCATATTTTTACTTGAAACCGAATGCTGCATAATTTCAATCAAATTGCGAGCATACTTACACAAAAACGAGAATGCAAAAACTTACATTTGAGAGTCCGCGCTCTATCTCCATCTGCAAACCCACAACATAAACAAATAAATGTAAAAACCCAAAAAAACCAATTAAAATTTGAAGAGGAAAAGAAGTTACACACAGCAATTGCATTGCAGGCGGCGCACTTATCGTCAATGGCATAAGCTGAAGCTGCGAAAATCAAGATAGTGATGAACAAGATTGAATTTACATCAACATCAACCGCTGAATTTTCTTCAACAAATTAAAAAACAAATGAGTAGTGCCATGTCAGCACATCAGTCTGGTGTTTAGACCTAGAGTCAGTCCATAAGACCATGCCATATTGCCATTGGGCATCTTGGGAATGTTGGGTTAAATTTCACTTATTGGGCTGCTGTCTTAATGGACTTGGCAAATGGGCTGCGAACAAGTGTGCAGCATTTAACGAAAAATTCGAGAATTATACTCCCCCTCCACTAGGCTTGGTTTGTTTCTTTTGGGCACGGGGTTTAAGACTTTAAAAAAAATAATTAAGAGTAGAAGATATGTTTGGTGAAGTTTTTAAAGTGGAATAAAATAGGTAAAAAGAGTGAATAATGAAATAAAGTGGTAGAGAGAGGGATAATAGTGAATGTCACAGAAAATGAGGTGAAAAAGTAGGATGAAAGGTGTAAAGTGGTTTGTTTAACAAATTAATTGGACCCTAATCATCTCCTAATTATTTTCAAAAAAGAAAACATGACAAGAATAACAGGACAACCCAAAAAGAAATACAGGCCAATAATAACGGAACAGAGGAGTAGATATTTTCGGACATTGAAACCAACTTAAAAATGGTTGTGGGAAAGGGAATAGAGGAGGACTACTCACTTTGAGCAAAGAACAAAGTCGAGAGGCTGAACCTGCAACGCGAAAGAAAATGTCATCAACCATGCTTGTAATTAGAGCTGGCAAAATCTTTCGGGCCTAAATTTATGCAGCCCAAGTCCGCCCAAAATTTATTTTATAGTGTAAATTTTTCGGGACGGATCGGGCTGGCCCGAGCCCATCGGGCTTTTACACTTTTTGGGCTAACCCGGCTCGGCTTAAAATCACTCGGGCATAATATTCTTGAGCCCAAACCCACCCAAAATCGGGTCAGTCCGTTGGGCCAGGTCGGGCCGGGCTCATTTTGCCACCTCTACTTGTAATAACACTATATGTACCAAGAAAGCTTCGTGTTACAGATTCCGACAATAAAAGAACATGTAAACAACAAGTCTCGAGCAATAATGCTAGTTTTTATCAGTTCTTGCGCGTATTTTTGGTGATAGATTAGATTGAAAATACATATGAAGAGTATTTGAAGGATTAAACTGTCAATAAACTCAGAATTATTCTACTTATCAAAGAATATGGTGAAATAGTATATATTATTATTTTCTATCAAAGCTATCACCCAAACTTAAGATATCGAAGCTTACCACAATACGGTTATTAGCTGCTGCTTTGGTGTCCCTTGGAACTCGTTGTTCATCCGGTGCTCCAGAATCCACACCACAATGCCGGTGAAAACGAAAATGCTGCACTAAATGCCCACAATTGAGGAGAAAACGATCTCAAGAAAGCCCAAACGCTCGTGTTCCAATTAACAACTTTTTGTTATCGTGTACAGTTTGCTTCTAAGTTGCAAGGGTAAATTTGTAAATTCAGTTTTGTTCAACCACTTTAAATTTTATTATAAAAATCGGAGTAAGAAATTAATATATTCTACAATACTTTATGATGTCTCTCTCTCTCTACATTATAAAGGTCTAACTAGTGTGTAACCCTTTTCGACGGGTCACTTGACATTATGATATTTATAAAAAAAAAATATAATTAAATTATTTGGTTTAAATTCATAGTACAGTCACAAATCACTAAAGAGGTGATTGGTATGATAGAATGAAATGAGGTAGGAATGAAATGAGGCTAAGAATGAAATGGAACTAGGGAATAAGTAAAAGAATGGAATCAATATTTTTGATGCATTGTATGTGTGTGTATATATATATATGTGTGTGTGTGTGTGTGTGTGTGTGTGTGCGCGCGCGCGTGTGTGTTTGTGTTGTGTGTGTATATGTGTGTATATGTATTGTGTGTGAATGTCTGTATATGTGTGTGTGTGTGTGTGTGCAGTGTGTATATATACGTGTGTGTGCAGTTTGTGTATATGTGTGTGTATGTATATATACGTGTGTGTGCAGTGTGTTTATATGTGTGCAGTGTGTGTGTGTATATATGTGTGTGTGTGTGCAGTGTGTGTAAGTTAGAATTGATGGAAAAAATTCCTTGATTTTTTGGGATAAAATTGACAAAATTGTAAAATATATGAGGGTAAAATAGTCAAAATATAAATATGAGTATTAGGAATGGTTAATACCATGATTTGACTAAGGAATGACTAAACCCTTGAGGAATGGAATGACGATTCCTCCTCATAAAACATACCAAGCAAAGGAATGGAATGGAGGTAGGAATGACCATTCCATTCCACCCTCCATTCCATCATACCAATCACTACCTAAGAAAATTGTTAAATTACATGCAAATGAAAAGACGAGGAGTAATCACTCACTCACTAATTTCTTTCAGTTGCAAGGAAACAAAGGAAATCTAAGTAAGTACATGCATAAAATAAAAACAATCAATTCTTAAAATAATTAATTTTGTAATTCCCTCACAATCAGTCAAAAATTTCATCATAAACCATATAGTTTTTGTGTCATGGGTCTTACCATCATCATCACATATCCAAATTTTGAGACCTTTTGCTAGTGACTCGTGGAATATTAATATACAACTGACCATGACTAAACACAGATTTTGGTAGGTACTTCGAAGTAGATTTGGTTGACTCTTGTTTATGGTTATAGCTTAACAAACATTCAATGGGAGCTGCCTCATTTGGAATCGAATTGAAAATTTAGTAAAATCTCAATGGTTTCACGAGCATTCATTTGATTGAAAACTTTTTGTTCGCATTTTTCCTTGAAATTAATTTAGCTTCAATTACACAGTTCCGGAGTTTAGTTACTATCATCCTAGTGCCATAAAAAAACTCATTCGACAGATCGATATTCCTAGTAAGCAAGGTGATACATCTTTCCTTCAATTTAATTTTGTGCCTCGACAACCTTGATTAATTGATCGGGTTGAGATATTCAAGTGAGAATACATCATCATTTAATTTGTTTATTTATATACCCATTATTCTCTTATAATGGATTAGAAAATAATTTTTGATCTTTGTCATCTTTCCAAACTCGCATAGTAATATGAATAAATCGATGAATACAACAAATGAAACATTAAAAAAATATTAAAAAATAAGTTTCAAATTTAAATTTGAAATTTATGCTACAATTTAAGAACATGTCTCAATCTTGATTAATAATTAATTTTACAACTAATTCTCGCCACAACATGTATAGTAATCTCCGCTGAACCCGTTTATAATATATATACCAATTTCTTTTCGATTGAAAATATTTGTACACGTCTTAAACTTACATAGTAATATCGGGCTATAATTTCAAACTAATTATTATTTAATATAGCATAAATTTAAAAAAAAATCCTACATCTTGTCTTCATTTCAAACTTACCTAATAAAATGTAATAAATCCCTAAATATTACAAAGGAAACATTAACATAATATTAAAAAAAATAAGTTTCAAGTATTAATTTTAAAATTAACTCCAATTTAAGAAAATATCTCAATTCTTGTTAAGAAGTAATAATGCTACTCATTTTCTCCACAATATGTATAGTAATCTCCTATAACAACTGAACCTGTTTATATAAACACATACCCGTTTCTTTCTGATTGAAAAAATTTACAACTTGTTGACGTCTTAAACCCACACAATATTATCGGGCTATAAACTTGAATTTTCGAAAGTAAACATTGCTCATATATAGTATAAATACAAAAAAAAAATTAATTTTCAAGTATAAACTCAAAAATCATAGAATGCACAAAATACGTTAAAAATATTTATACTTGATTCGAAATAATCTTTCATTTCTCAAACTCATGGGTCGGGCAATACCAACTAATAACATGAACCATTTTATTTATATTTGAGAATAATTTTACTACATGTTATTGTCTCAAACTCGCTCCCTCCGACCCACTGAAATTGTTATGTTATTTTTCGGCATGGAGATTAAGAATAAGGGTAAAAAGATAGAAAGTGGGTAGACCACATCACTTTTGAAGGATTTTGAAATGTAAATTTTTTTCTTGTTTGGAAGATAACAATATGAGTGAGACACCTAAATAAGGAAAGAATGACAATACGAGTGGGTCGGAGGGAGTATATTATAATGACGAATCTGTTTATGCATATATAAAAGACCACTTGATAGTCGATATCAATATTGAATTTTAAAATATTGGTGTGATTTTATGTCTTTGATAGTCGACATTCATATTTAATTTAAAGATATTAGTATTTATATAGTTTCTCAATGCATAGAGTCTCCTTGAAAAGTTCTTTGAATTAGAATATTTTTTCATCAAATGTTAAATGATTTTTTTTAATGTTTAAGTTATTGAATTGTGTTGTTTTTATAAATTTTATTATTGGTGTAATTTCGACCTTTTAAAGTTAATTTTGATAAATAATATGTTAGCATATATATCATCTATCCATGCTAAATGTCAAGTATGGCAGCGAGTCATCAAAAGCCTTTGATTTCTAGTGTGTAGGCCGTTGAGCATCGACAGGAAATTATTTTACATTGTAATTTATAAGCATAAAATTTAAAACTAATTTTTATAAGTATTTTATATAGAAGTGACAATATTGCTACAATTCATTGGAAGTGGTACACAACTATATCACATTATGTATAAATTAAATTAAGGATGGATAACATTACTCAAGTGATAGTACTCATTTTTAATCTAAAATCACCAAATTCGAACTCGCCCTAAACTTAAATTACATTTTTACATATGTACTCGTCCCAAATCTAGGAATATTAACGGGTGATCATAGCAGCGAGTCAAGCCACCCGTGTTTCTACTTCGGATTGAAGCTCATTTTCATTTTATGCTGATTCTAGTATAAAATAGCATGAAAATGAACCTTAAACAATGTGAAAATTTCATGCTTATCACAAATAGCATCAAATGAACCTCAAACAATGTGAAAATTTCATGCTTATCACAAGTGCATTTTGTTTTCATTAACTAGTATATTTGGCTTGTAAGATTCACAAATATAGTTATGTTTTTTTTAACTGATGGATATATCATTAAAATGTCATAATTATAACATGTTGTGGTTAGAGAGCTGATATGCTACTCGCCTCCCATGAGCACCGTTCGTGAGCATCATCCCCGATTTGTCCATATTAACATTATTTTATTTTATTTTTGATATTTTATTGTAATCTAATACCTTAAAAAATGTTATTGAAATCAATTAATTGAAAAACTACATTAAAATCAATGCTCAATTTGTTTATTTACTCATTTCTTTGAAGTTAAAGGGAAAAACAACAAATCGAGCATATATTTTATGTAATTTTTCAATTTAGTGATTTCAATAATATTTTTTAAGATATTAGATTAAAATACAATATAAGAAATTAAATAAATATTATAAATATGGACAAACCGGAAGTGGTGCCCATGAACGGTGCTCACGGAAAGCGAGTAGCATATCGGCTCTCGTTAAGGTTATTAATTATGGGGAAAAATTTTAAATGCTCACATTAAAGTATGCAAATGAAAAGAGCAAAAGTCAAAATAGTCATTCCTAAAAACAAAAGATAAATTTTGTCACTTTGAAAAAAAAATTGTCCAAATAGCCTTTTGTTTTCTTTTATGACTTTTTACCCTTATAGATATACAAGAAGGCTAACGTTAATTTGAATCATACACGAAAACTAAACTTCATGTATGAATTTCCGGCGAAAAATTTCCGGCGGTCGTCTTCTCCGGCGAAAAATTTTCGGTGGTCGTCTTCTCCGGCGACGACGATTTTCTTGTATGATATTGTTCTTGTATGTGTGTATGCATTCGTATATGAGATCGTTCTTTTATACGTTTTTTTCTTGTATGAGATATGCATTCGTGTATGTTTTTTTCTTCGTGTATGATGCATACACGAAAATTAATCTTCATGTATGATTTAAATTTGAAATTTTTTACGGCGAAAATTTTCGTGTATGATGCATACATGAATGTTAGTCTTTGTGTATGATGCATACACGAAGATTAGTTTTCATATATGATGCATACATGAAGTTAGGCTTCGTGTATAATTCAAATTTTCGCAGTAATTTTTTGCCGGAAAACTTTCATCGGAATTTTTTGGCCGGAAATTGTTGGCCGGAAATTTTCTACAACCTTTAAAATGTGAGTGACATTTTAACATTTTTTTGCTAAAAAAATGGCTATTTTGCACTATTACCTCAAATGAAAAATACACAATGACTTGAAAAACAATGAAAAATGCACACTTTGCTTAAAAGGGCCCACTGAACTGACAACTTTGAGTCAAATCTTATTAACTCCCATGTCTTCACCTTTGTCGGCTAGAATCTCGTCCCATATTACCATGCCTCCACCTGACATTAATGAATTCACTTTTTGACCTATTTTGTCATCCTTGTCGCATCCCACCAGATACTCCCACCTCATATTTTATAATCCCACATCCCGCTCCACACCAACCATCCTGTCCCACTCTCTACTCTCTAACTCAACAAATCCCGCTCCACTCTCTTCTCTTTCTGAATCAAAAAATTCCGACAACAACATCGTGAAGTGAAGGTCCATTTTCACCTATTTTTTTCCACAATATGACTAATTATGGAGATGTAAGTATTTTTTAATTTTTCCATGCATCCGAATTTGAATATGAGATTTCATATGTTACTTGATAAAATTATGTAGGATCTATTTATGTGAAATCCCGCTCGTGAAGCCCTAGTGTAATCCCACTCGATATAACACTTTAAAATATTTTATCCCGCTCGAGCGTGATATTCCATAACCGAGCGGGAAATTCTTTATTCTCGTATTTAATTAATAATAATAGTGTATACATGCCCTAGATCCCTAATTTGTTAAATTGTTCATGTTTCGATTGTTTGATGTTGAATCTATGCTAATAATTTTGATTTGGAAGACTGTTGAATTTTTTGAATGTGTAATTTACTCGTAATTTTTCCCTTAGATTTAATATGTTAATTATATTAAATCCCGCTGGATTAATTGTTGGTGGCCTAAATCCCACTCGAGCGGGATATAGGTTGACCGAGCGGGATATTGTTATTTAACTGCCGAAAATATTCTGTATGCTTTGTGCGTCATTTTCCGTTCGATGTGGTGATATTTGACTTGATATCCCATTCGAGCGGGATTTGTTAATAGCGAGTGGGAAATCGTTTATTGAACTGTTTAATACTGTGTATAGTTTGATTTTATTATTTGTTTTTTAATTTAAATTTTTATTCGTGTAGATTATGTTCAAGAGGCCCGAGACTATTAACCGGAAGTCCACAGTTAGCACGGCATACAGGCACAACGTTTTAGAAGACGTTGAGTCTACATTGATGCAGGTTGGGGGACATGATCTCCTGGAGAGATGGCTTGAAGGTTGTTTTAGCCACTTTACTTACTGGCAGCCGGGGCAAAAATGCGTTATGGGCGTGCATCACGTATTGTCCCGTGAGATTGCGTATCCATTCGGTGAGGCACACGGCATGTGGTTTCACATTAATGGGGCGAACATCGTTTTTCTTCTGTGGAGTATGCATACTTGTTACCGGATTGTCATTCGACTCGTCTGATATCTGACCTTCAGACAACCACGACATACGGGATGTGCAAGTATATCGGCGGTTTGCCAATAGCGTGCCGATTAGTGTGGGGGATCTCCTAGATCGGTTTTGCCTGAGGCGTGTGACAGATCAGAGTGGAAAACTGTATCTGAAAGTCGCGCACATGTTAGTTTTGTATATGTTGTTGTTTGGTGTTGAATTGAAGAAGTATGTTGCAGATTGAGTGTGGAAGTTGGTGGACAATCTGGAAGCGTTTTCTTGGGTTCCTTAAGGTGCCTACACGTATTTGAATCTGAAGCACTACGTGAACAATATGCAGCACGACCAAGTACCACATCTACGGTGCAGCCTAGGCTTTTCACGTTTAGTCGTTGGAGGTGCTGCCAGACTTAGCCACTGCAGTTGCGGTCATTGATAACCCGGATGCACGGCCCAGATGCATTAGATGGAAGTTCAAGAAGATAAGTGGACAGACCTTCAGCCATTATTTTCTTTACAGGTATATTTTAATTTTTTGATTGTATGTATTTTTCTGAATTGTTTTTATAATTGTATTTGTGTTTGATAAATTTTTTTGCACTGCAGGTTGGTCGATTCAACCCTTTTGGACCGGATGATGTTGAAATGCAGAGTTTCTATTTTCAATCCACTCAGTTTTCAAATGCACTTGGAGTGAACTATGTAGTGCCGCGCAATCCGTTACGTGTAGGGGAACAGTTCCCCCGTCAGGCACGCGAGGCCATAGTAATTGATGATGAAGATGAGTATGAGAGACCTCCTCCAAGGAGAGCACAAAGACAGCGAGGTAGACAAAGGTAGCCTGTTACTAATGAACAGGCAGAGGCGGAGGCAGAGGCAGAGGATCGCGATCCTGAGTACTGAGAGCCACCTCGCCGTCGAGACCACAGAAAGCGTGTTCGTCAGGCAGGATCCTCATCCTCCAGTGGTGGGGCTGATCACGTCCTACGATCCAGTGATCGGCGCTAGATTCGATCAGAGATTGCCCTTGCAGAGGATCGCATTGTAGAGAAAGTGGAGCGGAGACTTTTCCCCAAACTAAAATCTTGGATTAAGGGCTTGTTTGACAAAGCCCGATGTGGATCTACACGCCAATCCCCTGGACGTCAGCCCACTCCGTGGTCCATGCCTATTCAGACACCACGCCGCGCTCAGTGCGAGACTCACAGGTCCAGGCACCGGAAGACCAACGCCGCCTTTCAGTGCGAGTCCCACAGGTCCAGACCCAGGAAGACCAACGCCGCCCCTCAGTGCGAGTCCTACAGGTCCAGGCCCAAAAAGACCAACGCCGCCCCTCAGTGCATCAGCATGCACATGCACATGACACGGAGGAAGATCCTTGTGCAACTCGTCATTCCATGCAAGCAGAACGGTTTTTGTCGCCGCTCACTGCAGCTCGTCATTCCATGCATGAGGCTGGATCATCGAGTGCAATGTTCGATCAGTATGGTACTTTTATACCTGATCCATCTCGGGATTCAATGCACTAGGCAAATAGCAATTTGAATGCATTGTGGGACGCTCTTACCATGGTAGGCAATTATTTTACAGATATTAGATAATTTTTATTACTTTTCTTATGTTTTACGTAAGATATTGATATTTATTTTGTTTGTGTAGGGCCATGGACAGAGTTTTGAGGCTCGTCTACACGAGGTGGCGTCGCTGATCTGAGCAATCCCTATTTCACAGAGACCGACAGAGGAAGAGGCCGAGGCAGCACGTGATAACGTGCCATTAGCGCAACTAAGAAGAGGGCAAAGGATTCGAAAACATTCTGCGGCAGTTTTGACGCCAATGGTTGCCCAAAGAGAACCGCCACAACTTACGCTTGAATTGATCCATGCGTATGAATTATTTTTGCAAGGTGATCAAGAAGAATTCATGGTCACCAATACAAGCAACTTATATGTGCCGCATCAGTGGTGGATGTTACTTGAAAATCAAAAGGCAGACATGGGGATCGAGGTAAAAAAATGTTGGCGTATTGAATTATATATATATTTTTGCACACAAACTAAACTTTTAGTTTTAGGTCCTAGATTTGTACTTAGCCTACTTGAGAAAGCAACTTGTGGACCGAGAGAACATTTTGGACGCCGTGACGCACACCAATACTGTGATATTGGACTGTCATGTCTTTGTAAGTTGATTATCTATATTTACAGTTTCGTTGTAATTATCTTTCTAATTTAATTTCGTTGTTATCCTGCCCGAGCGGGATTTGACACGTGGCGAGCGGAATTTTCTTATATCCGAGCGGGATCAACATTTAGGTTCGTTTAATGCCGATTCATAATTTTTCAACTGAATTTAGTACGCTACTTAATAAGTATATGTTTCATATAAAATATTTAAATTACATAATTATTGGCTAATGATTGTCAAATAATCACAAAATTGACACTAAATGATTGGAGTTTACACGCACAACCACGATTGTCATATATTTTATATCACATCTCTTACATATGTGTAAGAGATGTGATATAAAGTACTTGACAAGATGACATATTATATTGCAAATATTCAAAAGTGTGTATTTTTCATTGTTTTTAAGAGATGTGTTTATTTTTTATTTTGTCAATTGGAATGTGTGTATTTTTATGGATTGTCACATTAATTATTTTATAATGTAAATTGTTAGCAACAAAATACAGGGTAAACTTATATTTAACAAGTCCTATATTTTTCTTACATAATTTATTTGAGCAATAGTTTTATTTTTATTATTTTCAAAAATATATTTAGTGATCTACATAACTAATAATAAGAAGTAAATAATAGTATCACTATATTCCAGACCCTTTGTAAATCAAGCTCCATAAAGACATTGCAACCTGCCCAGATGTGAGTGCCTTGGAGCTGTAATTATTTATTGTCTATTTTGAAAATCTACTATAGTGATGATTTGAGTAAAATGCATAATACACCCTCATGTTTTTCAAAATTTATACAAAACACTCCTATATTCTTAAAATAGCATAAAACATCTTTATATTTTCATAAATCATGCACACTCTCCCCTCCGGCCACTCCCGTTAGTAATTAAGTAACCGCGTTTGACTATGTTCTTCATTGACCTTTTTCATCCTTTTTCAGTATCTTTACAAAAAAAAATGCGGTAAAAACTTCCACAAAAAGGTCGGATAATCTCCTATGTTCTTTGCTAATTTTCCTATTCAATTGGTAAAACGTATTGTTTCTTCTTCTCTTTGTTTGATTTTGTTCATCTATCCCCTAGTCCAAGCTCATAACAGAAAATTTACTAATATTGGCTTTCTTGAATTAACAAACTCGAACTAAGTAGCTGACCAAAAAATTTTATTGGTAATGAAATAATTTGTTATAGGTTTTCCAAGCAAATGCATGGTGCTCCAAACAGAAAAAAAAAGTAAAAAAAAAAACTAATTACAAAGCAATACAGGTACATAAAAGAGAGAGAGAGATCTTGATTTTGCTTTATTTTGATGGATTCGGTTTTTTATTTTTATTTTGGGATACTTTGTATTTGATTGGCTTCTTCGAAATAAATTTTACTTTGATTGTAGAAATTGTGCAAGCATATATAAAAATAAAGATAGTAGCTTTAAAATTTTCTAGATATAGATTTTAATACTCCCTCCGTCCCACAAAAGATGTCTTCTTTGTGTTAGGCACGTGAATTAAAGAGAAAACAATTAAGGGTAGTGGGTATATTTAGTGGAATATTTAATTTATCTGCTCTTTGAAGCTTTGCCTAATATGTGAATTTTATAGATAATTTGTGTAACGTTTCACCTCAAGATTGTCTAAAATATTGGAATATGATACATTAGAACTATAAATTTTCATTTTTTCTTTAAAAATAAATCAATTTTTGGAAGAATTGCTATTAAATTCATTATCTGATCCAACAACGAACAAATTTGTAATGCAAAATCTATTTTTAATCAACTATTTTCTTTTTTTAATTTCACTTGGACTAAACACAAGCAACAAAGCTTAAATAATTCATTGGAGTATGTAAAGGAACAACTAACAAGAGTATGTATGTTGTTTTATACTCCATCCGTCCACGAAATAGTTGCCACATTGTGATTGGAGTAAGGGTCCCACAATAAATGTGAGTATTATTGTGATTGGAGTAAGGGTCCCACAATAAATGTGAGTGGAGTAGCAAAAGTGGCAATCATTTCGTGGACAAATTTAAGTAACAAAAGTGATAACAATTTCGTAGACAAAGAGAGTAGGATGTTAGGGGGGTATTTTGAACTATTTGCACATCTAAAAAGCATAAAATATAAACAAATCGCCTAGAGGGCGAGTGGATGTCACTCTCTGTTATTTTTAACAGAATGAGTTTTTGGTGCAGGATTTATTAAAACATAAGAGTGTTTTACGCGATTTAGAGAACATAGGGGTGGTTTGTGTAGGTTTTAAAAAACACGAGGATGTATTGTGCAATTTACTCGTGATGATTTGGATGTTGTTTGGTTTCTTAGACTATCTGCAACCTTTGGAGACCATAAGTGGTCTCCAAGGTGTCTCCAGCACCCCCCTTTTTCACTAGAGACAGCTTAAAGACACCTACACCTGCAACGCGACTGTCTACAAGCTGTCTCTATCTTTAATATTAAACAATTCCAATTATCCATTAAATTCATTCAGAAAATTATATTAATAAAAATAACATAAAATATTACATTAATTCAAATAAAATAAAATATTACATTAATTGAAATAAAAAAATTACATTAATTAAAATATGGGCTACTCGTGTAGAGGTTCAAATTTGCGCCAAACGTGCTCGGTGAAATCATTGGTAAGCCGATGGTGCTTTCGTTGATCTCTCAAGTTGGCTTCCCGTTTGAGATATTTCTCAAATGCGAGCGGAGTGGCCCTCCGGGATATCCCTAGTGGACAGAGAATCGGCGTCGTCTCTCCAATTCTTCGCATCCTCTCGCTCGTCTTCGATTATCACGTTGTGCAAAATAATGCACATGAATGTGATATCTCGGAGATGCCTCGTATACCAACACCAACCCGGAGCCTGAATTATTCCCCATCGGGCTTGGAGAACTCCAAAAGCACGCTTTATGTCCTTTCTAGCCGATTCTTGCATCTTCTTGAACCTCGCCGTCTTCGGGTCAGTTTCAATCTTAGGAGCCTTGATCAGTGTTGGCCAACATAGGTAGATCTCGTCAGTCAAATAGTACCCCTTGTCGTAAGCATGACCCATGACGGTGAAGTTACACGCCGGAGCCTTATTCTCAAGCACGTCGGTGAACAAGGGCGACTGGTTGAGGACGTTAATGTCGTTGTTGGAGCTGGCACACCCAAAAAAGGCATGTCAGATCCACAAGTCATGCGACGCCACCGCTTCCAAAATTAAGATAGGCAGGTCGTGATCGCCGAGCGTGTAGGCACGCGCTCACCCTTTTGGGCAGTTCCTCCAAGCCCAGTGCATGCAATCCAGGCTCCCGAGCATCTCCGAAAACCCATGCCGCGCTTCGTGCATTTGGAGCAGGCGAGCGGTGTCGGCAGCGTTTGACTTCCTCAAGTATCTCTCGCCGAAGAGGTTGATCATTGCTTGGCAAAAAATTTTGAGGTAAAGCCGGCTCGTGCTATCTCCGATCTTCAAGTACTCGTCGAACATATCTGCAACACCATCGGTGTACAGTTGTCGCACCGCCATCATGCATTTTTGCACCGACATCAGCCCCCATCGTCCAAGTGCATCTCGTCGATGCGTGAAAAAGTGGACGTTGTCCTCCAACATCTTGCAGATGCGCAAAAACAGATGCTTATGCATCCAGAAACGGCATTGAAAAAAGTGCTCGCCGTAGGTGGGGTTGTCTGCAAAGTAGTCGGCGTGTAGAAGCGCACATGTGATGAACGACCTTGCCCTCTTCTTCTACGCCGCTACGTGTGTACGGATCTTTCGTTCCACGTGCGCCATCATATTCAGGACCTCGTCGTCGGTGCCGGTTTCTTCATATTCTACCGACGAAATTGAAGTGCTCGATGAAGCAGAATTTGAACATGAGTATGGTGCTTTATGGGATGCTTGTAAAGTTATAGGCCCTCCAGTGGAAGAAAGTGTTTTATGTGCCAAAAAGCATCAACAACGGAAAGAGTTTTATGGCATTGGTCATAAAAGGTTCTGGGTCTCAAACTGTTGATAAAAAATAGACCAATTCCTGCCCTATTTTGCTTTTGAAGGATGGAAGTTTTGAAGAATCAATTACGAGGTATATTGCCCAAACCTGGTGATTTTCTTGGTGTTTCGTAAACTTTCATGTTCACCCTAGATCTTTTTCCTATTAAAATCTAATCATTCTTGCATTGCAAATGTTCTATTCTATTCTTATATTCATAAACCTTTCTCATGGCCAACAGGGTTTCTGCAAAATACAATTTAATTTCATGATTTGTCGTGATTAAATTACAGTGACCAGTGTAGTTCTAGCCTTATAATATTCCTAGAGGAACGACACACATTTGTCGACTTACCTTCCTTGAACAAGTAGATTTATTTTCTGATCCAAATTGAGCTCTAATTGACGCCTTGAATGTGTGTTTGATTTAGATTTGAGAATATGGAGAAAGTGAAGTCACACACTGTTCACATGCTCCAAGGCTTCGTCTGTTAAATTATTTATAATAACTAGAAGTGCTCATTTTAGATGAAAGCTGTTGTTGTCTACAGACATTATCATAGTTGGCTATCTTGTTGTGCACCCAACCAAGTCTATTGACTATTGATGTTTTATGTATAGATTTTTCAACAAATGATTCAAATATTCTTATACATGAGCCATTGTCTATTTTACAAACGTCCTCAGGTGCTCTCTTATTCTACCCCTAAGCTGGGTAAAAGCATTTTGGATTACTTTTGTGTCTAATGGTGCTCATGCCATAGGTTTAAGAGAGAAGCACTAGTTTGCGTGTGAGGTAAGTTAGACTTTTACTGATGCTCCACAAAGAGAGTAAAAATTCACTAGCAAATTGCTGAGAGTTCAGAATTTTTTGCTGATTTCTTTTGTCTTTTTTCAGATTGGATTACCTTACTTCCCCTTGGACTTTCCTGATTGCAATGCATATTCTGAGTTCATGAAAATGGAGGTAGCTGCAGTCGACCATAAAGATCTGCTTGTTCCTCCTTCTAAGAGGCCAATGAAAGTTCCAATACCACCGCCATGGGACTGCGTGCTCTATAATTTCCAAAGAAGTTCGAGTGATGCTGGAAATATTCATGCAGATACACTTGATACTCAAGATGAAAAAAATGATGACATGGAGAAAAACTCTGGCTTTGAAAAATCACACGATAGAATTTCTGATTGCCAAGGTACTCCATTTAAGGGTATTGTAGCAAGGACTTCCGGTATGCTGAATGATTTCTTAAGTAATATCAGCGGCAATCATATGTTATTCCCTAGTATAACCGGTCAGGAGGATTACTTGCACAAATTCATGAGAAACAAGGATTTTCTCAAACAAGACATCGTTATATCAGAAATGAAGTGCGGAAAAACACCTTGCTTTGTTTGAGTATTTTTGCATACTTTTAAGGAAGGCATTTTTGAACAGGGAGCAGTGGTCTGTGCCGCCCTTGCTACTGACATAATGTTATAGACTGACAGGTATTTCTAGAGTTACATGATATACATTGTAGTTGTCTGTCATTTGTTTGAGTTTAATTAATTGATTATCTTCTACTCAATTGTTATAACATGATGCAGCTCTGAAAGCAACAACTTCAAATACCTCAATCTTCAGTCATCTCATGCAGTCACACCTTGTGGTAAATGGGAACTTCGGATACCTGAGGATCAAGCTCTCTCTGTTTCCCATAGATTACCAATAGGCTTTGTTACCACTGGTTTTGTTCGAGGAAGGCAAGTTTCCAACATTTTCTGATTGAGAGTGTTTTTCATGAAATTCCTTGTCGTTTCTTATATTGGAGTTTCTTAACCCTTGAAATAAGCAGCAAGAAGGCTACAGCAGGGGCTCTTTGTAAAGGAAACTTACTGTCAAAGCCATATTGGGTTTAAGCAATGCAAGTCTGACCACTCTGTATTTGTACGCCATCAAACATCTGGGATTGTCGTTCTCGTTGTATATGTTGATGATATTCTTATATCTGGAAGTGATGTACATAGAATTGAAGACACAAAGTAATATTTGCAAGAACAATTTGTTATTAAGGACTGGGGCGTCCTAAGTATTTCTTAGGAATTGAAATTGCTCACAGCAAGTATGGAATCTCTCTCTCTCTTAGTAGAAATATGCTACAGATTTACTTAAAGAAACTGGATTACTTGGGACGAAACCAGTTGATACTCCTATGGATGTTGACCAAAATGTCTGGGATGATAGTGAAGATTTTATAAAGGACAAGGCTAAGTATAGATGACCTGTTGGGAAACTCATCTACTTGACAATGACATTTCTTTTCATTGGAATACATCTCTTTCAATGTATCCCACGTTTCTTTAGCGGTTTCCAAGAACATGATGTTCTTACTGACAGAATCCTCAAGTCTATTCAAAAGCCATGTCATGATAGCACAATCATCGGCACACCACGCATCATACTTGGCATCCCGAGAATCAATAGAAGCGTTGAGAACATGTATCTTTTTCTTCTGAGAGCCTAAGAACAGTAGAAAGGCACGAGACTATAGAAGATAATTGGAACCATTCAATTTGATGGTGGTTCCTAGAACAACAGATTTCGAATAAGCCATGATGTAGAATGAGTAGGGTGGAAAAACAAATCCTAGGATGAGATAATATGTAGTAGAGGCTGGAGAACAATGGTTGTGGCTGAAGAACGGAGGGCCTTGAGGAGGATCGACGGCATCGTGGCAAAGTGAAACGCGGGTCATAGCAGGAATCGTTCCCGCTCTGATAGCATGTAGAGAAGTAAGATATAGAACATATTAGGGAGAAAAGAGAGCGTATTATTCAGTATATAGAAGAGAGGAGAATACACACATATATATACTAGACTACTAGGGCTAGGGCTACACTCTAAATAAGGTAATATACAAATACATTAAATATTATAACAAGTATATACACTACGACACTACGTAGATACAGAGTATGATTGCAAAGTGCAGCTGGGAAAGAGTACTGGCACCATCATTTTAGCAATCATTGTTGTTCTTATTCAACTTTACATGCTCCATTTACCCTGTTTTATCCTCTGCCATTGATGTGGTTCGTTGACTTCTATTATGATATCTCCTTAGTTGGCCTTTTCATTCCCTATATAGACAATTGTGCCTGTGTTTAATATGACATGATTTTTAGGAAAAATATTATTTGTTTCTAATGGATATGAGGAAGATGAGAGGATTTTGAAATCTGATTCTCTGAAGAATCAAAATGGTGGGGAATTCCTACCACCACCTCCCAAGAAGAACCTCCGTGACCCGAAAGAAAAGTTGGGATCCCCTGATGTTAGGAAAGCAGAGGAAGATATTTTCGTGGGTGATGGTGTCCCTGGTAAAGATATGAGCCAAAGCCCAATTTCAGAAGATATGGAAGATAATATATAAGCCCAGTTTTAAAACAACATCTTTCATATACTATTTTGAATGAAAGTACCAACATACCCTTAAATTTTAAAAGAATACTAATACTAAAAGAAATAAAACTAAACCTGGTAGTTGAATACAAAACAAAACAATAAAAGAAAAGAAAACTACTCCAAGCCAGAATACAAAACAAACGAAGAGAGAGAAACTAAACCCCCAACTCAAATTCTTCCCCAAATTCTTCCCCGCCCCAACGCAATCGTGGAGTTTCTTCTCCAAAATTGAAATCTTGACGACGATGTCTTCTAACGAAGGCGATGGCGACGAAGTTGGCGGCGACGGCTCACCCACTAGAAGCACAACATCACGAAGTAATGCGGAAGCAAGAGAGATGGGGTCAGAACACCAGCGGCAAAGCCCTTCTAGCAAATCGAGAGACTCCGGCGATGACGACCCAACAAGTTATGTGCCGGCAAAAAAATCTCCGACGGCTAGGAAAAGTGAGGAAAAGGCAGGTGTTGATTCCGAAGAAACACAGTCTGCCGACGAGAGGGAGTCAAGAAACTCCAGTGACCCAATTGTTTCTATACCGGCGAAATCTCCGACGACGAGTGATGCTGCTTCTAAGAAAGTGAATATACTCTTACCGTGTATATATTTATTATAAAATGAGCAGAGATTTCAAATTCTTACTGTGTGATTACAGCATAACTATGTTTATTTTGGTTGGGTATCTCACATAATTGTGTTGATATGAATAATAATTTGATAATTGAGGATGGTGGGTTCTGAAAGTAGTGATAATTGTTGGTGGAATTTGCGTGGGTTGAAGTAGTGATAATGGTTGGTGGAATTTGATAATTTGATCATTGTTAAGTTTAAGCATACTCTCAATGTTTGAATTGTGCTTGATTTGATGCTATATGCATGTTGTGATGAACGTGAGTTTGTGTAGTTTTTCTGTAAACACTAGGTAATATTTTTCTGTACACAGTAGGCAGTATTTTTCTGTACAGTAGAGACTATAGTGAGTGTTTTGTGTACACAGTAGAGAGTAGTTCTCTTGTACATAGTTTTTTTTTATACATAATTCATAATGAAGACACAATTGCCTTATGCACATTCCTTTTGTAGATTTCTTTTACATGGATGAGAGTGCAAGGATGGAAAGGACGCATCAACCAAAAAGTGCGATGTAGTGTGATAGAGGACATCAGGTCCCGTTTATTAGAAGAAGGCGGCAACGAAGCTCTACAAATATTTCAAGAAGGATGCTTCGGCAATCTACTTGGTTTGAGGCGGAAAGATAACACAAATAATGCTCTACATGAGCTTATGGCACGAGAGTTGTACGATGCCTCTTTTCCAGAATATGAGAGATGGTTTCGTATTGGTGAAAAGAACATTCGTTTTTCATATCAAGAGTATGTTCTTGTCACGGGATTAAATTTTTGTAATTCAAAGTGTAATCCGAGAGCTCCTCATGAGATTCCACCTGACAGTCTCTGATGCGTCCAAAAATACACACCATGAAAAGATTAGAACACACAGGTAGATGAAGAAGGACTCTCACCTGCCCTGCAGCTCCCTTTCGTTCCCGACAGTCAGAATCGTCTTTCCCGGAAAAATCTTGGCGTAACTCTGCAAGAAAAAGAGGGACGGGAAGTTTTCCCGGCGAACCACCTCCGAAGCTTAAATCAGTGTTTTGAGTCTTTTTTGAGAGATGAATGTAACAGAAGAAAATAAGTCTGAAGAATTGTGTGTTTGTGTGTGTTAGATTTTTTAATATATACTCGTGTTTTCGTGTGAATGAAGTTGTATACTACCAACTCCTTTTACCTTTTACTTTACACGCTCTGTTATTCTATTGGCTGCGATATGACTGTACCTTCCGACAGTACCGCCTGGGCATTCATTAAAGCATTGTGGGTTAGTCAGGTACTCACCTAACAGAGAGCCTTGGGTGAGGGACCTCAACAGATATCTGGCTAGATTTGGATAGGAGACCTATCGGCAGGTCTTTAGCTGAGATTCTTGGGAGGGATCTCAGCTTCTTTATTAGATCAGTTCCTAGGCAAAATGTTTGACAATGACTATGTAGAATGCTCAGGTATCCATGAGACCTGGGTATTTTTTGTCACTATCATCTACTCCCCCCTACTCTGCATTTCAGAAGGTCTCTCTTTGAGAAATACAGAGAAAAAGTCCTCCTATGACTGGTGCAATGGGGGATCACCCTTAGCGATCTGGTCCTTCTTCGCGGGAGCTTACTCACTTCAAATTTTTAAATCAGGTCTCTGAGGGCCATTATTTTATTAAATGGAAAATTGGGGGGAAAACTCTTCGACTTCCTTAACTTTATTCAACCGTCCCCTGTTCCCTTTACCCCAGGGTTTCACTTTCATCTTCTTTCACTTTTGGCCACTTCTCCAATTTTTCACCGTAATTTCATCATGGCGCACACTTCTTCCCTTTCCGAGGAGTACACCACTTCTGATCAGCACGGGCTTCAGGAGTCTGACATCCAGCCTCCGCCTTCCTCACCTGAAGACTCTCAGTCGAACACATCCGCTTGCACTCAGGTTAGAAGAAAGAAGGTTAGCGCTCGCCGTTCCCGGCGAATAGCCGTTCAAAACCCTTCTAGTTCAGCGCCTCCTTCTAACCCTGACGAGGTTATTATTTTGACTGAGGGTTCACCCCCTTCTGGCCAGGGGGTCAAAGAGACAGATTCATCACTTCCTCCTGCGGATATTTCTGCGCCTCCCGTTATGGCTCCAGACACTATATCAGGTGAATCCTCCCTAACTTCTACAGAATTAGCATTAGTAAAGTCGATGTTAAACTGTGACGAGTTATTTGACATTAGTATGCCAGAAGAGTACGACTGCCCTCAACTTTTAGAATATCCTTCAGTAGCGTTCTGGAACCATCAGATAGAGTTAGGCTTAAGGTTTCCTCTTCCCGACTTTGTGACTCAAGTTTGCGATCTGTATGGTCTGTGGCCCAATCAGTTTCATCCCTCCTTTGTCAAAATTTTATTGACCTTCTTTATCCTGCTTCGTGGTAATGGGGGCGTTCCTACCCCTTCTCTTTTTCAAACGGTATACGATGTGAAACCCAATGGTGCCTTTTACTACACCAGTGCTAGGCCCAAAGGTCCTGCTCAATATATATATGTGTGCCCCGTACAGCGGGAAAAGAGTGGAGGGAAAAGTATTTCATCGTTACTCCTAAGCAGGGTTGTTGGCCTTTTGCTTATCCTTTGTGGCAAACACTTCGCCCGAGGCATTCTCGCCCTGCTGTCACGAGCATTGCTCCCGTTACTCTTCAATTGTTATCAAAACTGTCTCGGAAGGCACGGCTCGACCCCTTCCCATTCAATTCTCTGCTATCTGATCCTAGTGTGCTTTCTTTCTTTGGGCTGGCACCTCGAGGAGATTACTCTTTTTCCATGGAGGGTGGGTTCCGACTGTCTTCTCATCTCTTCCTTTTCTATTTTTCAAGTCTTCCTAATATGCGTTTCATTCTGCACATCCTATTTGGTGTAGGGACAAGTTGGATTCAGGATGTAAAGCTTCCTGATGACAGTAATTTTGACTTTGCCATTCTATTGGAGGAGCAGGCTCGCCTGGAGTCTCAAGCCCATGATACTTCACATCTCACTGCTCCAACTCCCTCATCTGCTGCAGCCTCTGCACGGCCACAATCAACTCTTATTGCTGCTTCAGGGGCTGTTATCAAGCCCACAGCCGTTAAGTCACTCAATCCAGGTGTCTCTCTCCAGGATTTCAGCAAGAATAAGACTGCTCCAAATGTGCCTCATCCCTCCTCTCTCAAAGAGAAGGCTCAGTTGGACACCTCTACTAACCTTAAGAGGCCTTTGCTCTCTCAACCTCCCACCGGTACCACCAAGAAGTCTAAGCACACTCCTTTTCTCAGCAGCTCCCCTCCGAAGGGTACTGACTCGACAGGTTATGCCTTTAGAGGCCAGACTTCCAGCTCCCTTCGCCAGTTGCCTCCTTCTGAGTGTCTCTCCCTACTGAAGGCCATCCATCTTTCAGAAGAAAGGGCTGAAGATACCTCTCTTACTCTACATCAACTTCAGGAAGAGAGTGCTCATAGCTTAGTACAGGTGTTGTCATCACTAAGCTTTCCTGTTTAAAGAACATTTGTTTTAAAATATCATCGCATCTTTGTTTTTAATCATCCAATGTCTTACTCTCCTTCTTTTGACATTATTGCAGTTGATCAGTACTCATGGCCGAGTGTTGCAATTTCAAGATGCTGCCCAGGAGCAGGAGATGGCAAAACTCAGGGAAGTGCTAGTGGCTAGTCAGGTGCAGCTGCAGGAGTTATCCACGGTGAATGAGGATTTACAGCATCAGAACCGCGACATCCTGGACACCAGCAGCAGGCTTTCTCTGGCCAATGATGACCTAAAGAGGAAGAATCACGAACTTCTCATGTCTCATGAGAAAATGTCTGTTCTGTCTGAAGAGAATGCATCCCTCAGCGATGCCAATACTGAGCTCAGTCGTCACCTTTCTCAAGTTAGCAAGTGATAGTGACAAAAATATCCAGGTCTCCAGAAGACCTGAGCATGCGACCTGAATACTCGACCTGTATGGTGACAACGGGGTCCCTCATGGAGATCTACCATCAGAGAGCAGTCAGTAGATCTCTCGTCAAGGCCTCCCCAGAGGTCTGCGCAGAGAGCTCCTAGTCAGAGCTCTCTCCTAGTCGAGCGCCTGACAGGCGAGGACACTTTAATTAATGTTCATCCGGTACCGTCAGAGAGTACGATACTGTTATAGCCAATGAGATGATAGAACGTGTAAAGATCAAGGTAAAAGGGTAGGAAGCAAAGCAACTTCATTCTAAAGAAAACTCACGAGTATATATACTAAAAAACACAACACACACAGACAGATTTTTCTAAAACCTTACTCCCTGACTTAACCTTCGGAGGTGGTTCACCGGGAAACCTTCCCGGCCCTCCTTTTCTCGCAGATTCGCACTCGGATTCTTTTGGAAAAGACAACTCCCGTCATCTGAAGCTGAGAAGAATTGTGGAATAGGTGAGTACTGCTCTTTAGTCGTTCATGTGCTCTAATTTTACATGATGTGCTTTTTTGGTCGCATCATCTGGCGCCTTCTGTGGGAACGGAATTTTGCCTGAGAATTTCGTTCCGAAACTTTTCTTTATGTGTCCTTTTTTGAACGACGTTGAATGTTGAGCTTGAGCTTGAGAGGAAAAGCATTAAGAAACTGGGTTTGAACATTTTAGTCGATTTTCGCTTCTATTTTCAAAGGTTTTTTGCTATTTTTCTTTAAAAAAGTGGGTCGAGCGATTTTGGGGCATCCCTGTCTTTTGAACCTCTTTGCGAATCTTGGCGTAATCTCTTAAACTTGCTTATTTTTGGTATTTTCGAAAACTGTTACATCTCATGGTATGGTATGGAGCCGTTGGTGGAGTGGAAGTTGAGTAGAATTCCCTGCTGAGTGGAAGAACGGTTAAAAATAGATGATTCCGAAAAGTAAAATCCGGAAATCCTCATGAGTTGAGGAGCCAGAATTGGCAAGAGTATAAAGACTTCAGAGTAAGTCTCACTTAGTCCCCGCGGAGATGGGGAACGAGTGCATAGGGAAATGAGATATGGTGCATCGTATTCCTTGAATTCCCAGAAATTCCCCTTTTGAGACCTGATGATGGTCCTTTGAGAGGGGTAATGTAGACCTGATGATGGTCTTTTTAAGACCTGATGATGGTCCTGACATTATTCTTTGACTGATAGTTGAAAATTTTGGAATACAGATTCAGTCATGGAAAACGCATATGTCCGAGACTGGGAACCCACACCTGAAGGAGTGGCTCGGGACGACAGCTCCTCAGAAGAGCATGTCGAGGAGGAGAATCAAAACGTGGTGAAGGAAGCTCCACCAAAGATAACTACGACCCAGAAGGAAGGGGCCTCCAAATCGACCAGCCCTCAGAAAGCAGGAGGTCATAAAGGCTCAGAGGTTACGAGAGATGAACCTCAGATACCTACACAGCAAGGTGTCACTTATGCGGTATCCATGTATCAGCTCAACGCCATGGTAAAGCAAGTTGTATCCAAGGCCCTAGCTCCGCTAGAAGGTCAAACTAAGAAGTTTGGTAGCACGACAAAGGGCAAGGCCAAGAAGGTATGGATGGGTCTTGTGAGATCTCAAGTGTAATGAGACACTAATGAAATGGGTGGAACCTCATGAATATGAGAGTAAATGTTCGCGATCTAAATATCCCTATTTTCCATGACAGGGAGAACCTGTGGAGGAGGGTCAAGATGAAAGTGACGGGTATGAGAGCCCTCAAACTGAATCAGAAAATGGTCAGTAAATAGATAAAGAAAGTGAATATTTATGACATTCTTGAAGTAACTTACTCGCTAACGAAGTTGCGATTACTTATTTTTGCAATAAAATTTGCAGAAGGCGAAGCACGTATTACAAAATCTCAAGATGAGGGAGTTGCTGCTAAGATTGCATCCCTCAAACAGCAGCTAAAAGACCTCCAACGCAAGGTCCCCTCACCAAAGAAATCTCCTAGGAAGCCTGTTAAAATTAGCAACAGCCAGTCTCCTTTCTCGAGGGACATTAGAGAGGATCAGTTACCTCCGAACTTCAAGACATTGACATTGGAATATGATGGCTCTACAGATCCGTATGAGCATATAATGAGATTTGAGAATGGGGCGATGCTCCACCAGTACACGGAGGGTGTGAAATGCAGGGGTTTTCTCACAACCTTGTCAAAGATAGCTCAGCAATGGTTTTCTCAACTGCCCCCCAACAGCATAAGCTCGTTTAGCGAATTAAGGCCCAAGAAGGCACGTTAAGACCTCCTCCTCGCTCATGGCGTTAAGGCAAAAACCTTCAGAAAGCCTGCGTCAATATGTTGGACTCTTTAACGCTGAAGCGTTGCAAGTACCCCTGGCTTCTGATGATGTGAAGGTGCAAGCATTGATACAGGGGTTAGCTCCAGGACCGTTCTTTGATTCATTGAACAAAAAACCTCCATTATATTTTGAGGAGTTACAGCAGAGAGCTGGCAAGTATGTTAATTTGGATGAGGCCCAATAAGCTAGGAGAGCTAAAGAGGAGTCTCTTAAGCCCAAACAAGAAACCTCAGAAAGGAGGTCATCATCAGCGGCGAAAGCTGAGAAGGATAGGGGGGCAAAGGCCCAAAAGAGCTCCTGAGAGGTTTGATCAATATACGTCCCTTAACGCACCTTTGGGGGAGGTCATGGAAGCAGCCGCTAGGTCTTCTCATTTCAAGTACCCCAGTACTTATAAAGAAGCTCCGCGTAACCCGCGATCTGAATTATATTGCAAGTATCATAATGATTATGGGCACGATACAAACTCTTGTAGACACTTGAAAGATGCTATTGAGCGGCTGTTGAAGAAGGATGACACCTTGCTCCAGTTTGTTAAGAAAGAAAGAGAGAAGGGCTACAAGAGGAAAGAGCCAGAGCAGAAGAGGCCTGATCAGAGAGAAAGAACCCCCTCCCCCCCAAGGCGAGAGGATCCTCCCCCGAAAAGAGGAAATATTAATATGATTATGGGAGGGAATACCAATGGGGATTCAGGTCGAGCTCGCAAAGCTCACGTAAGGGCTGCAAAAGCTCAAGTGAGCAAAGAGGTCCAGGAGTTAGCAGAAACAATGGGCATGGAGATCGATGTGGTAGATTCATTTCCTGAAGAGGAAATGAACCCAAAAGTATGTGTGAGTTTCGGTCCCGAAGACCTGATGAGGGCAGCACCTCATAATGATGCGCTGGTGATTAGTGCAGATATCGCTAATTGGAGGGTAGCGCGGATCTTTGTAGATATTGGGAGTGCAGTGAATGTGCTCTTCTGGGATTGCTTTCAGAAGATGAAAATCAACGCCGATTTAGAGCCAGTGAACACGACTTTATATGGTTTCGCAAGAGGAGAAATACAGCCCAAAGGGGAAGTGACCCTTCAGATGACACTGGGTAATGGCGAGACCTCAAATACTCGGATGGTGAAGTTTCTAATAGTAGATACACCTTCCGCATACAACGTGATACTAGGAAGACCTGCTTTGAATGATTTCCAGGTGGTGGTCTCCACCTACCACATAAAAATGACGTTCCCAGCTCTCAGAGAGGGCTTAGTGGGTGAGGTCTCAGGTGACCAAGAGGTGTCAAAAGAGTCTTATGTGAAATCCATAAAGCATGCTAAGCAAAAGGTGAAAGGAGCCTCGGTGGCAGAACGCCTACCGCAAGACAAAAACATAAAGGCAAAAGAGGTGGACGAAGACCTAGAGCTAAGAATGCAGCCAGCCGAAGAGGATTTGATGATGGTAGAGCTGTTCCCGGGAAAAAACGGGGTTCACCACAAAGATGAGAAAACAAGTGACTGAAGAGCAAAAAGAGGCGATAATCCGGTGCTTGTGGAAGAATTCCGATCTATTCGCATTTAGCCCAGAAGACATGAAAGGAGTAGACTCGTCGGTAGCTCTACATTATCTAAATGTAGATCCTAGGGCGAAGCCAGTAAGGCAGAAGAAGAGGTCCTTTGGACCAGAAAAGGAAAAGGTGATCAGAGAAGAAATTAGGCGTCTGTTAGACGCTGGTCACATCGTTAAGATCCAGTACTCTGAATGGCTGTCGAATGCGGTGATGGTAGCTAAGAGCAATGGTAGCTGGCGAATGTGTATAGACTTCAGAGACCTGAATAAAGCCTGCCCAAAAGATCATTACCCACTGCCTTGCATCGATCAGCTAGTCGATTCAACGTCGGGGTGTGAATTGTTGTCTATGCTGGATGCTTACCAGGGCTATCATCAGATACAGCTGGCTCCTGGAGATGTAATCAAAACGGCCTTTGTAACCGTGTGCGGTACGTTTGCGTATGTGAGAATGCCCTTTGGCCTGAAAAATGCCGGAGCTACCTATCAGAGAATGATGGATGCAATATTTGAAAATCAATAGGGAGAATCCTGGAGGTATATGTAGATGATATCCTCGTGAAAAGCGTAAGAGCAGAGCACCATGCCAGAGATCTAGAGGAGGTCCTGACGGTTGTAAGAAAATATGATTTGCGATTGAACCCAGCAAAATGCACATTTGGAGTCAGATCAGGAAAGTTCCTGGGATATATGGTGACTCCAAGAGGAATTGAAGTAAATCAGGAGAAAGTACGAGCTGTACTGGAGATGGCTGCTCCTACCAATGTAAGGGAGGTACAACGATTGAATGAAAAATTACCGCGCTTAGTCGGTTCATATCCACTTCGGCGGAGAGAAGTTTTTCATTTTTCAAAGTATTGAAGAAGGCTAGTAAGTTGAATGGGATGAGAACTGTCAGAAAGCATGCGAGGGATTGAAAGCTCATCTAGCAAGCCTGCCAGTGTTAACCAAGCCCACCCCAGGCGAAACTTTGTATTTATACATATCTGTTGGGGATCACTCCTTGAGCGCAGTTCTCATAAAGGAAGAGGACTCTATCCAGAAGCCCATCTATTATATCAGTAAGGCCCTGCAGGGGGCTGAATATAGATATTCAGATGTTGAGAGAGTTGCTTTAGCTGTGATGACAGCAGCAAGGCGCTTAAGATTGTATTTCTTAGCTCACAAGGTGGTGGTGAGGACTAATTTCCCCTTCAAGCAAGTACTGAGTAAGCCAGATCTCTCAGGGAGGATGGTGAAATGGAGTGTGGAATTAGGGGAATACGATGTGGAGTTTGAGCCGCGTACAGCCGTTGAAGCACAAGCCCTGGCGGATTTTATCCAAGAAACCACTCAACCTATGCAATGGCCAGAGTGGAAGGTCTTCGTCGATGAATCAGTGACAGTGGAAGGATGTGTCGCTGGAATTGTCATAATAATGCCAGATCAGAGTGAACTCAATTTTGCGTTGAAATTTGAGTTCAGGGTCTCTAATAATGAGGCTGAGTATGAAGCATTTGTCAGAGGCCTGGAGATGGTGGCTGAGTTGGGAGCTCAGAAAGTCGTCATTCACTCTGACTCACAGTTGGTGGTCCAGCAGGTCTCAGGAAATTATGAGATTAAATAGGAAAGGATGATAAGGTATGTGAAGCAGGTCAGAGACCTGAGTGAGCAATTTCAGCACTTAAGGATAGAGCAGATACCTCGAGACCTCAATGCACAGGCAGATTGCCTTGCTAAACTGGCTAGCTCCTTGAATGGATTGGTTCCTGAGAAAGCGACATTGTTAAAAGTAGCCAACAGTCGTATAGAAAAAAACATTCACGAGATAGAAGAAAAAAGTGACTGGAGAATGCCCGTTTTACATTTTTTTGAAAACTGGAAAGTTGCTAGAGGGGGAGAGAGTTGGAAAAAGGAAAATCTATGCTAAGTACTGTCTAATTGGAGGACATTTATTCAGGAGAGCTTATTCGCAACCATTGCTGAGGTGCGTGGCCGAATCAGAGGGTCTACGGGTGATGCGTCCAAAAGTGCACATCATGAAAAAGTCAGAACACATGAATAGGTGAAGAAAGACTTTAACCTGTTCGACAGCTTTTCTTCGCTCCAACAGCCGGAATCGTCTTCCCTGGAGGAATCTTGGCGTGACTCTGTAAGAAAAGGAGGGCCGGGGAGTTTTCCCGGCGAACCACCTCCAAAGATTAAGTCAGTGTTCTCAGCTCTTTTTGAAAGATGAATGTAACAGGAGAAATAGGTCTGAAGAAGAATTCAGTCAAAAGATAGCCCTAGGACCATCGTCAGGTCTCAGGAGACCGTTATCAGGTCTGCAATACCCCTCTTGAAGGACCGTTATCAGGTCTCGAGGGTGTGTCTCAAGGAATTCAGGGAATATGTTGCATCATACCCCCTTTCCATACACATTCATACCCAAAATCCGTTGGGTTTTTATGAGACTTGCTCTGAAGTCTTCATACTTCCATCCACTCTATCCCCTCATATCGTGAGGATTTATGGGATTTATTTTTCGACAATAGATATTTTCGGACAATTCTTCCATACAATCAGAAAATTTTACTTACTGTTTGTCTCATTACCAGCTTCAAACTATACTATGAAACGAGAATTCTTACGGAAACGCAGAAAACCAACAAGTTCCAGAGATTACAACGAGATTCATGAGAAGGTTTAAAATACGACAATTCTGACATCACTCAACTTGTTTACTTTTAAACACGTCAAAAATTTCTGCAGATAAGAATACAAATTGCTAAATATACTCAGACCCATCTTCTCTGCACTTTTCTTTTCAAGTTTAAACTCAAACTCAACATTACTAAACAGACACGTAAAAAGAGTTTTGGAACAAAATTTCGAGACAAGACTCCGTTCCCACAGACGGCGCCAGATGATGCGTCCAAAAGTGCACATCATGAAAAAGTCAGAACACATGAATAGGTGAATAAAGACTTTAACCTATTCGACAACTTTTCTTCGCTCCAACAGCCGGAATCGTCTTCCCTGGAGGAATCTCGGCGTGACTCTGCAAGAAAAGGAGGGCCGGGGAGTTTTCCCGGCGAACCACCTCCGAAGATTAAGTCAGTGTTCTCAGCTCTTTTTGAGAGATGAATGTAACAGGAGAAATAGGTCTGAAGAAGAATTGTGTTTGTGTGTGTTAGATTTTTCAATATATACCCCTGTTTTCTTGTGAATGAAGTTGTATAACTATCAGCTCCTTTTTGCCTTTTACTTTACACGTTCCACTGTTCTATTTGCCATAGTATGACTGTACTTTCTGACAGTACCGCATAGTCATTAATTAGGTGCTACGAGCTCAACAGGTCTTCGCCCGATGGAGAGCCCTAAGCGAGGGACCTCAGGCAGATATCTGACTAGATTTGAATGAGAGACCTCCCAACAGATCTCTGGGCTGGAATCCTTAGGAGAGATCTCAGCTCCCTTTATATGATCAGATCCTGGACATAACATTTCAGAAAGGTTATATAAAATATTCAGGTCTCCACGAGACCTGGATATTTTTGTCACTATCAACGGGTAATCAAGGAGATACACCAAGGAATAGCGGGATGCCACACGGGGTTCCGAGACCTGATCCGGCGAGTGCTGAGAGCTGGGTACTACTGGCCTTTTTTGAAGAAGGATGCTGAGGTCTTCGTGAGAAGGTGTGCTAGATGCCAGAAGCATGGGCCGCTGATTCATAGGCCTGCTGAAGAGCTGGGAGTCCAATATGCAGAATGTCCATTCGATAAATGGGGCATAGATATGGTTGGCAAGCTTTCCATGGCAGCGGGAAAGAAATGCCACATCATCGTAGCGGTGGATTATTTCAGTAAGTGGGTGGAGGCAGAGCCTTTATCCTCAGTAACAGAGGAAAGCATTATAAAGTTCATATGGAAAAACATTTGTTGCAGGTATGGTCTGCCCAGAGTGCTAGTCTCCGATAATGGGACGCAGTACTTTGGGAAAAGAACTCAGGCTTGGTGCAAAGCCAGAGGAATCGAGCACAGGTTCGTTGCTGTTGCCCATCCAGAGACCTGTGGGCAGGTTGAAGTCACCAATCGGACCATAGTAAATGGCATCAAGACAAGGCTGGAAAAAGAGAAGTCTCAATGGGTGGAGAAGCTGAGCTCAGTATTTGGGCGTATAGAACTGGACAGAAAACGGCTACAGGGCAGTCTCCCTTCTGCTTGGTTTATGGTGCCGATGCTGTTATGCCCATGGAGGTGAAAATTCCGACACATAGAGTCCTATCTTATGATGAGAGCCTGAATGGGGAACTGAAGGCTGATAGCCTAGATCTGATTTATGAGGTACGTGAGGAGGCACATCAGCGAGCTCTGGCTTGTAAAGCTCGCATAAAAGTAGCATATGATGTGAAAGTAAAGACGAGGAGGTTTCAAGAGGGAGACCTGGTGCTCAAGAGAGCTGATGCCATGCACCCGGTGAGAAAATTCGAACCAAATTGGGAAGGACCGTTTGTGGTGACCAAGGTGTTTCCTGGCGGAGCATATGAGCTCACGAGACATGAAGGTTACACGGAACCAAGACCATGGAACGTGAGTGATAGTGACCAAAATATCCAGGTCTCATGGAGACCTGAGTATCATACATAACCTCCTTCTGATGCTATATTCAGGAACTGATCAAGTAAAGGGGGCTGAGATCTCTCCCAAGGATTTCAGCCCAGAGACCTGTTGGGAGGTCCCTCATTCAAATCTAGTCAGATATCTGTTTAAGGTCCCTCACTCAGGGCTCTGTATCGGGCGAATACCTGATGAACTCGCAGCACTTTAATTAATGCCGATGCGGTACTGTCAGAAAGTACAGTTACACTATAGCCAATAGAATAGTAGAACGTGTAAAGTAAAAGGAAAAAGGAGCTGATAGCTATACAACTTCATTCACAAGAAAACACGAGTATATATTGAAAAATCTAACACACACAAACACACAATTCTTCAGACCTATTTCTCCTGTTACATTCATTTTCTCAAAAAGAGCTCAGAACACTGACTTAATCTTCAGAGGTGGTTCGTCGGGAAAACCCCCGGCCCTTCTTTTCTTGCAGAGTTACGCCGAGATTTCTCCGGGGAAGACGATTCCGACCGTTTGGAACGAAGGAGAGCTGTTGAACAGGTAAAAGTCCTTCTTCATCTGTCTATGTGTTCTGACCTTTTCATGATGTGTGCTTTTGGACGCATCATCTGGCGCCGTCTGTGGAAAACGAAATTTTGTTTCGAAATTTTGTTCTAAAACTCTTTTCATGTGTCCTCTCAACGATGTTGAGTTTGAGTTTAAACTTGGAAAGAGAAGTACCGAAAAGATGGGTCTGAGTATTTCTAGCGATTTGTGTTTTTATTTATAGAAGCTTTTGTCATGTTTAAAAATAAATGAGTTGAGTGGTTTAAGAATCGCCGTATTGTAAACCTTCTTAGGAACCTTGCTGTAATGTCCTGAACTTGTTTATTTTCTGTCTTTTTGTGAAAATCCTCGTTTCATATTATAGTCTAAAGCCGCTAATAGGGTAAAAGACAAGTAGAATTTTCTGTTATGTGGAATAGCGATTCAAAAATATATAATACCGAAAAGTAAATCCCACAAATCCTCACGGCGTGGGGGGCCAGAATGGGTAGAAACGTGAAGACTTCAGAGTAAGTCTCACACAAACCCAGCGAAGCTTGGGTATGAGTGTATACGGGAAAGGGGCGTATGATGCAACATATCCCTTGAATTCCTTGGAACGCCCCCTCGAGACCTGATAATGGTCCCTGGAGAAGGGTAGCATAGACCTGATAATGGTTTTTTGAGACCTGATGGTTGTCTCAGTGCTGTCCTGTGACTGACAGCTGAAAATTTTGAAATGCAGATCTGAGCATGGAGAATATATTGGTCAGAGATCGAGAATCCCCACCTGAAGGAGTGGTGCGTGATGATAGCTCCTCAGAAGAGCGTACTGAGGAGGAAAACCAAAATGTGCTGAAAGAGGCCCCACCAAAGATAACTACGCCTCAGAAGGAAGGGGCTTCCAAATCGACCAGCCCTCAGAAGGAGGGAGGAGGCCGTAAAGGCTCAGAAATTATGAGAGATGAACCTCAAATGCCGGTGCAGCAGAATGTCACTTATGCTGTATCCATGGATCAGCTTAGTGCCATGGTGAAACAAGTGGTGTCCAAAGCTTTGGCCCCGCTGGAAAGCCAAAGCAAAAAGCTAAGCAGCACAACAAAAGGCAAAGCCAAGAAGGTACTGATGAACCTCACGAGATGTTGGCAGTGATGAGATACCAATGAAATGGTTTAAATCGCATTAATGAAAAAGTAAATCTTTTTTCCTTGGCAGGGAGGACCTGCGGAGGAAGGTCAATATGAAAGTGATGGGTATGAGAGCCCTCAAACTGAATCAGAAAATGGTTAGTAGTTGAACGGAGAAATCAGATATTGATTACATTTCTAAAGTGATTTATTCACTAATGAAGTTATGATTACTTATTATTGCAATGAAATTTGCAGAGGATGATGTACAAATCGCGCGACCTCAAGATGAGGGAGCTGCCGTTGAAATCATAGCCCTCAAACAACAATTAAAAGACCTTCAGAAGAAAGCCTCTTCGCCCAAGAAATCCCCTAAGAAGCCTATCAGAACTGGTGACAACAGCCAATCTCCTTTCTCAAGGGATATTAGGGAGGATCAGTTACCTCCAAACTTCAAGACATTGAGGTTAGAATACGATGGCTCTACAGATCCGTACGAGCACGTGATGAGATTTGAAAATGGAGCGATGCTCCATCAATATACGGAGGGTGTGAAATGCAGGGTTTTTCTCACAACCCTGTCGAAGATAGCCCAACAATGGTTTTCTCAACTGCCCCCTAACAGCATAGGCTCGTTTACCGAATTCAAGTCCATGTTCTTGCATCAATTTGCCAGTGCCAGAAGGCATGTAAAGACCTCCTCCTCACTCATGGCATTGAGGCAAAAACCTTCAGAGAGTTTGGGTCAATATGTTGGACATTTCAACGCTGAAGCGTTATAAGTGCCCCTGGCCTCTGACGACGTGAAGGTACAAACGTTGATACAGGGTCTATCTCCAGGATTGTTCTTTGATTCATTGAACAAGAAACCTCCATTGTATTTTGAGGAACTGCTGCACAGAGCAGATAAGTACGTTAATCTGGAGGAGGCTCAGGAAGCTAGGAAAGCTAAAGAGGAATCTCTCAGACCCAAGTAGGAGACCTCAGAAAGAAGGTCATCCTCAGCAGCGAGAGCTGAGAAAGATAGAGGGGGACAAAGGCTTAGGAAAGCTCCTGAAAGGTTTGACCAATATACACCTCTTAATGCATCTCTAGTGGAGGTTATGGAAGCAGCTGCCAGATCTCCTCACTTCAAATACCCCAGTACACATAAGGAAGCTCCACGCAATCCGAGATCTGAGCTGTTTTGCAAGTATCATAATGACTATGGTCATGACACCAACTCTTGTAGGTACCTGAAGGATGCTATTGAGCGATTGTTGAAGAAGGATGATACCTTGCTTCAATTTGTTAAAAAGGAAAGGGAAAAGGGCTACAAGAGAAAAGAGCCGGAGCAGAAGTGGCCTGATCAGAGGGAAAGAACACCTCCGCGATGAGAGGACCCTCCCCCGAAAAGGGGAAACATTAACATGATAATGGGAGGTAATACTAATGGGGATTCAGGTCGAGCGCGTAAAGCTCACGTTAGGGCTGCAAAGGCCCAGGTGAGCAAGGAGGTTCAGGAGTTAGCAGAGACAATCGGCATGGAAATTGATGTGGTAGATTCGTTTCCTGGAGAAAGAATAAACCTAGATGTATGTGTGAGTTTTGGTCCCAGAGACCTGGTGAGCGCAACACCTCATAATGATGCGCTGGTAGTTAGTGCTAACATTGCTAATTGGAGAGTGGCACGGATCTTTGTGGACACGGGAAGCGCAGTGAATGTGCTCTTCTGGGATTGCTTTCAGAAGATGAAGATCAACGCTGACTTAGAGCCAGTAAACACGGCTTTATACGGTTTAGCTGGGGGAGAGATACGGCCTAAGGGAGAGGTGACCCTTCAGGTAACACTTGGTAGCGGCGAGACCTCAAATACTCATATGGTGAAATTTCTAGTAGTGGATACGCCGTCAGCATATAATGTAATATTGGGAAGACCTGCTCTGAATGACTTCCAGGTGGTGGTCTCCACCTACCACATGAAAATGAAATTCCCAGCTCTCAGAGAAGGGCAGGTAGGTGAGGTCTCAAGTGACCAGGAAGTATCGAAAGAATCCTATGTAAAATCTATAAAGCATGCCAAGCAAAATACGAAGGGAGCTCTAGTGGTAGAGCGTCCAGTGCAGGACAAGAGTGCAAAGGTGAAAGACATGGATGAAGACCTGAAGCCAAAAATGCAGCCAGTAGAAGAAGACTTGATGATGATAGAACTGTTTCCAGGAAAAACAGGTTTTACCACGAGGATGGGAAAGCAGATGACTGAAGAGCAAAGAGAGGCAATAGTCCAATGCTTATGGAAAAATACAGATCTGTTTGCATTCAGTCCAGAGGACATGAAAGGGGTAGACCCAGCTGTAGCTCTACATTATCTGAATGTAGATCCTAGAAAGAAACTAGTAAGGCAGAAAAAGAGGTCCTTCGGGCCGGAGAAAGAAAAGGTAATCAGAGAAGAGATCAGACGGCTGTTAGATGTCGGTCATATCGTTAAAATTAAGTACTCTGAGTGGTTGTCAAATGCAGTAATGGTGGCTAAAAGCAATGGTAGATGGCGAATGTGTATAGATTTCAGAGACCTGAATAAGGCATGTCCGAAGGACCACTATCCATTGCCCTGTATCTATCAGTTGGTTGATTCAACTTCAGGATGTGAGTTGCTGTCTATGCTTGATGCTTACTAGGGCTATCACCAGATACAGTTGGCCCCTGAAGATGTAATCAAAACAGCCTTCGTAACTATATGTGGCACGTTTGCATATGTGAGAATGCCTTTTGGCCTAAAGAATGCTGGAGCTACTTATCAGAGGATGATGGATACGATATTTGAGGATCAGATAGGGAAGATTCTGGAGGTATATGTGGATGATATTTTAGTAAAAAGTGTGAAAGCGGAACATCATGCCAGAGACCTGGAAGAGGTCCTAACAGTTGTAAGAAAGTATGACCTACGCTTGAACCCAACGAAGTGTACATTCAGGGTTAGGTCAGGAAAATTCTTGGGGTATATGGTGACTCCTAGAGGAATTGAAGTGAATCAAGATAAGGTGCGAGCTGTAATGGAAATGGCCGCTCCCACCAATATGAGGGAGGTGCAGCGGTTGAATGGAAGAATCACCGCGCTTAGTCGGTTCATATCTACTTCGGCAGAGAGAAGCTACCCGTTCTTCAAAGTGTTAAGGAAGGCCAGTAAATTTGAATGGAATGAAAGCTGCCAGAAAGCATTTGAAGGGTTGAAGGCTCATTTAGCAAGTTTGCCCGTATTGACCAAACCTACCCCAGGAGAAACCCTGTACCTATACATATCTGTTGGAGATCATTCCCTGAGTGCCGTCCTCATAAAGGAGGAGGGTGCCATACAGAGACCCATTTATTACATCAGTAAAGCTTTGCAAGGAGCTGAATACAGATATTCAGAAGTGGAGAGAGCTGCTTTAGCTGTGATGACAGCAGCAAGGAGGTTGAGATTGTACTTCCTAGCTCACAGGGTGGTCGTAAGAACTAATTTCCCCTTCAAGCAGATATTGAGCAAACTAGATCTCTCCGGAAGGATGGTGAAATGGAGTGTTGAGCTAGGGGAGTATGAGGTGGAGTTTGAACCACGCACGGCCGTTAAAGCGCAAGCCCTGGCAGATTTTATCCAGGAAACTACTCAGCCCGCACAGTGGCCGCAATGGAAAGTCTTTGTAGATGGATCGGTGACAATTGAAGGTTGTGGTGCTGGAATTGTCATAGTAACGCCAGATCAGGACGAACTTAGCTTTGCAATGAAGTTTGAGTTTAGAGTCTCCAACAACGAAGCTGAATATGAAGCGTTTATCAGAGGTCTGGAGATGGTAGCTGAGTTGGGAGCTCAGAGGGTTGTCATTCACTCCGATTCCCAGTTAGTGGTCCAACAGGTCTCAGGAAATTATGAGATAAAGGAAGAAATGATGATCAGGTATGTGGAGCAAATCAGAGACCTGAGTAAGCAGTTTTAGGATCTAGAGGTGAAGCAGATTCCTCGAGACCTCAACACACAGGCATATCGCCTCGCAAGGTTGGCCAGCTCGCTGAATGTGCTGGTACCTGAAAAAGTAACATTGTTAAAAATGACAAACAGTTGCACGGAAGAGAGTGTGCATGAAATAGAAGAGAGAAGTGATTGGAGGACGCCTATTTTACATTTCCTAAGAACGGGGGAAGTGCTAGAAGGCGAAAGAAGAGAGAAAAAGAAAATTTACACCAAATACTGTTTGGTGGGAGAACACTTATTTAAGAAGGCTTATTCACAACCTTTACTGAGATGTGTACCGGAGGCAGAAGGTCTGCGGATAATTAAGGAAGCACATCAGGGAATAGCGGGATGTCATACGGGGTTTAGAGACCTGATCCGGCGGGTGCTGAGAGCTGGATATTATTGACCCTCTTTGAAAAAGGATGCTGAGGTTTTTGTAAAAAGATGTGACAGATGCCAGAGGCACGGCCCGTTGATCCATAGGCCAGCGGAGGAGCTGGGAGCTCAGTATGCAGAATGTCCATTTGATAAATGGGGTATAGACCTCGTCGGTAAGCTTCCCATGGCAGCAGGGAAGAAATGCCACATTATTGTAGCAGTAGACTACTTTAGCAAGTGGGTGGAAGCTGAGCCCTTGTCTTCAGTGACAGAAGAGAATATCATAAAGTTCATATGGAAGAACATTTGCTGCAGGTATAGCCTGCCCAGAGTGCTGGTCTCCGATAATGGGACACAATTCTTTGGAAAAAGAACTCAGGCTTGGTGCAAAGCTAGAGGGATCAAACAGAGGTTCGCTGCTGTGGCTCACCCAGAGACTTGCGGGCAAGTTGAGGTCACCAATAGGACCATAGTGAATGGCATAAAGGCAAGACTAGAGAAAGAGAGATCTCAATGGGTGGAGGAGCTGAGCTCGGTGTTATGGGCGTATCGAACCGGACAAAAAACAGCTACGGGGCAGTCCCCTTTCTGTTTGGTGTACGGTACTGAGGCCGTTATGCCGATGGAGATAAAGATTCCAACACACAGAATCCTGTCTTATGATGAGGATCTGAACAGAGAACTGAGGGCTGACAGTTTAGATCTGATTGATGAGGTACGTGAAGATGCGCACCGGCGAGCTCTGGCCTACAAGGCCCGTGTGAAGGCTGCATATGATCCGAAGGTAAAGACCAGGAAGTTTCAGGAAGGGGATGTGGTGCTCAAGAGAGCTGATGTGATGCATCCGGTGAGAAAATTTGAACCAAATTGGGAGGGACCATTTGTGGTCACCAAAGTGCTCCCCGGTGGGGCATATGAGCTTACCACCCACGAAGGATATGTGGAACCAAGGTCATGGAATGTTAGCAACCTAAAGAAGTACTATGCCTAGAAATATGTTATGGAGAATTTTTGTTTTTGAACGGGAGGAGGTCTACGTGCCAGGTCTCACTCCCACCTTTTTGATAGGATACTTGCTTAGTTAGACAAGTATTCCTGTAATGGCACGAAGAGAACTTGTCGTAAATGAATAAAGGCTGAGAGGTTGTTTTCTTTAATTTACATCTGTATTTGTGTATCGTTGCAACGCGATAGAAGAAATCATGAAGTTATGACAAAATAATAACTACGTCACACAGTAGAATGAAGTGAAATGTTTTACTCTAAATGGTTTTTAAATAACGAGATGAAACCATCTAGAGTAGGGGTGAGTAGGGGTGTACCCTACACCCCTAGGGGGGACCCATAATACCTCATGAAAATGCAAAATGAAGGAAATATATAGACGAACAATAGCAAAATAGATACAATATATTAACCTGCTAAGCAGAGAAGGCAGTGCTAGTAAAGCAAACAGAAATAGGGGAATTGTTCAAACTCCAAAGTACAAAAGGAAATTGTTTTAGTACAAAAGCAGATAAAAGTGTTGTTCGAAACATGAGTTATATAGCAACTAAGCCAAGAAATTGGTAGAGCCATCATCAGGGTCAGCCCTCACAGCATCAGCAGACTTATCCTCGGGGGCATTTTTCAGCTCTCTGGATTCATCACCAAGGACCTGTGGAGTCCCACCAGTTGCAGGCGCATCTAAAAGAAAGAAGTCGGAAATGGATTAGCCAAGAAAATGGAATGTTAAAGTAACAAAACTTAAAGATAAATGCATGGAAGTGAGGCAGAACAGGAGATACCTGACAGCTTGACAGTTGGGAAGAAGTTTTTTGGAAAGAAGTCGTAGATGGGCTCAGGTGGGTCAGAGAAGACTGCCTGCAAGTCACAGGGTGCGATGAGAGTCTCAAATGCTTTCCGCATAACAGGAAGCCACCAAGCTGTTCCTAAGGGAGCAGGGGAAACACCCTTGAAGGAGGGAGGTGGAGGAAGGTGCTTCACGATCTGATCCACATCTATGGGCTCGGTAAAACCCAAGTTGTGGGCTTTAGCTAACACCGTCATGCCGCACATCTTTGCAAGAAATGCAGTGTCCTGCCGGATGGACAGTAAATATTCAGAAGAGGCTTGGAAAGACTCTAGAAGCCCTTGATGAAGGATTTGTAACGCCTGCTGGCCCAAGGAAGTGCGGAGGATGTAGTTGCGGCAATGGTGAACTCCTTTAGTATAGCCCGACTGGTAAGAAAGGTTGGAGGCTTGAAGAAGATTTCTGGCCTCCTCAAGTTCCTTGCTAACTTGAAAAAGGTGATTGCTAAGCTCGGTGTTGGCACTGCTGAGGGATGCATTCTCTTCAGATAGAATAGACACCTTCTCATGGGACATGAGAAGCTCGTGATTCCTCCTTTTCAAGTCATCATTGGCTAGAGAAAGCCTACTGCTGGTGTCCAAGATATCATGGTTCTGATGCTGCAGGTCCTCATTCACTGTGGCTAACTCTTGTAGCTGCACTTGACTAGCCACCAACGCTTCCCTGAGTTTTGCCATCTCCTTCTCCTGAGCAGCATTTTGAAATTGTAATAGGCCTCCATGAGAGCTGATCAGCTGTGACGTTGTTAAGAAAAAGGGAGAAAAGCATCAGACAGGTAAAAGCAAAGCCGCGATGGTATTTAAAAATGGAATAACTTATGAGAGTGAAAGTATAATGTTGATGATACCTGCACCAAATCATGGGCACTTTCCTCTTGAAGCTGATGTAGAGAAGGAGGGCTAGTTTCAACCTCTTCATCCGAAAGAGGAATGGCTGTTAGTAACGAAAGGCACTCAGGGGGAGGTAACTTGCGAAGTGACCTGGAGGTTTGCCCTCTAAAAGCATAACCTAAAGAATCAGTACCCTTCGGAGGGGAGCTGTTGGGTAAAGAAGTATGTTTAGACTTTTTGGTAGCACCGATTGGGGGCAGAGAGAGCAAAGGCCTCTTAAGATTAGTCGAGGTGTCCAATTGAGATTTCCCTTTGAGAGAAGAGGGAAGAGGTACATTCGGAGCAGTCTTGTTCACCTTCTTGCTGGAATCCTGGAGAGAGATACCTAGGTTGAGTGACTTAACAGCTGTGGGCTTGACAACAGCCCCCGAAGCAGTAATAAGAGTGGACTGTGGCCGTGTAGAGGCTGCAGCAGGCGAGGGAAAGGAAGCAGTGAGATGCGAGGTATCATGGGCCTGAGATTCTAGACGAGCCTGTTCCTCCAATAGAATAGCGAAGTCAAAGTCTTTGTCATCAGGAAGCTTTACATCCTGAATCCAGCTTGTCCCTACACCAAGAAGGGCGTGAAGAATGAAACGCATGTTAGGAAGACTTGAAAAATAGAAGAGGAAGAGATGAGAAGACAGTTGGAACCCACCCTCCATGGAGAAAGAGTAATCTCCTCGAGGTGCTAACCCAAAGAAAGAAAGCACACTTGGATCAGACAACAGAGAATTGAATGGGAAGGGCTCGAGCCGTGCTTTCCGAGACAATAATGATAACACTTTGAGGTTAATATCAGAGATACTCGCAACAGCAGGATGGGGTTGCTTCAAATGAAGTGCTTGCCATTGGGGATTTACAAAAGGCCAATAACCCTGCTTGGGAGTGACAACGAAGTATTTATCCTTCCATTCTTTGCCCGCTGTACGGGGTACACAAATATATTGAGCAGGACCTTTGGGCCTAGCACTGGCGTAGTAAAAGGCACCATGGGGTTTCACATCATATACCGTTTGAAAAAGAGAAGGGGTAGAAACTCCCCCATTACTACGAAGCAGAATAAAGAAGGTCAACAAAATTTTGACAAAGGAAGGGTGAAGTTTATTGGGCCACAGACCACACAGATCACAAACTTGGGTCACAAAGTCGGGAAGGGAAAACCTTAAGCCTGACTCTATCTGATGGTACCAAAATGCTACCGAAGGATATTCTAAAAGTTGAGGGCGGTCGCACTCTTCAGGCATACTAATGTCAAATAGCTTGTCACAGTTTAACATTGACTTCACTAATGCTAATTCTGTAGGAGTTAGAGAGGATTCACCTGATATAGCGTCCGGAGCCATAACTGTGGGCGCAGAAATGCCCGCTGAAGGAAATGATGAGTCTGTCTCTTTAACCCCCTGACCAGAAGAGGGTGAACCCTCGGTCAAAATAATGACTTCATCAGGGTTAGAAGGGGGAGCCGCGCTGGAAGGGATTTGAACGGCTATTCGCCGGGAACGGCGAGCACCAACCTTCTTTCTTCTAACCTGAGCACGAGCGGATGTGTTCGACTGAGAATCTTCAGGTGAAGAGGGGGGGGGGCTGGATATCAGATTCCCGAGGCCCATGCTGATCGGAGGTGGTGTTTTCCTCAGAAAGGGAAGAAGTTTGCGCCATGACGAGAGTATGGTAAGAAATTGGAAGAAATGACTAAAGTGAAAGAGGATAAAAGTGAAACCCTGATATAAGAGAGAGAGAGAACGGTTGAATAAAGTTGGGGAAGTTGCAGAGTTTTCCCCCCAATTTCTCATTTAATAAAATAATGGACTTCATAGACCTGGTTTGAAAAATTAAAGTGAGTAAGTGCTCATAAAGGAAGACCAGTCCGTTAAAGATGGTCCCCCGTGGCATTAGTTGTGGGAGGACTTTTACTCTGTATTTCTGAAGAGGAGACCTTCCAAAATGCAGAGTATGGGGGAGTAGATGATAGTGACAAAAATATCCAGGTCTCATGGAGACCTGAGTATCATACATAACCTCCTTCTGATGCTATATTCAGGAACTGATCAAGTAAAGGGGGCTGAAATCTCTCCCAAGGATTTCAGCCCAGAGACCTGTTGGGAGGTCCCTCATTCAAATCTAGTCAGATATCTGTTTAAGGTCCCTCACTCAGGGCTCTCTATCGGGCGAATACCTGACGAACTCGCAGCACTTTAATTAATGCCTATACGGTACTGTCAGAAAGTACAGTCACACTATAGCCAATAGAACAGTAGAACGTGTAAAGTAAAAGGAAAAAGGAGTTGATAGCTATACAACTTTATTCACAAGAAAACACGAGTATATATTGAAAAATCTAACACACACAAACACACAATTCTTCAGACCTATTTCTCCTATTACATTTCATTTTCTCAAAAAGAGCTCAGAACACTGACTTAATCTTCAGAGGTGGTTCGCTGGGAAAACCCCTGGCCCTCATTTTCTTGCAGAGTTACGCCGAGATTTCTCCGGGGAAGAAGATTCCGACCGTCTGGAACGAAGGAGAGCTGTTGAACAGGTAAAAGTCCTTCTTCATCTGTCTATGTGTTCTGACCTTTTCATGATGTGTGCTTTTGGACGCATCAGTGAGAAATTTGAAGAAGTATTATGTTTAACAACAGACTACGGAAAGTTTTTGTCTCAAATGGGAAAAGGTCTACGTGCCAGTCCTTATACCCACCTTTCTTTCTTTTTTATAGGATACTTGCTTAGCTAGACAAGTATTCCTGTAATGGCACGAAGAGAGCTTGTCGCAAATAAATAAAGGCTAAGAAGTTGTTTTCTTTAGTTTTCGTCTTTATTTACATATTGTCGTGTTGTAATAACTGGAAATCATAAGGCTAAAGCAGGGTGGTAAACATGATACTTAGACAAATGAAACATTTACTCTAAATGGTTTGACAATGGATAAAACCATCTAGAGTAGGGGGGAGTAGGGGTGTACCCTACACCCCTAAGGGGGTCCTATAATACCCCATGAAAATGCACATTAAAATGCAAACGAAAGGAATATGCACAGTAAATGATAGCACATCAGTAAACATAGTAGATTAAGCTGCTAAACAGAGAATGCAGCACTAGCAAAACAAATAAAAGTACTGAAGTTGTTCAAAGGTCAAAGCGTAAAAAAAAAAATTGTTCGACGCAGGGATAGATAGAAATATTGTTTGAAACATGAACCACATGATAATTAGGCCAGAAAGTTGGTGGTGTCATCAGCGGGGTCAACCTCAGTAGCATCAGCAGGCTCATCCTCAGGAACATTCTCTAACTGCTCATTCCCAATGCCCTGAGAGGTCCCACCAGACGAAGGCACATCTGAAAGAAATATGTGGAAAATGGATTAACTGGGAAAGTGGGGTGTTATAATGGCGAATACAAGATCAGTATACGAGAGCATGAGATACCTGATGTCTTGCTAAGGTGAAGGAAGCCCTTGGGGAAGAAATCGTATATGAGCTCAGGTGGATCAGAGAAAACCGCTTGTAAGTCGCATGGTGCTGTGAGAGCCTCAAAAGCCTTCCGCATGATAGGTAGCCACCAAGCAGTCCCCAGAGGAGTAGAGGTATCACCCTTGAAAGAGGGAGGTGGTGGGAGATACCTCACTATTGGATCGACATCTATGGTTTCCTGGAAACCCAAGTTCTGAGCCTTTGCTAGCACAGTCATGCCACATCTCTTTGCTAAGAATGCAATGTCTTGGCGAATGGCCAGCAAATACTCAGGGGATGCCTGAAAGGACTCTAGGAGACCTCGATGGAGAATCTGCAGAGCCTATTGGCCCAGAGAGGTCTGAAGGATGTGGCTGCGGCAATAATGAACCCCTTCAGTGTAACCCGACTGGTAAGAGAGGTTGGCGGCATGGAGGAGATCTTTGGTTCCCTCAAGCTCCTTGCTGACTTGGGATAGATGCCGACTGAGCTCGACATTGATATTGCTGAGAGAAGCATTTTCTTCAGACAAAGCAGACATCTTCTCTTGAGACATGAGCAGCTCGTGATTCTTCCTCTTTAAATCATCATTGGCCAAAGAAAGCCTGCTGCTGGTATCCAGAATGTCCCGGTTTTGATGCTACAGATCCTCATTCACTTGGGTCAATTCTTGTAGCTGCACCTGACTAGCCACCAGTGCCTCCCTTAGTTTCTCCATCTCCTTCTCCTGGACAGCATCTTGAAACTGTAACAATCGACCATGAGTACTGAGTAGCTGTAATGATGCCAAGGAAGGAGAAAGAAGGCATTAGATATATGATAATAAGGACGTGACAATATTTAGTGATAAGCATTTTCTGGAAATAAAGGTATAATGGCAATAATACCTGCACCAAGTTTTGAGCACTCTCCTCCTGCAGCTGGCACAGAGTGGGAGATGTGTCCTCAGCCTCCTCCTCAGAGAGAGGGATTGCCTTTAGCAGGGAGAGGCATTCGGAAGTCTGGCCCCTAAAAGCGTAGCCTGATGAGTCAATACCTCTGGGAGGAGAGCTGCTGAGAATAGGAGTATGCTTAGATTTTTTAGTGGCACCAGCGGGGGGTCGAGGCAAAAGAGGTCTCTTAAGGCCGATGGAGGTATCCACTTTGACTTTCTCCTTGAGGGATGAGGATAGAGGCTCATCGGGGTTGATTTTGTCCTTGCCCAGACTTGGGGAAGGGAGGCTTGGGCTTAATGACTTAGTGGCTGTGGGTTTGATGATAACCCCTGGAGCGGCAAGAGAAGAGGACTGTGGCCTGGCGGATGCAGTAATAGATGAAGAAACCGGATTGACAGGGCGTGGAGTATCATGAGTTTGGGACTCTAAACGAGCTTGTTCCTCCAGCAGGATAGCAAAATCAAAGTCTTCATCATCAGTAAGCTTCACGTCCTGAATCCAACTTGTTCCTGCACCGAGTAAGGTGCGAAGAATGAAATGCATGTTAGAAAAGTTGGAGAAGTAAAAAAGGAAAAGATGAAAAGACAGTTGAAACCAACCCTCAATGGAAAAAGAGTGATTTCCTTGGGATCCCAGTCCAAAGAAGGAAAGTACACTAGGATCAAAGAGCAGAGAAATGAATGGAAAGGGAGCAGTCCGTGCTTTTTGAAACAACTTTGATAACACTTGGAGAGTTATGGCAGCAATGCTCGTAACAGCAGGACGAGGATGCTTCAGACGAAGTGCTTGCCATTAAGGGTAATCAAAAGGCCAATGACCCTGTTTAGGAGTAACAATGAAATAATTGTCCCTCCATTCCTTTCCCGCCGTGCGGGGTACACACAAATGCTGAGCAGGACCCTTGGGCCTAGCGCTAGCATAGTAAAAGGCTCCAGTAGGTTTCACGTCATACACCGTTTGAAAGAGAGAGGGGGTGGGGACGCCTCCATTACCGCGAAGCAAGATAAAGAAAGTCAATAAGATTTTGACAAAAGAGGGATGGAATTGGTTGGGCCATAGACTATATAAATCACAAACTTGGACTACAAAGTCAGGAAGAGGAAACCTTAGGCCTGACTCTATCTGGTGATACCAAAATGCCACCAAAGGATATTCTAGTAAATGAGGGCGGTCATATGGCCCTGGTATGCTAATATCGAATGACTCATCGCAGTTTAACATTGACCTTACTAGCGCTATTCTACAGAGGTTAGGAAGGATTCACCTGCTATAGTGTTTGCAGTCATAGCGGGAGGAGCAGAAATCCTCAGATGGGAAGAAGTCTCGGTAGACAGGAGCGACGAGTCCACCTCTTTGACCGCGTGACCAGAGGAAGGGGAGCCCTCAGTCAAGTTGATGACATCGGTCGAGTGGGAAGGAGGCGCTTGACTGGAGGGGTTTTGGATGGCTATTCGACGGGAGCGACGAGCAGAAGTTTGCTTTCTCTTGGCTCCAGGGGTTTGTTTCCTCTTTGCTCGAGTATGAACGGAGGTGTCTGAGTGAGAATCCTCGTGTTGAGAAGTTTGTTGCTGAGAATCAGATGGTAAGGGTTCGTGTTGGTCAGAAGTGGTGAGTTCCTCGGAGCGAGAGGGAGTTTGCGCCATGGATGATTTGCAGTAAAAATTTGAAAGGAATAGCTAAAAGTGAAAGGGGATGAAAGTGAAAACCCCCAATATAGGAGAGAGAAGGGGGCGGTTGAAAAAAGGTGGGGAAAGTTGAAAAGTCTCCTCCACTTTTTCACTTAATGCCATATCGGTCAAGAGAGACCTAGTTTAGAAATTTGAAATAGGCAGGTCTTCATAAAAAACAAACAAACAAAAACAACAACGGACTGCTGAGGGAATTCTTGCACCATGACAGTTGTACGAGTTGAGCTACTCTGAAAATTCCTGAAAGGAGACCTCCAGAAATTCAGAGTAGGGGGACTAGATGATAGTGACAAAAATATCCAGTTCTCCAGAAGACCTGAGCATGCGACTTGAATACTCGATTTGTATGGTGACAACGGGGTCCCTCATGGAGATCTACCATCAGAGAGCAGTCAGTAGATCTCTCGTCAAGGCCTCCCCAGAGGTCTGCGCAGAGAGCTCCTAGTCAGAGCTCTCTCCCAGTCGAGCGCCTGACGGGTGAGGACACTTTAATTAATGTTCATCCGGTACCGGCAGAGAGTACGATACTGTTATAGCCAATGAGATGATAAAACGTGTAAAGATCAAGGTAAAAGGGTTGGAAGCAAAGCAACTTCATTCTCAAGAAAACTCACGAGTATATATACTAAAAAACACAACACACACAGACAGATTTTTCTAAAACCTTACTCCATGTTCCATTAAACTATTTTTCCGAGCGAAACTCAGAGCACTGACTTAACCTTCGGAGGTGGTTCACCGGAAAACCTTCCCGGCCCTTATTTTCCCGCAGATTCGCACTCGGATTCTTTTGGAAAAGATAACTCCCGTCATCTGAAGCTGAGAAGAATTGTGGAATAGGTGAGTACTGCTCTTTAGTCGTTCATGTGCTCTGATTTTACATGATGTGTTTTTTTGGCCGCATCAGCAAGGAACTTGAGGGGACCAAGAATCTTCTCTAAGCCGCCAACCTTTCTTACCAGTCGGGCTATACTGAAGGAGTTCACCATTGCCGCAACTACTTCCTCCGAACTTCCCTAGGCCAGCAGGCGTTACAAATCCTTCATCAAGGACTCCTAGAGTCCTTCCAAGCTTCGCCTGAGTATCTAGTATCCATCCGGCAAGACATTGCCTTTCTAGCAAAGAGGTGCGGCATGATGGTGTTAGCCAAGGCCCACACCTTGGGTTTTAACGAGCCCATAGATGTAGATCAGATCGTGAAGTACCTTCTTCCACCTCCCTCCTTCAAGGGTGATTCCTCCACTCCCTTAGGAACAGCTTGGTGGCTTCCTGTTATGCGGAAAGAGTTTGAAGCTCTCACTGCGCCTTGTGACTGCAGACAGTCTTTTCTGATCCACCTGAGCCCGTCTATGACTTCTTTCCAAAAGTCTTCTTCCCGACTGCCAAGATATCAGGTATCTATCGTTCTGTCCCACTTCCATACACTTATCTTCATGTTTGTTATTACTGCATTTCACCCCCTCCACTAATCCATTTTCTGCTTCTTTCCTTCAGATGTGCATTCGATCAATGAGACCCCACAGGTCCTTGGTGACGGATCAGGAGAGCTAGAGAATGCCCCTGGGGATGGATCCGCTGATGCTACGAGGGTTGACCTTAATGACGGCTCTACCGATTTCCTGGCTTAATTGCTATGCAGTTTATGTTTCCAAACAATGCTTTTATCTGTTTTTGCACTGAACAATTTTCTTTGTACTCTTGGTGTTAAACAATTTCAGTACCTTTTGTTTGTTTCACTGCCACTGCGCTTCTTACCTAGCAGCTTAGTCCACTATATCTCTTTCGCTATTGTTTGTCTATGCATTTCTTTCGTTTCGCATTTTCGTTTGCATTTTCATGAGGTATTATGGGTCCCCCCTAGGGGTGTAAGGTACACCCCTACTCCCCCTACTCTAGATGGTTTCATCTCACCATCAAAACCTTTTAGAGTAAATATTTTACTTTATTCTATCATGCGACGTAGTTGTTGTCTTTTTGTAATTTCATAATTTTGTTTATCGAGTTGCAACGATACGTAAACACAGACACAAATTAAAGAAAACAACCTCTCAGCCTTTATTTATTTACGACAAGTTCTCTTCGTGCTATTACAGGAATACTTGTCTAGCTAAGCAAGTATCCTATCAAAAAAGGTGGGAATGAGAGATGGCACTTAGATCTCCTCCCGTTTCAAAAACAAAAATTCTCCATAATATATTTCTAGACATAGTACTTCTTCAGGTTGCTAACATTCCATGACCTTGGTTCCACGTATCCCTCATGGCTGGTGAGCTCATATGCTCCACCAGGGAGCACTTTGGTTACCACAAATGGCCCTTCCCAATTCGGTTCAAACTTTCTACCGGGTGCATCACGTCAGCTCTCTTGAGCACCAGGTCTCCCTCTTGAAACCTCCTGGTCTTTACCTTTATATCATATGCAGCCTTCACGTGGGCCTTGTAGGCCAGAGCTCGCTGATGCGCTTCTTCACGTACCTCATCAATCAGATCTAAGCTGTCAGCCCTTAGTTCTCTGTTCAGATCCTCATCGTAAGACAAGATTCTGTGTGTTGGAATCTTTATCTCCATTGGCATAACGGCATCAGTGTCGTACACCAAACAGAAAGGGGACTGCCCTGTAGCTGTTTTCTGTCCAGTTCTATACGCCCATAACACTGAGCTCAGCTCCTCCGCCCATTGAGATCTCTCTTTTTCTAGCCTTGCCTTTATGCCATTCACTATGGTCCGATTGGTGACTTCAACTTGCCCACAAGTCTCTGGGTGAGCAACAGCAGCGAACCTTTGCTCGATTCCTCTAGCTTTGCACCAAGCCTGAGTTCTTTTTCCAAAGAATTGTGTCCCATTATCGGAGACCAGCACTCTGGGCAGGCCATACCTGCAGCAAATGTTCTTCCATATGAACTTTATGATATTTTCCTCTATTACTGAAGATAAAGGCTCAGCTTCCACCCACTTACTAAAATAGTCCACTGCTACAATAATGTGGCAGTTCTTTCCCGCTGCCATGGGAAGTTTGCCGACTAGATCTATACCCCATTTATCAAATGGACATTCTGCATACTGAACTCCCAGCTCTTCAGCAGGCCTATGAATCAACGGGCTGTACTTCTGGCATTTGGCACACCTTTTTACAAAAACCTCAGCGTCCTTCTTCAAAGAAGGCCAGTAATACCCAGCTCTCAGCACTCGCTGGATTAGGTCTCTAAACCCTGTATGACATCCCGCTATTCCTTGATGTGCTTCCTTAATTATCCGCAGGCCTTGTGCTTCCGTTACACATCTCAATAAAGGTTGTGAGTAAGCTTTCCTGAATAAGTGTCCTCCCACCAAACAGTATTTGGTATAGATTTTCCTTTTTTCTGTTCTCTCGCCCTCTAACACTTCCCCCGTTCTTAGGAAATGTAGAATAGGCATTCTCCAATCGCTTCTCTCTTCTATTTCATGAACACTCTCTTCTATGCGACTGTTTGCCATTTTTAACAATGTCACTTTTTCAGGTACCAGCACATTCAGAGAGCTGCCAACCTTGCAAGGCGATCTGCCTGTGTATTGAGGTCTCGAGGTATCTGCTTCATCTCTAGATGCTGAAACTGCTTACTCAGGTCTCTGACCTGCTCCACGTACCTAATCATCCTATCTTCCTTGATCTCATAATTTCAGAGACCTGTTGGACTACTAATTGGGAATCAGAGTGAATGACAACCCTTTGAGCCCCCAGTTCAGCTACCATTTCCAGCCCTCTGACGAACGCTTCGTACTCAGCTTCGTTGTTAGAGACTCTGAACTCAAACTTCATCGCAAAGCTAAGTTCACCCTGATCTGGCGTTATTATGACAATTCCAACACCACAACCTTCAATTGTCACCGATCCGTCCACAAAGACTTTCCATTCCGGCCATACGCAGCTAAAGCAGCTCTCTCCACCTCTGAGTATCTGTATTCAGCTCCTTGCAAGGCTTTACTGATGTAATAAATAGGCCTCTGCATGGAAACCTCCTCCTTTATGAGGACTGCACTTAGGGAATGATCTCCAACAGATATGTATAAGTACAGGGTTTCCCCTGGGGTAGGCTTGGCCAACACTGGCAAGCTTGCTAGATGAGCTTTCAATCCTTCAAATGCTCTTTGACAGCTCTCGTTCCATTCAAATTTACTGGCCTTCTTCAACACTTTGAAGAACGGATAACTTCTCTTCGCTAAAGTAGATATGAACCGACTAAGTGCGATGATTCTTCCATTCAGCCGCTGTACCTCCCTCACATTGGTAGGAGCAGCCATTTCCAGTACAACTCGTACCTTATCTTGATTCACTTCAATTCCTCTGGGAGTCACCATATATCCCAAGAATTTTCCTGACCTAGCCCCAAATGTACACTTTGTTGGGTTCAAGCGTAGATCATACTTTCTTACAACTGTCAGGACCTCCTCTAGGTCTCTGGCATGGTGTTCTGCTTTCACACTTTTTACTAAAATGTCATCCATGTATACCTCCAGAATCTTCCCTATCTGATTCTCAAATATTGCATCCATCATTCTCTGATAAGTAGCTCCAGCATTCTTTAGGCCAAAAGGCATTCTCACATATGCAAACGTGCCACATATAGTTACGAAGGCTGTTTTGATTACATCTTCAGAGGCCAGCTGTATCTGGTGATATCCCTGGTAAGCGTCAAGCATAGACAACAACTCACACCCCAAAGTTGAATCAACCAACTGATCAATACAGGGTAGTGGGTAATGGTCTTTCGGACATGCCTTATTCAGGTCTCTAAAATCTATACACATCCGCCAGCTTCCATTGCTTTTAGCCACCATTACTGCATTTGACAACCATTCAGAGTACTGAATTTTAACGATATGACCGGCATCTAACAGCCGCCTGATCTCTTCTCTGATCACCTTTTCTTTCTCCGGCCCGAAGGACCTCTTTTTCTGCCTTACTGGTTTCTTTCTGGGGTCTACGTTCAGATAATGTAGAGCTACAGATGGGTCTACCCCTTTCATGTCCTCTGGACTGAATGCGAACAGATCTGCATTCTTCCACAAGCATCGGATTATTGCCTCTCTTTGTTCTTCAGTCATCTGCTTTCCCATCTTCGTGGTAAAACCCGTTTTTCCCGGAAACAGTTCTATCATCATCAAGTCCTCTTCTACTGGCTGCATTTTCGGCTCTAAGTCTTCATCCATACCTTTCACCTTTGCACTTTTGTCCTGCAGTGGGCGTTCTACCACTGGAGCTCCCTTCACATTTCGTTTGGCATACTTTATGGATTTTACATAGGATTCTTTCGACGTTTCTTGGTCACCTGAGACCTCACCCACCAGACCTTCTCTGAGAGCTGGGAACTTCATTTTCATATGGTAGGTGAAGACCACCACCTGGAAATCCTTCAAAGCAGGTCTTCCCAATATTATATTGTATGCTGACGGCGTGTCCACTACTAGAAACTTCACCATATGAGTATTTGAGGTCTCGCCACTACCAAGTGTTACCTGAAGGGTCACCTCTCCCTTAGGTTGTATCTCTCCCCCAGCGAAACCGTATAAAGCCGTGTTCACTGGATCTAAATCAGCATTGATTTTCATCTTCTGAAAGCAATCCCAGAAGAGCACATTCACCGCGCTTCCCGTGTCTACAAAGATCCGCGCCACTCTCCAATTAGCAATGTCAGCGCTAATTACCAGTGCATCATTATGGGGTGCTGCACTCACCAGGTCTTTGGGACCGAAACTCACACATACATTTGGGTTCATTTCTTCTCCAGGAAATGAATCTACCACATCGATCTCCATGCCTATTGTCTCTGCTAACTCCTGAACTTCCTTGTTCACCTGGGCCTTTGCAGCCCTGACATGAGCTTTACGCGCTCGACCTGAATCTCCATTAGTGTTACCTCCCATAATCATGTTAATGTTCTCCCTTTTCGGAGGAGGATCCTCTCGTCGCGGAGGGGTTCTCTCCCTTTGATCGGGCTTCTTCTGTTCCGGCTCTTTTCTCTTGTAGCTTTTTTCCCTTTCTTTTTTAACAAATTGAAGTAATGTATCATCCTTCTTCAGCAGTCGCTCAATAGCATCCTTCAGATGCCTACAAGAGTTGGTGTCATGACCATAATCATTATGATACTTGCAGTACAACTCAGATTGCGGGTTGCGCGGAGCTTCCTTATATGTACTGGGATACTTGAAATGAGGAGACCTGGCGGCTGCTTCCATGACCTCCACCAGAGATGCATTAAGGGGCATATACTGGTCAAACCTTTCAGGGGGGTTTTTTAAGCCTTCGCCCCCCTTCTATCTTTCTCAGCTCTCGCAGCCGAGGATGACCTTCTTTATGAGGTCTTCTGCTTAGGTTTAAGAGATTCCTCTTTAGCTCTTTTAGCTTTCTGAGCCTCCTCTAGATTAACGTACTTATCCGCTCTGTGCAGCAGTTCCTCAAAATACAATGGAGGTTTCTTGTTCAATGAATTGAAGAACAATCCTAGAGATAAGTCCTGTATCAATGCCTGCACCTTCACGTCGTCAGAGGCTAAGGGTACTTGTAACGCTTCAACATTGAAACGTCCAACATATTGACGCAAACTTTCTGAGGGTTTTTGTCTCAAAGCCATGAGCGAGGAAGAGGTCTTAACATGCCTTCTCGCGCTAGCGAACTGATGTAAGAACATAAACTTGAACTCGTCAAACGAACCTATATTGTTAGGTGACAGTTGAGAGAACCATTGCTGGGCTATTTTTGATAAGGTCGTGAGGAAAACCCTGCACTTCACTCCCTCTGTGTACTGGTGGAGCATTGCTCCGTTCTCAAACCTCATTATGTGTTCATATGGGTCTGTGGAGCCATCATATTCCAATATCAATGTCTTGAAATTTGGAGGTAGCTGATCCTCTCTAATGTCTCTCGAGAAAGGAGACTGGCTGTTACTGGCCTTAATAGGCTTCTTAGGAGATTTCTTGGGAGAAGAGGCTTTCTTCTGAAGGTCTTTTAATTGCTGTTTGAGGGTTGCGATCTCAGCGGCAGCTCCCTCATCCTGAGGTTTCACAGCTCGTGTATCGTCCTCTGCAAATTTCATTGCAATAATAAGTGATCATAATTTCATTAGTGAATAAGTCACCTTAGGAATGTTACTAATATCTGATTTCTCTATTCATTTACTAACCATTTTCTGATTCAGTTTGAGAGCTCTCATACCCATCGCTTTCAGATTAACCTTCTTCCACAGGTTCTTCCTGTCAAGGAAAAGAGGAATATTCAGATCATGAATATTTACTTTTACGTTAATGTGATTTAAACCATTTCATTGGTATCTCATCACTGTCAGGATCTTGTGAGGTCCATCAGTACCTTCTTGGTTTTGCCTTTTGTTGTACTGCCTAATTTTTTACTTTGACCTTCCAGCGGGGCCAAAGCTTTGGATACAACTTGTTTCACCATGGCATTGAGCTGATCCATGGATACAGCGTAAGTGACACTCTGCTGCACAGGCATTTGAGGTTCATCTCTTGTAACTTCTGAACCTTTGTGTCCTTCCTCCTTTCGAGGGCTGGTCGATTTGGAGGCCCCTTCCTTCTGAGGCGTAGTTATCTTTGGTGGGGTCTCTTTCAGCATATTTTGGTTCTCTTCCTCAGTATGTTCTTCCGAGGAGCTATCATCGCGCACCACTCCTTCAGGTGGGGATTCTCGGTCTCGGACCGATATATTTTCCATGCTTAGATCTGCATTTTAGAATTTTCAGCTATCAGTCAAAGGACAGCACTAGGACCATCATCAGGTCTCAAGAGACCATTACCAGGTCTACATTACCCTTCTCAAAGGACCATTATCAGGTCTCAAGGGGGCGTTTCAAGGAATTCCAGGAATATGTTACTTCATATCCCTTTTCCATACACATTCATGCCCAAGCTCCGTTGGGTTTGCGTGAGACTTGCTCTGAAGTCTTCACGCCTCTGCCCATTCGGGCTCCTCACATCGCGAGGGTTTATAAGATTTATTTCTCGTTATGATATGTTTTTGAACCATTCTTCCTCACAACGGAAAATTCTATTTATCTTTTATCCCATCAGCAGCTTTAGACTATACTTCGAAACGAGGATTTTTACAGAAACACAGGAAATAAACAAGTTCAAGGAATTACAGCAAGATTCGTAAAAAGGTTTAAAATACGGCGGTTCTGAAATCACTCAACTCATTTCTTTTAAACATAACAAAAGCTTCTGCAAGTAAAAACACAAATCTCTTAAAATACCCTGACCCAGTTTCTCGATACTTCCCTTTTCAAGTTTAAGCTCAAGCTCAACATCGTTGAAAGGACACATAAAAAGAGTTTTGGAACAAAATTTCGAAACAAAATTCCATTCCCACAGACGGCGCCAGATGATGAGTCCAAAAATACACACCATGAAAAGATCAGAACACACAGGTAGATGAAGAAGGACTTCCACCTGCCCTGCAGCTCCCCTTCATTCCAGACAGTCAGAATCGTCTTTCCCGGAAAAATCTTGGCGTAACTCTGCAAGAAAAGGAGGGCCGAGAAGTTTTCCCGGCGAACCACCTCCGAAGCTTAAATTAGTGTTCTGAGTCTTTTTTGAGAGATGAATGTAACAGGAGAAAATAAGTCTGAAGAATTGTGTGTTTGTGTGTGTTAGATTTTTTAATATATACTCGTGTTTTCGTGTGAATGAAGTTGTATACTATCAACTCCTTTTACCTTTTACTTTACACGCTCTGCTATTCTATTGGCTGCGATATGACTGTACCTTCCGACAGTACCGCCTGGGCATTAATTAAAGCACTGTGGGTTAGTCAGGTACTCACCCAACAGAGAGCCCTGGGTGAGGGACCTCAACAGATATCTGGCTAGATTTGGATAGGAGACCTATCGGCCGGTCTTTAGCTGAGATTCTTGGGAGGGATCTCAGCTTCTTTATTAGATCAGTTCCTAGGCAAAATGTTTGACAATGACTATGTAGAATGCTCAGGTCTCCATGAGACCTGGGTATTTTTTGTCACTATTAGTCTCTATCATAGATGCTTTGAGGGAAAACGTACCACATTCGGTGAAGTCCTCAATGCCTTTAATGATGGAAAACTGCATGAATCTAAGAGAAAGAAGGAGAAGAAGAAGACAAAAGAAAAAGTGTCCAAAACTGAACACCATCTGAACGACTACATGAAGGCAGCCCACATCATCATGTATTATGGGATGCTCTATTGCCGGGAACTTGAAGCTCAAATTGAAGATTGGATCTGGACATTAACTGAAAATGCAGAAGCGTGGAAACATTTTGGATGGGGATTACACACCTTTCAAATTCTTAATCATTACGTGGGTCTCGTACCTAAGGACCCTAAACAGGTTGGAAAGACGAAGAAAGCATATTGGTTCTTTCGACCTGTCTAGGCTCTTCAGATTTGGGCATACGAGGCTATTTCTCAGTTGGGACAAGTGTATGGGTGTTGTGACAAGGAACCAAAAGTGCCTCGACTATTTAGTTGGTCCACCAGAAAAGCTGCAATTGACTTTACAAAGTTCTTCGGTTGGGAGGTAAATCTTTCCTAGTCATTCAATTAAATAATTGATTAATTTTTTTAAATCATTCTATCATCACATGTATTTGTTGTGAGAAAGTTTTCCCTGGACAGAGATTAGGTAAGACCGAGGAGAGTTGGTTTAAGCGGTTTGCACAGAAGGTAGCCTATTACCTTAGTCATTAGTCATTCACCATTCCACATAAAGAAGTATATGAGGAGAAAGATGATCAGGGGAAAGATGATGTGAACATAAAAGATAGGGATGAAGATGATGGGAAGACAGATGATGAAGAAGAGGAGGAGGAGGAAGAGAAGACAGATGATGAAGAAGAATAGAAGACAGATGATAAATAATAGGAGGAGGAGAAAAAAGGCACATGATGAAAAAGAGGAGGAGGAGAAGAGAGATGATGAAGATGTGAATTCATTAACATATAACTTTATTAATCATTACCAAGCTTCCACGCCATTTATGCATGATGAGGATCGGGAAGGGCAGACTGACGATGAGAATGAGTAGGACGAGTAGACTGACGATTCCTCCACGTCAACTATACCTCATGAATTGAAAAGAAAGTAGGCAAATGATCGTGTAAGAAGTCCAGAACCAACAATTCCACAACCTTCAAGAGTCGTCAATCATGGAGAGAATGAGTCGCCAGATGACTCGATGTCTGTAGCAAATACGAATGATGTAGAGTATGATGTTGTTTTTGGTCCACGAGAGCGTCGACCTTCTGGTGCATGTCATACTCCTTCCACAGACCATCTGCTAAGGAGAATGCTCGTGATCGTACTCCAGCTGCATTTAAGGAGATGTATCGAACTTTTAGAGCTCAAAGCACAGATGCAGCAGTAAAGAGACTTCATTCATCATTTGATATGACTCAAGACTTCTTTCGAAAGGTGGAGGAGCCGAGCGTTGAGCTGTCAGCAGAGGTATGAGATACATACAAGTTCAATTTCTTACTATTTTAATTTCTTTACACCCAAGCATATTTGTATTTGCTACATTTGCCTTAGGCTTTGGATTTGTATTGCGCCTATAATCAACGAAAAATACGTGCAAAGGGCAAGTTCACGACTATTGTGTTACCCCCATCATTTTTTGTAAGTTAAAGAACTATATGTTAATTGAATTTAAATTCTCTCTCTATTTTATGTATTATCAATAATTGTTAATTTTCAAGAATTTTGAAGCGTGAGTATGCAAAGATCACTAATCCTGATGAAGGACATGCTGTTTATGTGCGCAAAAATAACCGACATTGGAAAGTACCAAAGAATCTCGTTCAATTGGTCGATGGGACATATGGTGATAGTATAATACCTTGGTAATGCTCGATACGTAAGTTTTTTAATTATTTTTCATGTTGGCTGTGTAGATTGTTGATTCCATATTTTTGTATTATTCTTTGACTTTCTAAAATTTTCATTGAAGGTCGTGTGTGTTTGCAATATTAAAGAATGTTATCATTGGGTTACCATTCGTATTGATTTGCACACTTGGGCTGTGGAGCTGTATGATTCGCTAGGATGATCTGAATCATCCAGCAAGATTTCTGACACGTGATCGACAACTTAGGCCTATATCTCTTCTGATACCTCCTCTTTTGATCAAGGCGAGCTACTGGACTCATGTTGCACGACCCTGCAAAGCAATAGATTTGAAGATCAAGATGATGCCTAGGAATCAACAACTTATTCAATCGGATGGGCATAGTTGTGGTGTCTTTGCTTGCATGTACGTAGACCGTTGTCTCTCAGTTCGACATAGTGGCCATGTGGATGATGAGTACATGAAGAAGTATAGATCGTCTTTGGCAGCGAAGATATTTTCCTTAGCATGTGTTTTAGTGAATTTGTGAAGTTCAGCTATTATTGTAAATTTAGTTAATTTTTTATATGACCGAGTTTTTTGTGGAGTTGACAGTGTATATTTGAATATATTAAGAGCAGGCAATCATGCTATTATGCAGGCCAATTTATATTTGTGTAAGATCTTAAACACAATTCCGTATTCCTATTGTATACACACACAGTAGACATACGAATCGACTATGTCCACAAAAAACTACCTAATTTGATAAATTTTGCTAAGATATGTGCTAATATATCTAAACGACTGCAATAAAGGCATAAACACTTCGACTAATGAAAAAAATCAAAAGTTCATGCGTACACAATCAAGGCTTATATCTACTATGTACACTACATAGTATAAATATCTTCTATTGTGTCTTCAAGAACTTGACTTTTTTTTAGATTCTAGAGCTATTTATATCTTTATTACGTGTTTTTAGGCTTCTAGTAAATATTTTTATTTACTCTTACTTCTTACACGGGCTATATGTGGAACAAAAATAAGTAAATGAGTGACGGGTGCTATATCACGTACACTTCAATGACTTAGATTAAGTTCCTACAAATATACCTAAGATGTGGCTCAAACCACAATATTCATCGAGTACACTTTACACGCAACAAGAAACTGTTTAATTTGATGAGTTTTGTTAAAATACGTTATAATCTATCTAAACCACGTGCAGTAAAGGCATAAACATTTTGACTAATAAAAAAATCAAAAGTTCATGTGTACACAGTCAAGGCTTATATCTACTATGTACAATACACAATATAAATATCTTCTACTGTGTCTTCAAGAATTTGGCCCTTTTTTTAGATTCTAGAGCTATTTATATCTTTATTACGTGTTTTTAGGCTTCTAGTAAACATTTTTATTTACTCTTACTTCTTACACAGGCCATATGTGGAACAAAAATAAGTAAATGAGTGACGGGTGCTATATCACAAATACTTCAATGACTTATATGAAGTTCCTACTAATATACCTAAGATGTGGCTCGAACCACAATATTCATCGAGTACACTTTACACGCAATAAGAAACTGCTTAATTTGATGAGTTTTGTTAAGATACATTAAAATCTATCTAAACCACGTGCAGTAAAGGCATAAACACTTCGACTAATGAAAAAAATCAAAAGTTCATGTGTACACAGTCAAGGCTTATATCTACTATGTACACTACACAGTATAAATATCTTCTACTGTGTCTTCAAGAACTTGGCCCTTTTTTTAGATTCTAGAGCTATTTATATTATTATTACGTGTTTTCAGGCTTCTAGTAAACATTTTTATTTACTCTTATTTCTTACACGGATCATATGTGGAACAAAAATAAGTAAATGAGTGACGAGTGCTATATCACATATACTTCAATGACTTAGATGAAGTTCCTACTAATATACCTAAGATGTGGCTCGAACCACAATATACATCGAGTACACTTTACACGCAATAAGAAATTGTTTAATTTGATGAGTTTTGTTAAGATACGTTATAATCTATCTAAACCACGTGCAGTGCATAAACACTTCGACTAATGAAAAAAATTAAAAGTTCATGTGTACACAGTCAAGGCTTATATCTACTATGTACACTACACAGTATAAATATCTTCTACAGTGTCTTCAAGAACTTGGCCCTTTTTAATAAAAACTGAAATTACTACTTCAAAAACTGAAAAGTTAATTTTATAAAAATTACTACTTCAGAGGAACACAGTTACACAGTCCACAATCAACATAAAATAAAACACAGCTACACTGTCCACAATCAACATAAAATACAACACAATTGATATTATCAACTGTGTCACAGTCTATAATTAACGAAAAATACCTCAAGCAGTGTTTCTATCCACCCTAAACATAGAACATTTTGGTTTCGTATGATCTGTGGAACCACAAATGCTGCATTTTTTCTTCGATCGAGCCTTTGTTGCTGATAACTGTCCATGAGATCCACACGGTGGTATTGGTGTCGTGCAAGTACGTGAATTATGACCGCTACCTTTACAAATTGAACAACCTCGTTTATGGGTTGTAGCCGACCCCTCAACTGCTGATCGAGTCCTACTCAACTTCGGGCGTCCTGCCTGACATTCTATCACTGGTGGATAGATAATGTAGGATGAGACAAACGATGGAACAAACCAAGAATCCTGATGTGGTAACGGCACAATGCGATGAGCATAACATTGTGAAACGACTTCTTGTTTGTAGTAGGGTGCCACGTAATCATATACTGAAAAGCCTGCAACTCTGAGATAAACAACATAAATCAGAACTAAAATAATAAAGTGAAGAAAAATATACATAGTTTTACCATACCTAATGGCGGCACAAGCATAACGATAAGGGACCACGTCCAACTCAAACTTACGAAAATCACATGTTAAGTTCTGAAGGTCAACCAAGTAAGATAACTTGTTATCTCCATCTACCTTGTACATATATGGGGAGGTTGCACGAACAGTAAGATGACGTCCATATTCAACAGCCATCGCTAGTTTTGCTCCATTTGTTAACGTTAATGGATGATTCCTATTTGCATCCTTAAGATATCGTTTATCAAACCATTCCTCCAAAATACTACGGTAAGTCTCGAGCATTGATCAAATAGGTAAAAGTCTCGCCTATCTTAAACGAGCATTCCAAATCTCAGCTGTATTCGATGTCAACAAACCAAAACGATGCACCGAACATTTACAGTTTGTCCATCTCTCAACACCAATTTCTGAAAGTCACTTGTAAGCTCCATTTTTGTCAATATCTTCAATACAGACATATGCTTCTGGAGAACTGCTTCTGAATAAGTGAATGCTGCGACTTTGAAGATAGAAGTAACATGCCTACCATATGGTATCAAATTCTTCTTTAAGTGAAAATAGCACACACCATGCGCGGCATCAGGATATGCAAATTTAATGGCCTTTCTTGATGCTCAAGTGTTGATCACTCGCAAACACTAAATCATCTCATGTACCGAAGCACGAACGTAACTTACTCATAAACCAAATCCATGATTCATCATTCTCAATCAGACCAACACCGATTGCAATGGAAAATATTCTTTCATTACCATCCTTTGTAACAGCAACAAATAGAACTCCTTTGTTCTTTCCCTTGAGATGAGTCGCATCTACAACAATGATTGGCCGCAAATACTGATGCTTGAATGCATGAATAGATTGTCCCAAAGCTAGAAACAAATGGTGAAACTCACCATTACTTTTTGTCTCCAAATCATACACAGTCCCAATAATTCGCTCTATCAATAAATGCAAGTAAGATGGAAGCTGCTGAAAAGACTTCTCAAAGTCTCCATATGTTAATTCTATAGCAATGTTTCTCGCACGCGAGGCGAAGCCATACTTCATATCAATGCCATATTTATTAAGCATCTCTGCCATCATTTATTTTGGCTTCAACGTATTTTTCTCGTCAGTCAGTTTACGTGTATAATAAATGCCCACAATCTTAGCAGGAACTTATCGCCTAGCAGTTCAATCCAACTCCATTTGCCAAGTATGAGGCGAGGGAAACTTATTGATTCTTCATATTCTGCCCTTCTGACGGAGCGCCGTCGTCACACACTTCGTACAAATAATATTTATAAACACCTCTTGCCCAACAAGATAGTAGTCAGCGGCAAGTGGGATCGTACCCAAGGGACTCGGAGTAATATGCTTCTCAGGTAGTGCTCAACAAAATGGTTTTGGTCACAAGTATCCTGTAGCTCAACAAGTAACAATATCAAATAACAAAAGAGTTTGGATTAGGTTTCAAATCAATGATCCTAATTACTCTTCACTCGTTCATTGGTGCAAAGAGATACAATTAACTGATCTTATTACTTGGTTTAAGACAAAGATTAATTTATACCCTAAGGTCACGAAGTCACGATATAAACACGCTTCACGATATAAACACACTTAGCCTATGTCTAACCAATTTTACAGATCTTGACCAGAAGGCAAGATCCCTTCTCTTGATCAACAAAGTCACGAAGACACTTCACTAACAATGTTGCCCAAAAGGCATTAAGAACAAACAGACCCAAGACAATCAAGGGGTAGGTCAATACCGACTGCTCTCCAACACCCTTTACCTTCTTGGGCACGAAAGACACTCTCGTGTTGAATCACAATTTCTGTTAATGACTTAATCTCAATATCTAGATGGTGATCAATCAAATATCAATATCAATTAAGTCTAATATTAATCCTAAGTGTTTCGGGAACAAAATCAATTAACGAACTTAAGCAATTCGACCTCAAGAGTTTAGAACGAGTAATTAGAATCACATCATCTACATCCAATCCAAACAATAAACTTAGCTAGACATAGTAATAAATGGAAGCACAAAGTAAATAAAGAAAAACATACTTAACATTAAACTGGAAACAGGTTGCTTCCCAAAAGCGTAGTCAGCAACGTAGGTCTTGGCTTCAAGCCAACAGCTAAACTAATGCAGAAAATATAAACAAATGGAATAAAAGTAATTTGCCCGTAGGAGTTGGTTCTTCCTCACTTCTACTCAATTAGAATGCAGAACTAAAACTATGAAAAATGGCTCAGAGACACGTCACATTACATAACGAAGTCGGCCATATATATAGGCGATGGAAATTAGGGTTTAGGGAAGTTTCCTTGTTGATGAAGGACTCTTCCATGCATATCTCATCCGCCTCTCTCGTCTATGCATGGTAGATATCTTCTTTGATTAGGCTCGGCTAGAATAAGAAAGGAATTTTCGATCCTTATCCTCTTCCTTGGAAGGAAAGAAATTTGATGTTGGCCTCGACTCACTTCTTGCCTTTAATGTCTGCATCCTTGATTGCTTCCTGTGTTGACCAAGATCCTGGCTCCTCCGAGTACTCTATCTGTTGGCTTCAAGGATATAGGGAGGTACAACCTGACTTGTAGATTAGATATTTTGATGTTGCCCAGCTACAAGCTTCCAGCCCTATGCCCATTCGCATCGTATCGCATCACAACATCTCAACAACAGATTTTCCATCGGATTTGCCCAACATCCCACCTGTACTTCCCTGCACACCATCTCTCGACTTCCGTGTCCTCCCAGACACACTAAGACTCGATAAAGACTAAAAATACAAGAAAAATACACGAAAAGATGGACACAAATATGGGTTCATCACACCCACACACTTGAATTACACTTGTCCTCAAGTGTATGGTTGCAACTTGCCCAAGACTCAAACACAGAAAATGCAAAACAAAAACACAGACTCAAGAGATCAGCACATCAACATGTCAGTCAAAACAAGTATGTAAACAGATATTGCCATCAAACAGGTCAAGATAGAGTTATTGGGCAACAAGGACATCCTCACTAGCACTCATCTCTCAAGTGTATAAAGTTAAGTGTTTACGCTATTGACCATCATCAACAAAGTTTTTCCATAGGCTTGCCTGCCCTCTACATCTCTACTCCTTTAAACAAAATCAAACTACTTATCATTAGGTCTTTATTGGGTTCTAACGTGGCTTATGGCAAAAGGTGGGGTAATTTAGGAATCTGGCTAAGTTAAAAACTAGGTTCTCGAGCAACAAATTGCCCTCGATTCCTCACTCCTCATTATCTCATTCCTAGCACACTTATTCTTTTTCTGGACTTTTTATTTATTTACTACTTATAATTTTTTTTTCTTTTTCTTTTTTTCAACCCAACACCTCTAACTTAGGTGGTATTGCCCAGTATGTGCTACCCAATATTTTCTTTCATCCCTTATTCTTCTAGACCTGAGTTCTTGACCGGGAAGGCTTAAAATTTAGGCTTCTATAAGTGAATTGAAAGAATACAATCCGAGCTCAAGGGGGCTAATCAAAGGATAATGTCAAGGTAGGGAATTTTTTGGTCATGGGCTTCTTTGGACAAAATTTGCCTAATTCATCTAAGTAATTCGACTAAGTTACATAAAGCTTTAATAAGAGATGCAGGCAAGTTCTAGATCAACACATGTCAACTGGTCATTATCACACAAGAAAGAAATAATGTTGTATATGTATATAGCATTTAAAAGCTCAAATTCTCACAGTTAATGCCCAATATCTCATTCCGTCCTACCTATTTACATACGACATTTTCCATATCTACATACTCATTCCAACCTATCATGCTTGCATGCTGATCAACAACTAAAACACTTTAAAAACACAAACAGATTAATCTCCCAACACCCACACACTTTGCCTTAGGCAAAGTGGGTAAAACGTTGGGCAACAACAAACATAAACAAAACTGACTCAATGACTAATTACAAACACAACTGAGAAGGGAACTTTTAGGGTCTTCACCACACAATTTGCTGGGCAAATTGTGGGTGAAGACAATAAGAACGCCCTCTCGACCAACAAAACAACACTAAACAAAGAAAGACTCAACAATAAACATAAAAAAAAAAAAAAAAAACCTAAACTAACATAAAAGAGGGAGGAACACAAATCAAAGAGAAGATCCAGGTGAATACCTGAATCCTTGGTGTGCAAAGAATGCCAGCTGGGCATCACTTATCTCGGTCAACAACTTCTCCACATTGGTCAGTCTGGTCTCGATCTCGATGTTGGGCAGCACCGCTGCGCTGGTGCTTGCCTTCTTCTTCTTGCCCAAGGGTGGTCGCCTGGTGGATTTTGGCATACCGTAGTCAACAAACACGAACCTACTATTCCTGATCTCAATATCGTTCATCTTCTTCAAGGCAGCTTCACCTAACTTGTTGACCAGCATCAGTGGCTTCCCCTTCAACTCATTGTAGACCCCGATTCCATTCACAAAGGCTGTCACAAAATGGCCACAAGTGCATCCCAGAGATTGTTTTGCCAATACAGTCTTGAGCTGCTCGCCAAGGAACGCCGCGAAATTGACCCTTGTCTTGGTGTGCATACACCACAGTAGATATCGCTCCTTGTTGCTCAAGCTGTTGCCGCTGTCGTTCTTGCCATACAAGTTGTAGGCAAGAATACGGTGGCAAAGCCTAAGGGCGTGCGTCTTCAGCTCGGTTCCCTTGTTGTTGGCCTCATAATACGGCGTTCCATTCCCAATCTCCTTCCACTGCTCCTCATAAGCTACATCTCCTGGGGGTGGCACCATGGTCTTAGCCTCCATGAACTCCTTCTTGGCCAAGTCCCTCAAACTCACCATCCCCAGTATCTGGTTCAACGCACTCACTTGGAAGTCATACTTCTCGCCCAACAGCGAGAAGGAGATCATGCTCACCCCATTCTCGGGATCACTTGTTATTGTCGCCATATTGTACACCTCCTTAACCTGCTCCTCATAGACCTCAACAGGCCACTCCAAAAACTTGCTCCAGTCTATCCCCTTAAACAGCTCCCTGACTTCTTGGGCAACACCCAGGTTCTCAAAGAATTTGAAGTCGAGAACCCTGGGCGCGGTCACCTTCCATTCTCTGGGCTTCCTACACGTCACCACTGTAGGACCCCTCCTCTTCTTCCTGCTCTTTCCACTTGTTGGGGTAGACTGCTCATCATCCCCTTCTTCCTCAACATCGTCCCCCGCTTCTTCTTCCTCGCTTAGCTTTGACGGCATCTCGGCGGCTGTCCCTTTTGAGATTAATGGCTGGAAAGACCCGGCGTCCCAAGCAGCAGTCTTGTGCTTCTTTGCCGGCATGTCTTTGCCGCCGTGAGGACGCTTTTTGGCCGCCTGGGCTCCTTTCTTTTCTTCCTTGGCCTTGGTCTTCGCTTGCACCAACGCCTTCGCCGCTAGCCTTGCTGCTTCTGCTTCAATGGCCTTATCAACTTCGTCATCACCATTGTCGCCTTCTCCCTCAACACCTTTCTCTTTCTCCTATTCCTCGCCGTCGTCCTCTTCCTCCTCTGCTTTTTCTTCTAATTTCTCTTCTTCGAAAACCTGCTTCGACTGAGTTTTTTCTTCCGTTTACTTCGCTGCCTCTTCGATCAGGCTGGGGTTTTCGTCGCTCATGAGCAGTGTAGCGTCGACCGGCGGGCTTTTGGGAACGGTGGTTTTGATGGTGATTTCGGGGTTTTGGTCAGTAGAAGGGTTAGTGGGTTCCATTGGTAGTTTTCTCTTGGTGGTGGTTTTTGGCTTGGTGGTGGCGGTGGTAAGGTTGTCAGTGGTGAGGTCGATGTTGGTTCCGGAAGGGATCTTGTTGAGTTTGTTTTTTGATTGAGTAGACACCATAGTAGGGGATTGGAGGTTTTGATGGAGAGAGAGAAGAAAGAAGATGAGAAGTTGCAGAGGTTAATTTGAATACGGGTAGTGGGGGTATAGACGTGGGTAGGGTGGTTTTAAAGGCGCGTAGTTCTAGGGGTACAGTAACTGCCTCAACAGTTGTTGATCAACGCCTTCGTTCATGCCCAGAACCCTTGCTTGATTCCACTTACTTCTTGATTCCTGACCTGCAACCTGCATCTTGCTCAACACCTCCTACACACTAAGAAACACAACTACACTCCAAAAACAGACTCTCTCCTAAGGTTAGACTCGAACATAAAATGCTTCAAAATAAAATATTTAAAACATAAACTATCTAATCTACACTATTTTTTTGGATTTTTATAATTTTGCAATTTTTTTGGATTTTCATATTTTTACGAAAATAAATTAAAGAAAAGAAATAACGGAAAATAAAAACTAACCAGGTTGCCTCCTGGACAGCGCCCCGTTTAAGGTCTTGGGCATGACACCCCCCTGTTTAAAAGTCAGAGGTCCTCCTCGACAGGGAACCTAGATAGTTCCCCCTCAACAGTTGGTTCTTGCCCAAGATAGGCCTTCAAGCGCTGACCATTAACTTTGAAAATCTTCCCGTTCTTGGGATTCTTGATCTCAATAGCTCCATTTGGGAATTGAGCTTGCACTTCATATGGTCCTGCCCACTTGGTCGAGAGCTTTCCTCTACTCCTTGATGTTTTGATGGACATATATATAAGCTCCCAGTTTATTACTTATGGTTTTCTTTGGTGCTGTGTTGAAGATCATCCGCTTGATGATTGAAGACTTATTTGGTGATCAGAATGCTCTATGTCTTGCTTAAGGGGGAGTTCAACACCATGTCTCCAATTGCTAGTTGGAGGGGGAGCTTTGGCATACTTCATACATGTTCGGTCTTGGAGGATTTGGAGGTATGACGATGTGTTTATGGTTGATTATTTTCTTGATGATTGGTTTTGTCTACATAAATGCCAAAGGGGGAGATTGTTGGATTAGAGGTGTTGCTGCTCAAGAGGTGATACTGCTCAAAGATGTTGGCAAATTTTATGTAGCCAAAAGTACAACTGAAGTGTCGAAGCCGCTGCGTAGAACAAACTCTGTTATGTGTGCTTCAGTCTGTGCTAAGGGAACCTGGAACAGTCTGGCAGAGACTTACCTTATTGGCGCAGATTTTGCGGGATCTTTTCCAAGTTTATGATAGATGCGGACAAGATACATATTGATGGTCCCGATACGAGTTCTGGTGTATGGGAGGGGGAATACACCAGATAGAAATTTTAAAAACAACCCCCAAAAAATACCACAACAGAGTAAGAAGACTCATCTGGAATCACAACTGAGTAAGAAAACTCAGCTGGAAGAGTGGTGTTGTGCGGAATATGGTGGATACAGAAACAACTCGTATAAAACAACTCACGCTCAGATGCAAGGTCGGTCAACAACCAAATCAGTTGAAATGTAAGGATGCAGTTTTGAGTGCAGGTTAGTTGGACAGTTAGGTATGCAGAAAGTAACTGAACAGAAAACACAAAAGCACAAAGGAATTACGTGGTTCGGAGAGAACTCTTACGTCCATGGGGAGTTGTGAGTCCACACAACTCAGTCTAAATTCTTTAGGACAGCTACCACAAAGCTTACGCGGGCTTTGCAACCGTACAGATAAGTTTGCGGGTACTTATCAACCTTTCTACTCAATTTCGGGAAGAGCAAGATCCTAACAACCTTTTTAGGGGATGTGTATAAGGGTGGGTTTTCCAACTACTAGCTCTAACAAAGAAGTGAGCTAGGATCTAAGCTTGAACAAATGAAGACTCAAACTAAGATCGAAAACACCAAGACAGATTCTAACTCTCTATGAACTCTCAGCTGGTGATGTTCTTAGAAAGAGAATAATTGCAGTTTAGCTTGTGCGCAGTATATCGTCGTTCTTTCGCTCTTCTGTCTCTTGTCTTGATGAATAAATGAATGCCTCTATTTATAGGCGGTCAGGATCAACTAGCCGTTGGAAGAGCCGTTGATCTCTGTTCTGTGAAAGCGATGGCTTGTCTCTCATCTCTGCAGATTTTCCCGATTTGGCAACTATGAACTTCTGCTTTCCTTCTGAGACAACCTTGTGTTGGGCCAAATGAGGTAATGACAGAACGTCAAACCTTCACGTAACTTCCTATTTGAAATTCAAATTTCAACCTTTGTCTTTCAACATTGGTTAGTCGGTTGAGACGTTTGATCTTCATCCGAGTGGTCTTCAGCTGATGTTCCATCCGATCGCTACCTTCATCTGACATTCTGTCTGAAGAGGAACAGTTGAACCCTCAGCTGCCTTGAACTTCATGTTGTCGATTTATCAGATTGAGTCCTGCAACTGATGTTCCATCTGAGTTTCCATTTGTAGTTCTATCTGAGTATAGCCATGTTGTCGTCTTCAGCTGGAGTCCTGTAAAGATAAAATCTGAACATTGCTCAAACAGCGAGCCTAAATACTAACATTAGGAAATAGCAACATCTACTCGGTTGGGGTCAGTTAGTTTTGGAATCAATCAAAACTTTACTAAATTTCCCAACACATATCAAGCAGATAAGGAACGTGTTCCCCAAGCCTTATCCTCACAAGGAAAGAAGATCTAAAGAGATATACATGATGGAGAAGAGATCTAGGGTTTTGCTTATATATATTCGACATCTACATTGTGAGGAGTTGGCCGTTTGTTTTATTGTTTGAGTGCTTATACTTTCTTGAGAGTATTGTATTGTGAGAGCACGAAATATTGAGAGTTTATCTTTGATAAATTAAGTCTGTAAGAGAGTTAAGGGTCGAACTGGAGGTTCGAGCTTAGGTTGATCGATTGTGGATCATCAATCATGAATTCACGTGACATTAGGAAGAGGGTGAGCAAAAGGGTAGCATAAGGTGGTGACTTGTATGTGTAAGATCCTCTGTAGCCATTTCTTCTAATAGTGGATTGGTTCTCTCTTGGGCAAAGGCCCCCCAGACGTAGATTGCAAAACCGAACTGAGTTACCATATCGTGTGTCTTTTATTTCAGCACAGTTTATTGTTTCTATTCTACTGACTGTGCTAAGTTTTTCAGTAACGCAATTATCTTTATATGCATAAAGTATACGTTTAGATCTAACAATTGGTACCAGAGCGGTACACCGATCTTACAAGTGTTGATCTTGGGACAGATATCTAAACGTGTTGCTGCGTTAGTGATAAGACACAATGACTTCCACAGGTGGCAGTTCGATGATGAAACCACCAATTCTTGATGGATCCAACTATGGATATTGGAAGATTCGGCTGATGGCTCACATCAGAGCCATCAATGAAGAGGCGTGGGAGACAATCAAGTCAGAATTCAAACCTCCCACCATAGCCACTGGTGAACCCAATGCTGGAAAAGTCAAAGACAGGAAAGAATGGTCGGAAGTTGAACGAAAAGAATCTGGAATGAATCAGGTCGCACTGAATGCCATTCAAGCGTCTGTTACTGTGGAAATATTCTCTCTTATTTCCACATGCACTTCAGCAAAACAAGCATGAGACATCTTGGAGACTTCCTTTGAAGGAAATGATCGTGTGAAAGGCCAACGACTACAGCAACTAGCGACTCAATTCGAGCTACTGAGGATGGAAGAACATGAGTCAATCAGTGACATTCATGCAAAGTTGTTAAAAATCATCAATAAAAGCGTGGCTCTTGGAAACAAGTTCAATGATGAGTTCCTTGTCAGAAAAGTATTAAGATCTCTCCCCAATAGGTTCGAGTACAAAGTAGCAGCGATTGAAGAAGCAAGAGATCTCTCCAGCATAAAGCTAGATGAACTCATTGGATCTCTAAGAACCTTTGAGATGGGAAAGAAGAGTGAAAGTACTGAAAGGAAGGGAGTTGCCTTTCAAGCTCACAATTAGCACCCTGATGCGTCGTCAGTGCCAAAAGGGGATCTAGCAGCTGCTGAAGCAATGGCTCTAGTCACGAAGTCATTCAAGAAGGAATTCAAGAAGTTTGCCAAACGAGGACTTGACAAGAAGAAAGGAAATAAAGCTGAGCCAAGTTAGTTGGATAAGGAAGACCTCCAATCCACTCCAAAAACTGGACCTCAATGCCATGAGTGTCATGGTTATGGACATTTCAAGCGTGATTGCATCAATACAACACGGAGACAAGGCAAGTCATATGTTGCTACCCATAGTGACGAGGACACAGATGATAATGAGAGTGAAACTGAAGAAAAGGTTGCTCATGTTGCAATCTCTGTGGTACAGCCGTCCACTCATGTGCCTGAGTCTGTGCCTTCTATCAAGGACATTCCAGCGGATGAAGAAAGTGATGCTGATAATGTGGATGAGGAGTCATTGATCAAACGTATGAATATTTGATTATTAAGTGCGATGAAGTTGGAAGAATCAATCTAACCCTCAATGCTCAGATTGAGGAAGTGACTAGAGAAAGAGACAATCTGAAGGTCTTGAATATGTCTCTGCTCGATCAAAACAACATGCTCCTCCACAAGATGGATCAGATGGATAAGTATGTCAAGATGATGAATAATGATGCAACCACCAAGCTTGACAAGATTATTGAAGCTGGACAGTGCTCAACCAACAAATCTGGTTTGGGCTTCCAAGGAAAGAAGTGGGTGCCTGTTGAAGACAAGGAGAAGAAGGTGAAGTTTATTCCTCAAAAGGAGAAACCTCAAGGAAATCCTGCTCCCAAGTCAAATCCTTCCAACAATAGAAGACATAAGAAAAATCCTCAAAGGGATTAGCGGAAGCAGACACAGAGGCAGACGCATGTGGCAAGGAGTGTTCCAAGACATCAAAATCATCAATTCAGGAGGGAACAACCACCACAACAAGAGGAGCTGTTCAGACCAGTATGCCATTACTGCGACCTTCCTGGACATATAAGGCCACACTGCAGATACTATCTAGGCAACAGAAGAAGGATGTTTCAATCTAGAAACAACTACAATGCATATGTTGCTCTAACATCTCTTTGGGCACGAGCGGACAACAGGTGGTACATGGACTGTGCTTGTTCCAAGCACATGACTGGAAATCCTAATTTCGTAACCAATATTGTCGATATCTTCGATGATCACGTTACCTTTGGAGATGGTAATCAAGCTACAGTGATTGGGAAAGGAATACTAAACATACCTGGAATGCCGCCTCTACGGAATGTTTATTTAGTTGATGGACTCAAGGCCAACCTCCTCAGTGTTGGTCAAATATGTGATGAAGGATACAAAGTGATATTCAACGAAACTTCTTGTCAAGTTGTGAAGAATGGAGCTGAATTTATGATTGGTCGTAGATCTCATGACAAGTGCTATCTTGTCACACCCGCACATGTCTGTCTTCAAGTTAGTGCTGGAATGACTGAGTCCTGGCACCAGAAATTGGGACATGCAAGTTTGAGGAGCATGAAGAAACTTCTGAATGCTGATGCTGTTCGTGGAGTCCCTAAGCTGGAGATTGATGATAAGGTTGTGTGTGGGCCGTGTCAATTAGGGAAACAAATCGAGGTGGGACACAAGAAAGTTCGAAGCATCACCACTTCTAGCATTCTTGAATTGATGCATATGGATTTAGTAGAACCGATGCCTACTCAAATTATAGCCAAGAAGGAGTTTGTTCTTGTGTGTGTTGATGACTATTCAAGGTTCACTTGGGTGGAATTTCTTCGACACAAATCAGAAGCTTTCAAGAGCTTTAAGGACTTGTGCATTCGCGTGGAGTTGGAGAAGGATCTTCCCTTGAGAAGAATAAGGAGCGATCATGGTTGAGAATTTCAAAGTGAAGAGTTCATCAGCTTCTGTGCTGAAAAGGGGATAGCACACGAGTTTTCAGCTCCAAAGACACCTCAACAAAATGGAGTTGTTGAGAGAAAGAACAGGACTCTACAAGAAATGATGAGGACCATGCCCAAGGCGCATGATGTAGCTGAAAGATTTTGGGCGGAGGCGATGAATACGGCATGCTATATTGTGAATCGAGTCTATCTTCGTCCAAAGACAAATCAGAGTCCTTATGAAATCTGGAAGGGAAGGAAGCCCAACCTCAAACATCTTCATGTGTTCGGAACAGTGTGCTATGTTCTAAATAACAGGAAATATACGTAGAAGCTTGATGATCGAGGTCTTGAAGCTATATTTATGGATATGCTCATGATAGCAGAGCATTCAGAGTCTACGTCAAGGTAAACAAGACTATCATGGAGTCTATTAATGTGGTATTCACTGATTCGACGGAAGTAGAAATTGAAGAGGAGACACAACTTCTATCACCTGTACCAGAGTCTGTGCCAACCTCTTTAAATGCACAGACCAGATCCACTGACACAACCACTGATCCAGACGAAGCTGAAGCTCCATCTGATTCCATCTCAGGCGAGATAGTCCCTACTACTCTAGGTCCATCCAGACGACTATCTAAGTATCATCCATTAACAAATGTCATTAGAGATGTCACCGGAGGAAGATTAACTAGAAACGTAGCAAGAGACTACAAACATATGGTGGCAAACATTGCGTACGTATGCTATGTTTCTAACATTCTCCCTAACAATGTCAAAGAGGCCTTATTGATTGAAGATTGGATTGCCTCCATGCAAGAAGAATTGCTCCAGTTTGTTCGTTGCAATGTTTGGTATCTTGTGCCACGTCCCATTGATGTGCATGTGATTGGAACAAAATGGATCTTTCGCAACAAAATAGATGAGATGGAGGAGATTATTCGCAACAAGTCAAGACTAGTGGCTCAAGGATATTCTCAAGCAGAGTGGATTGATTATGAAGAGACATTCGCTCCGGTCACTCGCCTAGAAGTAGTTCGATTACTTCTTGGAATGGCATGCTGCATGAATTTCAAGCTATATCAAATGGATATTAAGAGTGTCTTTCTCAATGGTACTCTTCAAGAAGATGTGTACGTGGAACAGCCCCCAGGCGTTGTTGATCCAGAATTTCCTAATCATGTATACAAGTTAAATAAGGCGCTCTATGGCTTCAAGCAAGCACCTCGTGCTTGGTATGATACGTTGTCCAAGTATCTCATCTCAAAGGGATATGTTCGTGGAGCATCTGACAAGACTCTTTTCTATAAGAGTAATTCGAAAGGTATCATCATTATTCAAATTTATGTTGATGATATAATATTTGGCTCTGTGTCTCAGGATCTGATCCAGGAATTTGTGGGACACATGATGAAGGAGTTTGATATGAGTCTCTTTGCCGAATTGCATTATTTTTTGGGACTTCAAATTAAGCAATCCAAGGAGGGGATATTTGTGACTCAATCAAAGTATGCTCGGAGCTTGGTGAAAAAATTTGGACTAGAAAATGCCAAGGTGCGTCGTACACCCATGTCAACTTCAGTCAAGCTCAGCAAGGACACGGAAGGTGCTTCTGTAGATCAGTCTCTATACAGAAGTATGATTGGAAGTTTGCTCTACTTGGCGGCCAGTAGACCAGACATTAGCCACAGTGTCGGAGTTTGTGCCAGGTTCCAGGTGGATCCTAAGGAGAGTCATCTTCTAGCTGTGAAGAATATTATCAAATATGTTCGAGGAACTAGTGACTTTGGTATTTGGATGACTAAGGACATCACCACATCCTTAGTGGGATACAGCGATGCGGATTGAGCAGGTAGCCCAGACGATAGGAAGAGCACATCTGGAGCTTGTTTCTTCCTTGGCAATAATTTGGTATCCTGGCACAGCAAGAAGCAGGTGAGCGTGTCACTGTCCTCAACTGAAGCTGAATACATTCCCGCAGGATCAGCTTGCACTCAACTCATCAAATGCTTGAAGATTATGGAGTGCCCTTCGAGCCATTTACACTTTATTGCGACAACAAGAGTGCTATAATATTTCAAAGAATCCAGTGCACCACTCGAAGTTGAAACACATTGACATTCGCCACCACTTCATAAGGGAGCTGATTGAAGAAAAGATACTCAACATGGAGTTTATGCCTACGGAGAAGCAATTGGCGGATTTGTTCACTAAGGCATTGGATGCAGTGAGGTTTGAATCTCTTTGAGCTTCATTGAGTGTTTGCTCTCTCTAAAAACATCTAGAGAGACCTCGTGCTTGTGGTATTCTAAACAAGCACAATGTATATATACATTATTGGTCTTTTTGGTTTTCTTGGTGTTTCTTGTTTTTCTGTATGTTTCTGTGCCAGGAATTTTGGGCACAACCAGTGGCACATGTAGTATGCTGCAGCAGACAAGGGCTGACGTCATTCCTGCAACTACTCAATGGCTAGTTTTCTGATTGCGTCTCTGCAACTTCAAAACGTAGAAACGGCTATTTTACGTTCAAAAATTGAACGTTGGAGATAAGGATCACTTCAGATCTTGATATATATATCATCTCCTATTTTATAGAGATTTATTTTCTTACTTATCTATTTGGAGAGAGAAGTTCACCGCCTTTGATCGTTTATATATTATTTCGTCTGCATTAAGATTCCTCACATCTTTTGCTTAGTTTCGAAGCTTTTCCTCTCTCTCAAAGATCGCTGCTGAGTTCGTGTTTTGCTAATTGCTATTCACCATGTCGGATGGGAGCCGTTCAACCCAGAAATTCTCTGATGATTCCGGCAACGATGATGTTCCTATCTCCCTTCTCTACTCTACCGGTGGCAAGAAGAAGAAAAGAGGTCTACCCCGTCTCCGAGCCACGGGGATCGTTGACTACCCCGACTCCGAATCAGACTCCGAAGAGAAGAATCCCCCTATTGCTCCTCCAAAAGAGAAGCCTACTCCATCGAAGTCTTTCTCGCCGGCGAAGACAGTCTCTGAGTCGCCGTCAAAGCACTCTCCCCCTCTGGAGAAACAAGCTGTAAAAGACTCCGCGTCTGAGACGGAATCAAGTGAGAAGAAACAGACCCATGTTCCTGTTGCTACCATGAAGAAGAAGGTTACTCCTTCCAAGCCTTCTTTCTCAAGATCAAATCTCCAGCGACCTGCATCTTCCGCCGGAGGCTCTCAATCTGCTCGAGATCAAGCTGTTATTCCTCCGGTGATCCCGGTGTTTCAACATGCTGAAAAGGAAGCCCTCGTTAATGAGGAAGTTGATGTTGATGTTGATGAAGCAGCCATTGATGATTTTGTGGCTAAACTTGAAAATCCTGTTGAGGAGTCTGTGCCAACAGAGAAGCAGAAGAAGTCTTCCAAAAGACGTCTTTGCAAACTTTCTGACCCTCCAAGGAAGAAAGTCAGAATTGAGGAAATTCCTTTAACCATCAAGGAACCTGCTACGACCCCCGCTACTCGAACTAGGGGTCAACTTGCTAAGAAGTTTGCTGCTACCAGTGAAGCCAAGGGTAAAGGGAAGGTTGGTGAACCTTCCAAGAAGAAGAAGAAGATTGCTTCTAAGCCGAAGAAGGGAGTCGATCCAAATCAGCCCATTGAAGTTGAATCTGGGCCTGATCGTGCAATGGAAAGTGATGCTGGAAATTCTGAGCACGAAGTATCCCATCAAGGTGCATCGTCTGCCACTCCAGCCAGAAGATCAACTGCGGAAACCATTCAGAGATCAAAGGCAGTGCTGGATGCTCTCAAATTCAAATCTGATGAGCAAGCTGAAGCTTGGGATAATGTGATCCACAGGAAGCTGGTCTATGAGCAACCTGTGAAGAAGGAAGATTTGGAGGGAACTGGACTGGACAAGCTGCTCGAGAACGCCAAGTGGGATCAGACTGTCTTTCCTGTTCGTCGTTATGTGCGAGCGGTAGTGCTGGAATTCTACTGCAACATGTCCAAGAGTATTACTGACCCCTTCTCTCGCTATCACTTTAAATCCTATATTCGAGGAAGGTACATTAATTTCTCTCCTACTGTTATATCTGCATTTGTTGGACGTGATGATCACGGAGTAGAAGAAGAGGATGTGTCTCTTGACACACTTGCTTACGAAATCACACACGGGGTGTATCGAACATGGAGGAAGAACATGTCCATCAGTTCTTCTATGTTGTCATAGAAGTATACGATCTTGCACAAGATTGCTATTAGGAATTGGTTCCCAACAACCCACACCGCCACCGTGAGTCAAGAAACAACAAGGGTGTTGTACGGGATAGGGCGATTCAAGCCCTTCAACTTTGGACGTTTGGTCTTCGACCACGTCACTCAACATGCTGGAAATCTGAAGAAGCCTAAAGCTTTAGGCTACCCCGGTTTAATATTTGGCATCATATCTTCTCAGTTTCCTGAAGTTGTGCAGGTTGGTGAGCAATTCGAGTGCACTCCCAAGAGCATTGTCATCCATGACAAGCTATTCAACGAGGTTGTTCACCCCAAGGACATCGAGGGTCCCTCTGTCAGTATTGTGGAAAGGAATAAGCTAACATCATCTGTGCCAGTGCCTGTACTGAGTGAGCCAAACCTCGGGGCTATTTCTACGAGGATGCTGCGAGAGCTGGAAAGGGAGTACAACTCCATTCTGTTCCAGATGAAAAAGCTTCGCATGCGCAAGAATAAGATTGCGGCATTACTCAATGATGCCAAAGAAATATTTGCTGGAGGAGAAGTTGTGGCATCTGGATCTGCGGCACGTGATACAGAGTCTGTGCCAGAAAATGATAATGATATTGAAGATAATGATGCAGAGGATGGAGATGCAGCTGATGATGATGAGGCTGAGGATGCTGAGGAGGACTTGGGTGATGAAGATACCCAAACCGAAGAGGATGAAGAAGACCTTCAAGCCTCCGCTCAAGCTGCAAAGAAGAGAGGCTCCCAGTTTTTTTTTGAAGATTGGATGAAAGACCCCTCTACTTTGTCATTTGTGTCAGACAAAAAGGGGGAGTAGAAGAAAATTAAGAAGTTTTTGTATTTTTTTGGATTTGGTTTTCTGGTTTTTCTGTTTTATTGGTGTTCTAGAGTCTGTGCCCAGTTTTTGCGCAGACTTAGTTTTTGGTTCCAAGGAGTTCATCCCTCTACTCCTTGATGTTTTGATGGACATATATATAAGCTCCCAGTTTATTACTTATGGTTTTCTTTGGTGCTGTGTTGAAGATCATCCGCTTGATGATTGAAGACTTATTTGGTGATCAGAATGCTCTATGTCTTGCTTAAGGGGGAGTTCAACACCATGTCTCCAATTGCTAGTTGGAGGGGGAGCTTTGGCATACTTCATACATGTTCGGTCTTGGAGGATTTGGAGGTATGACGATGTGTTTATGGTTGATTATTTTCTTGATGATTGGTTTTGTCTACATAAATGCCAAAGGGGGAGATTGTTGGATTAGAGGTGTTGCTGCTCAAGAGGTGATACTGCTCAAAGATGTTGGCAAATTTTATGTAGCCAAAAGTACAACTGAAGTGTCGAAGCCGCTGCGTAGAACAAACTCTGTTATGTGTGCTTCAGTCTGTGCTAAGGGAACCTGGAACAGTCTGGCAGAGACTTACCTTATTGGCGCAGATTTTGCGGGATCTTTTCCAAGTTTATGATAGATGCGGACAAGATACATATTGATGGTCCCGATACGAGTTCTGGTGTATGGGAGGGGGAATACACCAGATAGAAATTTTAAAAACAACCCCCAAAAAATACCACAACAGAGTAAGAAGACTCATCTGGAATCACAACTGAGTAAGAAAACTCAGCTGGAAGAGTGGTGTTGTGCGGAATATGGTGGATACAGAAACAACTCGTATAAAACAACTCACGCTCAGATGCAAGGTCGGTCAACAACCAAATCAGTTGAAATGTAAGGATGCAGTTTTGAGTGCAGGTTAGTTGGACAGTTAGGTATGCAGAAAGTAACTGAACAGAAAACACAAAAGCACAAAGGAATTACGTGGTTCGGAGAGAACTCTTACGTCCATGGGGAGTTGTGAGTCCACACAACTCAGTCTAAATTCTTTAGGACAGCTACCACAAAGCTTACGCGGGCTTTGCAACCGTACAGATAAGTTTGCGGGTACTTATCAACCTTTCTACTCAATTTCGGGAAGAGCAAGATCCTAACAACCTTTTTAGGGGATGTGTATAAGGGTGGGTTTTCCAACTACTAGCTCTAACAAAGAAGTGAGCTAGGATCTAAGCTTGAACAAATGAAGACTCAAACTAAGATCGAAAACACCAAGACAGATTCTAACTCTCTATGAACTCTCAGCTGGTGATGTTCTTAGAAAGAGAATAATTGCAGTTTAGCTTGTGCGCAGTATATCGTCGTTCTTTCGCTCTTCTGTCTCTTGTCTTGATGAATAAATGAATGCCTCTATTTATAGGCGGTCAGGATCAACTAGCCGTTGGAAGAGCCGTTGATCTCTGTTCTGTGAAAGCGATGGCTTGTCTCTCATCTCTGCAGATTTTCCCGATTTGGCAACTATGAACTTCTGCTTTCCTTCTGAGACAACCTTGTGTTGGGCCAAATGAGGTAATGACAGAACGTCAAACCTTCACGTAACTTCCTATTTGAAATTCAAATTTCAACCTTTGTCTTTCAACATTGGTTAGTCGGTTGAGACGTTTGATCTTCATCCGAGTGGTCTTCAGCTGATGTTCCATCCGATCGCTACCTTCATCTGACATTCTGTCTGAAGAGGAACAGTTGAACCCTCAGCTGCCTTGAACTTCATGTTGTCGATTTATCAGATTGAGTCCTGCAACTGATGTTCCATCTGAGTTTCCATTTGTAGTTCTATCTGAGTATAGCCATGTTGTCGTCTTCAGCTGGAGTCCTGTAAAGATAAAATCTGAACATTGCTCAAACAGCGAGCCTAAATACTAACATTAGGAAATAGCAACATCTACTCGGTTGGGGTCAGTTAGTTTTGGAATCAATCAAAACTTTACTAAATTTCCCAACACATATCAAGCAGATAAGGAACGTGTTCCCCAAGCCTTATCCTCACAAGGAAAGAAGATCTAAAGAGATATACATGATGGAGAAGAGATCTAGGGTTTTGCTTATATATATTCGACATCTACATTGTGAGGAGTTGGCCGTTTGTTTTATTGTTTGAGTGCTTATACTTTCTTGAGAGTATTGTATTGTGAGAGCACGAAATATTGAGAGTTTATCTTTGATAAATTAAGTCTGTAAGAGAGTTAAGGGTCGAACTGGAGGTTCGAGCTTAGGTTGATCGATTGTGGATCATCAATCATGAATTCACGTGACATTAGGAAGAGGGTGAGCAAAAGGGTAGCATAAGGTGGTGACTTGTATGTGTAAGATCCTCTGTAGCCATTTCTTCTAATAGTGGATTGGTTCTCTCTTGGGCAAAGGCCCCCCAGACGTAGATTGCAAAACCGAACTGAGTTACCATATCGTGTGTCTTTTATTTCAGCACAGTTTATTGTTTCTATTCTACTGACTGTGCTAAGTTTTTCAGTAACGCAATTATCTTTATATGCATAAAGTATACGTTTAGATCTAACAATTGGTACCAGAGCGGTACACCGATCTTACAAGTGTTGATCTTGGGACAGATATCTAAACGTGTTGCTGCGTTAGTGATAAGACACAATGACTTCCACAGGTGGCAGTTCGATGATGAAACCACCAATTCTTGATGGATCCAACTATGGATATTGGAAGATTCGGCTGATGGCTCACATCAGAGCCATCAATGAAGAGGCGTGGGAGACAATCAAGTCAGAATTCAAACCTCCCACCATAGCCACTGGTGAACCCAATGCTGGAAAAGTCAAAGACAGGAAAGAATGGTCGGAAGTTGAACGAAAAGAATCTGGAATGAATCAGGTCGCACTGAATGCCATTCAAGCGTCTGTTACTGTGGAAATATTCTCTCTTATTTCCACATGCACTTCAGCAAAACAAGCATGAGACATCTTGGAGACTTCCTTTGAAGGAAATGATCGTGTGAAAGGCCAACGACTACAGCAACTAGCGACTCAATTCGAGCTACTGAGGATGGAAGAACATGAGTCAATCAGTGACATTCATGCAAAGTTGTTAAAAATCATCAATAAAAGCGTGGCTCTTGGAAACAAGTTCAATGATGAGTTCCTTGTCAGAAAAGTATTAAGATCTCTCCCCAATAGGTTCGAGTACAAAGTAGCAGCGATTGAAGAAGCAAGAGATCTCTCCAGCATAAAGCTAGATGAACTCATTGGATCTCTAAGAACCTTTGAGATGGGAAAGAAGAGTGAAAGTACTGAAAGGAAGGGAGTTGCCTTTCAAGCTCACAATTAGCACCCTGATGCGTCGTCAGTGCCAAAAGGGGATCTAGCAGCTGCTGAAGCAATGGCTCTAGTCACGAAGTCATTCAAGAAGGAATTCAAGAAGTTTGCCAAACGAGGACTTGACAAGAAGAAAGGAAATAAAGCTGAGCCAAGTTAGTTGGATAAGGAAGACCTCCAATCCACTCCAAAAACTGGACCTCAATGCCATGAGTGTCATGGTTATGGACATTTCAAGCGTGATTGCATCAATACAACACGGAGACAAGGCAAGTCATATGTTGCTACCCATAGTGACGAGGACACAGATGATAATGAGAGTGAAACTGAAGAAAAGGTTGCTCATGTTGCAATCTCTGTGGTACAGCCGTCCACTCATGTGCCTGAGTCTGTGCCTTCTATCAAGGACATTCCAGCGGATGAAGAAAGTGATGCTGATAATGTGGATGAGGAGTCATTGATCAAACGTATGAATATTTGATTATTAAGTGCGATGAAGTTGGAAGAATCAATCTAACCCTCAATGCTCAGATTGAGGAAGTGACTAGAGAAAGAGACAATCTGAAGGTCTTGAATATGTCTCTGCTCGATCAAAACAACATGCTCCTCCACAAGATGGATCAGATGGATAAGTATGTCAAGATGATGAATAATGATGCAACCACCAAGCTTGACAAGATTATTGAAGCTGGACAGTGCTCAACCAACAAATCTGGTTTGGGCTTCCAAGGAAAGAAGTGGGTGCCTGTTGAAGACAAGGAGAAGAAGGTGAAGTTTATTCCTCAAAAGGAGAAACCTCAAGGAAATCCTGCTCCCAAGTCAAATCCTTCCAACAATAGAAGACATAAGAAAAATCCTCAAAGGGATTAGCGGAAGCAGACACAGAGGCAGACGCATGTGGCAAGGAGTGTTCCAAGACATCAAAATCATCAATTCAGGAGGGAACAACCACCACAACAAGAGGAGCTGTTCAGACCAGTATGCCATTACTGCGACCTTCCTGGACATATAAGGCCACACTGCAGATACTATCTAGGCGACAGAAGAAGGATGTTTCAATCTAGAAACAACTACAATGCATATGTTGCTCTAACATCTCTTTGGGCACGAGCGGACAACAGGTGGTACATGGACTGTGCTTGTTCCAAGCACATGACTGGAAATCCTAATTTCGTAACCAATATTGTCGATATCTTCGATGATCACGTTACCTTTGGAGATGGTAATCAAGCTACAGTGATTGGGAAAGGAATACTAAACATACCTGGAATGCCGCCTCTACGGAATGTTTATTTAGTTGATGGACTCAAGGCCAACCTCCTCAGTGTTGGTCAAATATGTGATGAAGGATACAAAGTGATATTCAACGAAACTTCTTGTCAAGTTGTGAAGAATGGAGCTGAATTTATGATTGGTCGTAGATCTCATGACAAGTGCTATCTTGTCACACCCGCACATGTCTGTCTTCAAGTTAGTGCTGGAATGACTGAGTCCTGGCACCAGAAATTGGGACATGCAAGTTTGAGGAGCATGAAGAAACTTCTGAATGCTGATGCTGTTCGTGGAGTCCCTAAGCTGGAGATTGATGATAAGGTTGTGTGTGGGCCGTGTCAATTAGGGAAACAAATCGAGGTGGGACACAAGAAAGTTCGAAGCATCACCACTTCTAGCATTCTTGAATTGATGCATATGGATTTAGTAGAACCGATGCCTACTCAAATTATAGCCAAGAAGGAGTTTGTTCTTGTGTGTGTTGATGACTATTCAAGGTTCACTTGGGTGGAATTTCTTCGACACAAATCAGAAGCTTTCAAGAGCTTTAAGGACTTGTGCATTCGCGTGGAGTTGGAGAAGGATCTTCCCTTGAGAAGAATAAGGAGCGATCATGGTTGAGAATTTCAAAGTGAAGAGTTCATCAGCTTCTGTGCTGAAAAGGGGATAGCACACGAGTTTTCAGCTCCAAAGACACCTCAACAAAATGGAGTTGTTGAGAGAAAGAACAGGACTCTACAAGAAATGATGAGGACCATGCCCAAGGCGCATGATGTAGCTGAAAGATTTTGGGCGGAGGCGATGAATACGGCATGCTATATTGTGAATCGAGTCTATCTTCGTCCAAAGACAAATCAGAGTCCTTATGAAATCTGGAAGGGAAGGAAGCCCAACCTCAAACATCTTCATGTGTTCGGAACAGTGTGCTATGTTCTAAATAACAGGAAATATACGTAGAAGCTTGATGATCGAGGTCTTGAAGCTATATTTATGGATATGCTCATGATAGCAGAGCATTCAGAGTCTACGTCAAGGTAAACAAGACTATCATGGAGTCTATTAATGTGGTATTCACTGATTCGACGGAAGTAGAAATTGAAGAGGAGACACAACTTCTATCACCTGTACCAGAGTCTGTGCCAACCTCTTTAAATGCACAGACCAGATCCACTGACACAACCACTGATCCAGACGAAGCTGAAGCTCCATCTGATTCCATCTCAGGCGAGATAGTCCCTACTACTCTAGGTCCATCCAGACGACTATCTAAGTATCATCCATTAACAAATGTCATTAGAGATGTCACCGGAGGAAGATTAACTAGAAACGTAGCAAGAGACTACAAACATATGGTGGCAAACATTGCGTACGTATGCTATGTTTCTAACATTCTCCCTAACAATGTCAAAGAGGCCTTATTGATTGAAGATTGGATTGCCTCCATGCAAGAAGAATTGCTCCAGTTTGTTCGTTGCAATGTTTGGTATCTTGTGCCACGTCCCATTGATGTGCATGTGATTGGAACAAAATGGATCTTTCGCAACAAAATAGATGAGATGGAGGAGATTATTCGCAACAAGTCAAGACTAGTGGCTCAAGGATATTCTCAAGCAGAGTGGATTGATTATGAAGAGACATTCGCTCCGGTCACTCGCCTAGAAGTAGTTCGATTACTTCTTGGAATGGCATGCTGCATGAATTTCAAGCTATATCAAATGGATATTAAGAGTGTCTTTCTCAATGGTACTCTTCAAGAAGATGTGTACGTGGAACAGCCCCCAGGCGTTGTTGATCCAGAATTTCCTAATCATGTATACAAGTTAAATAAGGCGCTCTATGGCTTCAAGCAAGCACCTCGTGCTTGGTATGATACGTTGTCCAAGTATCTCATCTCAAAGGGATATGTTCGTGGAGCATCTGACAAGACTCTTTTCTATAAGAGTAATTCGAAAGGTATCATCATTATTCAAATTTATGTTGATGATATAATATTTGGCTCTGTGTCTCAGGATCTGATCCAGGAATTTGTGGGACACATGATGAAGGAGTTTGATATGAGTCTCTTTGCCGAATTGCATTATTTTTTGGGACTTCAAATTAAGCAATCCAAGGAGGGGATATTTGTGACTCAATCAAAGTATGCTCGGAGCTTGGTGAAAAAATTTGGACTAGAAAATGCCAAGGTGCGTCGTACACCCATGTCAACTTCAGTCAAGCTCAGCAAGGACACGGAAGGTGCTTCTGTAGATCAGTCTCTATACAGAAGTATGATTGGAAGTTTGCTCTACTTGGCGGCCAGTAGACCAGACATTAGCCACAGTGTCGGAGTTTGTGCCAGGTTCCAGGTGGATCCTAAGGAGAGTCATCTTCTAGCTGTGAAGAATATTATCAAATATGTTCGAGGAACTAGTGACTTTGGTATTTGGATGACTAAGGACATCACCACATCCTTAGTGGGATACAGCGATGCGGATTGAGCAGGTAGCCCAGACGATAGGAAGAGCACATCTGGAGCTTGTTTCTTCCTTGGCAATAATTTGGTATCCTGGCACAGCAAGAAGCAGGTGAGCGTGTCACTGTCCTCAACTGAAGCTGAATACATTCCCGCAGGATCAGCTTGCACTCAACTCATCAAATGCTTGAAGATTATGGAGTGCCCTTCGAGCCATTTACACTTTATTGCGACAACAAGAGTGCTATAATATTTCAAAGAATCCAGTGCACCACTCGAAGTTGAAACACATTGACATTCGCCACCACTTCATAAGGGAGCTGATTGAAGAAAAGATACTCAACATGGAGTTTATGCCTACGGAGAAGCAATTGGCGGATTTGTTCACTAAGGCATTGGATGCAGTGAGGTTTGAATCTCTTTGAGCTTCATTGAGTGTTTGCTCTCTCTAAAAACATCTAGAGAGACCTCGTGCTTGTGGTATTCTAAACAAGCACAATGTATATATACATTATTGGTCTTTTTGGTTTTCTTGGTGTTTCTTGTTTTTCTGTATGTTTCTGTGCCAGGAATTTTGGGCACAACCAGTGGCACATGTAGTATGCTGCAGCAGACAAGGGCTGACGTCATTCCTGCAACTACTCAATGGCTAGTTTTCTGATTGCGTCTCTGCAACTTCAAAACGTAGAAACGGCTATTTTACGTTCAAAAATTGAACGTTGGAGATAAGGATCACTTCAGATCTTGATATATATATCATCTCCTATTTTATAGAGATTTATTTTCTTACTTATCTATTTGGAGAGAGAAGTTCACCGCCTTTGATCGTTTATATATTATTGCGTCTGCATTAAGATTCCTCACATCTTTTGCTTAGTTTCGAAGCTTTTCCTCTCTCTCAAAGATCGCTGCTGAGTTCGTGTTTTGCTAATTGCTATTCACCATGTCGGATGGGAGCCGTTCAACCCAGAAATTCTCTGATGATTCCGGCAACGATGATGTTCCTATCTCCCTTCTCTACTCTACCGGTGGCAAGAAGAAGAAAAGAGGTCTACCCCGTCTCCGAGCCACGGGGATCGTTGACTACCCCGACTCCGAATCAGACTCCGAAGAGAAGAATCCCCCTATTGCTCCTCCAAAAGAGAAGCCTACTCCATCGAAGTCTTTCTCGCCGGCGAAGACAGTCTCTGAGTCGCCGTCAAAGCACTCTCCCCCTCTGGAGAAACAAGCTGTAAAAGACTCCGCGTCTGAGACGGAATCAAGTGAGAAGAAACAGACCCATGTTCCTGTTGCTACCATGAAGAAGAAGGTTACTCCTTCCAAGCCTTCTTTCTCAAGATCAAATCTCCAGCGACCTGCATCTTCCGCCGGAGGCTCTCAATCTGCTCGAGATCAAGCTGTTATTCCTCCGGTGATCCCGGTGTTTCAACATGCTGAAAAGGAAGCCCTCGTTAATGAGGAAGTTGATGTTGATGTTGATGAAGCAGCCATTGATGATTTTGTGGCTAAACTTGAAAATCCTGTTGAGGAGTCTGTGCCAACAGAGAAGCAGAAGAAGTCTTCCAAAAGACGTCTTTGCAAACTTTCTGACCCTCCAAGGAAGAAAGTCAGAATTGAGGAAATTCCTTTAACCATCAAGGAACCTGCTACGACCCCCGCTACTCGAACTAGGGGTCAACTTGCTAAGAAGTTTGCTGCTACCAGTGAAGCCAAGGGTAAAGGGAAGGTTGGTGAACCTTCCAAGAAGAAGAAGAAGATTGCTTCTAAGCCGAAGAAGGGAGTCGATCCAAATCAGCCCATTGAAGTTGAATCTGGGCCTGATCGTGCAATGGAAAGTGATGCTGGAAATTCTGAGCACGAAGTATCCCATCAAGGTGCATCGTCTGCCACTCCAGCCAGAAGATCAACTGCGGAAACCATTCAGAGATCAAAGGCAGTGCTGGATGCTCTCAAATTCAAATCTGATGAGCAAGCTGAAGCTTGGGATAATGTGATCCACAGGAAGCTGGTCTATGAGCAACCTGTGAAGAAGGAAGATTTGGAGGGAACTGGACTGGACAAGCTGCTCGAGAACGCCAAGTGGGATCAGACTGTCTTTCCTGTTCGTCGTTATGTGCGAGCGGTAGTGCTGGAATTCTACTGCAACATGTCCAAGAGTATTACTGACCCCTTCTCTCGCTATCACTTTAAATCCTATATTCGAGGAAGGTACATTAATTTCTCTCCTACTGTTATATCTGCATTTGTTGGACGTGATGATCACGGAGTAGAAGAAGAGGATGTGTCTCTTGACACACTTGCTTACGAAATCACACACGGGGTGTATCGAACATGGAGGAAGAACATGTCCATCAGTTCTTCTATGTTGTCATAGAAGTATACGATCTTGCACAAGATTGCTATTAGGAATTGGTTCCCAACAACCCACACCGCCACCGTGAGTCAAGAAACAACAAGGGTGTTGTACGGGATAGGGCGATTCAAGCCCTTCAACTTTGGACGTTTGGTCTTCGACCACGTCACTCAACATGCTGGAAATCTGAAGAAGCCTAAAGCTTTAGGCTACCCCGGTTTAATATTTGGCATCATATCTTCTCAGTTTCCTGAAGTTGTGCAGGTTGGTGAGCAATTCGAGTGCACTCCCAAGAGCATTGTCATCCATGACAAGCTATTCAACGAGGTTGTTCACCCCAAGGACATCGAGGGTCCCTCTGTCAGTATTGTGGAAAGGAATAAGCTAACATCATCTGTGCCAGTGCCTGTACTGAGTGAGCCAAACCTCGGGGCTATTTCTACGAGGATGCTGCGAGAGCTGGAAAGGGAGTACAACTCCATTCTGTTCCAGATGAAAAAGCTTCGCATGCGCAAGAATAAGATTGCGGCATTACTCAATGATGCCAAAGAAATATTTGCTGGAGGAGAAGTTGTGGCATCTGGATCTGCGGCACGTGATACAGAGTCTGTGCCAGAAAATGATAATGATATTGAAGATAATGATGCAGAGGATGGAGATGCAGCTGATGATGATGAGGCTGAGGATGCTGAGGAGGACTTGGGTGATGAAGATACCCAAACCGAAGAGGATGAAGAAGACCTTCAAGCCTCCGCTCAAGCTGCAAAGAAGAGAGGCTCCCAGTTTTTTTTTGAAGATTGGATGAAAGACCCCTCTACTTTGTCATTTGTGTCAGACAAAAAGGGGGAGTAGAAGAAAATTAAGAAGTTTTTGTATTTTTTTGGATTTGGTTTTCTGGTTTTTCTGTTTTATTGGTGTTCTAGAGTCTGTGCCCAGTTTTTGCGCAGACTTAGTTTTTGGTTCCAAGGAGTTCATCCCTCTACTCCTTGATGTTTTGATGGACATATATATAAGCTCCCAGTTTATTACTTATGGTTTTCTTTGGTGCTGTGTTGAAGATCATCCGCTTGATGATTGAAGACTTATTTGGTGATCAGAATGCTCTATGTCTTGCTTAAGGGGGAGTTCAACACCATGTCTCCAATTGCTAGTTGGAGGGGGAGCTTTGGCATACTTCATACATGTTCGGTCTTGGAGGATTTGGAGGTATGACGATGTGTTTATGGTTGATTATTTTCTTGATGATTGGTTTTGTCTACATAAATGCCAAAGGGGGAGATTGTTGGATTAGAGGTGTTGCTGCTCAAGAGGTGATACTGCTCAAAGATGTTGGCAAATTTTATGTAGCCAAAAGTACAACTGAAGTGTCGAAGCCGCTGCGTAGAACAAACTCTGTTATGTGTGCTTCAGTCTGTGCTAAGGGAACCTGGAACAGTCTGGCAGAGACTTACCTTATTGGCGCAGATTTTGCGGGATCTTTTCCAAGTTTATGATAGATGCGGACAAGATACATATTGATGGTCCCGATACGAGTTCTGGTGTATGGGAGGGGGAATACACCAGATAGAAATTTTAAAAACAACCCCCAAAAAATACCACAACAGAGTAAGAAGACTCATCTGGAATCACAACTGAGTAAGAAAACTCAGCTGGAAGAGTGGTGTTGTGCGGAATATGGTGGATACAGAAACAACTCGTATAAAACAACTCACGCTCAGATGCAAGGTCGGTCAACAACCAAATCAGTTGAAATGTAAGGATGCAGTTTTGAGTGCAGGTTAGTTGGACAGTTAGGTATGCAGAAAGTAACTGAACAGAAAACACAAAAGCACAAAGGAATTACGTGGTTCGGAGAGAACTCTTACGTCCATGGGGAGTTGTGAGTCCACACAACTCAGTCTAAATTCTTTAGGACAGCTACCACAAAGCTTACGCGGGCTTTGCAACCGTACAGATAAGTTTGCGGGTACTTATCAACCTTTCTACTCAATTTCGGGAAGAGCAAGATCCTAACAACCTTTTTAGGGGATGTGTATAAGGGTGGGTTTTCCAACTACTAGCTCTAACAAAGAAGTGAGCTAGGATCTAAGCTTGAACAAATGAAGACTCAAACTAAGATCGAAAACACCAAGACAGATTCTAACTCTCTATGAACTCTCAGCTGGTGATGTTCTTAGAAAGAGAATAATTGCAGTTTAGCTTGTGCGCAGTATATCGTCGTTCTTTCGCTCTTCTGTCTCTTGTCTTGATGAATAAATGAATGCCTCTATTTATAGGCGGTCAGGATCAACTAGCCGTTGGAAGAGCCGTTGATCTCTGTTCTGTGAAAGAGATGGCTTGTCTCTCATCTCTGCAGATTTTCCCGATTTGGCAACTATGAACTTCTGCTTTCCTTCTGAGACAACCTTGTGTTGGGCCAAATGAGGTAATGACAGAACGTCAAACCTTCACGTAACTTCCTATTTGAAATTCAAATTTCAACCTTTGTCTTTCAACATTGGTTAGTCGGTTGAGACGTTTGATCTTCATCCGAGTGGTCTTCAGCTGATGTTCCCTCCGATCGCTACCTTCATCTGACATTCTGTCTGAAGAGGAACAGTTGAACCCTCAGCTGCCTTGAACTTCATGTTGTCGATTTATCAGATTGAGTCCTGCAACTGATGTTCCATCTGAGTTTCCATTTGTAGTTCTATCTGAGTATAGCCATGTTGTCGTCTTCAGCTGGAGTCCTGTAAAGATAAAATCTGAACATTGCTCAAACAGCGAGCCTAAATACTAACATTAGGAAATAGCAACATCTACTCGGTTGGGGTCAGTTAGTTTTGGAATCAATCAAAACTTTACTAAATTTCCCAACACATATCAAGCAGATAAGGAACGTGTTCCCCAAGCCTTATCCTCACAAGGAAAGAAGATCTAAAGAGATATACATGATGGAGAAGAGATCTAGGGTTTCGCTTATATATATTCGACATCTACATTGTGAGGAGTTGGCCGTTTGTTTTATTGTTTGAGTGCTTATACTTTCTTGAGAGTATTGTATTGTGAGAGCACGAAATATTGAGAGTTTATCTTTGATAAATTAAGTCTGTAAGAGAGTTAAGGGTCGAACTGGAGGTTCGAGCTTAGGTTGATCGATTGTGGATCATCAATCATGAATTCACGTGACATTAGGAAGAGGGTGAGCAAAAGGGTAGCATAAGGTGGTGACTTGTATGTGTAAGATCCTCTGTAGCCATTTCTTCTAATAGTGGATTGGTTCTCTCTTGGGCAAAGGCCCCCCAGACGTAGATTGCAAAACCGAACTGAGTTACCATATCGTGTGTCTTTTATTTCAGCACAGTTTATTGTTTCTGTTCTACTGATTGTGCCAAGTTTTTCAGTAACGCAATTATCTTTATATGCATAAAGTATTACGTTTAGATCTAACAGTACATACCTGCATTATCATAGGCTTGGAGCCTTATCTCGTCGAGTTCCTGGATCTCGAGCTTCCTTGATTCTCCTGCCTCATTCCAATCGAGATTATGTTGGGCAACAACCCAATGTGCTCGATGTTCCAGCTCCACGGGCAAGTGACATATCTTGCCATAGACCATGCGATAAGAGGACATGCCAAAAGGTGTCTTAAAGACAGTCCTATACGCCCACAAGGCATCATCCAGGCGCATACTCCAATCCTTCCTTGTTGTACCCACGGTCTTTCTCAAGATTGTCTTGATAATTCTGTTAGACAACTCCGCTTGTCCATTGGCTTGTGGGTGGTAGGCTGTCAACATACGATGAGTAACTCTATACTTCTTAAACAAGGCGGTCACCGTGGCGTTGCAAAAATGAGAACCTTGATCACTAATGATAGCTCGAGGTACTCCAAACCTATTAAATATTTGGGTTCTCAAAAAATTGGAAACCACCTTTGAATCATCCTTGTAGGAAGCATGCGCCTCTACCCACTTCGAGACATAATCCACTGCTAAGATGATGTACTTGTTGCCTTTGGAACTCGGCAGTGGTCCCATAAAATCCATGCCCCATATGTCAAACACTTCCACGGGCAAGATCGGTATCATGGGCATCTTGTTCCTTCTTGTAATGTTGCCTTTCCTTTGGCACTTCTCGCACATCTTGACCCACTCGTAGCAGTCTTTAAACAATGTTGGCCAATAAAAGCCACACTCTAAAATCTTCCTTGCGGTATGTTGGTGCCCAAAGTGTCCTCCACACTATTTGTTGTGGCAATTCGACACACCTTCTTATAATCTGATCCGCACATTCCCTCCATAAATAGGGCTCATCCCAAATGTAGAAACGGCTCTCATGTTGAAGCTTGTTCCTCTGATAACGCCCAAGATCGGAAGGTATCTCTCTAGTCACCAAGTAGTTCATGATATCTGCATACCATGGTTCATCTTGGGCAAGACTCAGATGCTCGTCGGGAATGGTCTTCTTGATCGGCACCCTATCGTCTGGCTGGAGAATTCGACTGAGGTGGTCGGCAACTTGATTCTGGGCACCACTCTTGTCCTTGATCTCTATGTCAAATTCCTGCAACAAAAGAATCCATCTAATCAATCTTGGCTTGGACTCCTTCTTGCTCAACAAATACTTCAATGCCGCATGGTCCGTGTATACTATGGTCTTGCCTCCAAGCAAATAGGATCTGAATTTTTCAAAGGCAAAGACAATAGCCAACAACTCCTTCTCCGTAGTGGCATAATTGCATTGGGCTGGGTTCAATGTCTTGGACGCATAATAGATCACGTAGCTTTCCTTTCCTCGTTTTTGCCCAAGAACTGCTCCTACGGCATAACCACTAGCATCACACATTAACTCAAAAGGCATCCCCCAATCCGGAGGTTGGATAATGGGGACTGTGATCAAGTTCTCCTTCAAGGCATGGAATGCCTTCTGACAATCTTCATTGAACTCCCATGGTACTTCATTTTGAAGTAGTCTCGTCATTGGTTGGGCGATCTTGGCAAAATCCTTGACAAATCTCCTGTAGAAACCAGCATGCCCTAGGAATCCTTTCAACTCCTTCACAGATCTTGGGTAAGGTAACTTGGCAATAATGTTGATCTTGGCCTTATCCACCTCAATTCCTTTTCCTGAGATGACGTGCCCCAAAACTATTCCTTCTTTTACCATGAAGTGGCATTTCTCATAATTCAACACAAGGCTCTTCTCAACACATCTCTTCAAGACTCGATCCAGGTTGTTGAGGCATGTTTCGAAGGTCTTGCCGTAGACAGTAAAGTCATCCATAAAGACTTCGATGCACTCTTCAAGAAGGTTTGAAAAAATGTGCATCATACACCTTTGGAATGTCCCTGGTGCATTGCATAACCCGAATGGCATCCTCCTATATGCAAAAGTGCCAAACGGACATGTGAAGGTGGTCTTGCCTTGATCCTCTTCAGCAACCCAGATCTGCATGTAACCAGAATAACCGTCAAGAAAGCAATAATAGTTATTACCAGCTAACCTCTTGAGTATCTCGTCAATGAAAGGCAAAGGAAAGTGATCCTTCTTCATCTTTTGGTTGAGCTTCCGGTAATCTATACACACTCGCCATCCGGTCTGCAATCTCATGGCCACCATCTCGTTCTTGTCGTTCTCAACAACTTGGATTCCTGACTTCTTGGGCACCACGTGCACAGGGCTCACCCACTGGCTGTCGGAAACGGGGTAAATGATTCCCAAGTCAAGAAGTTTAAGTATCTTCTTCATCACCACTTCTTTCATGGCTGGATTCAATCTTCTTTGTGGATTTCTTACTGGGGCATCATCCTCTTCAAGCAAAATGTGATGAACACAGTCCAAGGGGTTGATGCCCTTGATATCGACCAACGTCTACCCTATCGCCTCCTTATACTTGCTCAGCACCTCACCAACTCTGACCTCCTCCATACTCGATAACTCAGATGATATGATCACGGGTAAGGTCTCGTTCTTGCCAAGATATATGTACTTCAGGTGCTTGGGCAAGGGCTTCAATTCCAATGTAGGGGCTTTTTGCAATGATGGTACCAACATGTCCTCCGGTTTCAACTCAGGGATGTTGAGTGGTTCAAACCCCTGAGGCTGCATGTTGCCCGGAATCCTGACATAACTGCATTCCTCCACATCTGCTGGTTCTTCATTCTGGGCAAGATTCTCTTCTGTCAACAAGCTGGCATCCTCCTCAAGAACTGTTTGTTGCCAAAATTCCTCTACTAACTCCTCGGTCTCATCATGGGGTAGTTCCTCGAGTTCCTCATCGAACTCGTCAAGGGGTTTTTGATCCTCTTTGTCCTGATCATCCTCATCATCTCCATGGAAATTTTCAAGTGTGTAGTTTTCCAACTCTTCATCCGTGGAGTATTCCTCATCGGTAGAGTCGAAACTATGTCCATGGATCGACTCCTCCCAGAAATCTCTATCGCTCTCATACTCATCTCCTTCGTAGAATCCCATCAAGGCACCATCTTCCTCGTTATCCTTATGCTGGTCGGGATCTTGGTCGAGACCCTGGATTACATTGAGTTCTGCCTGGATTATATCCTCGTTGTCTTCTAAGAAACAACTTAAGTTGTTTAAAGTCTCCATTTGTTTTCCACATGCACTGAGGGTGTTAAGGTATTCCAGGGCTTCATCCTGATTTTGCCGATAAGCATCGAACTCTACTACTTCTCCCGCTACTTGCACCGTCAACTTTCCTGTATCGCAATCAATCTTGGTACATGTTGTTCTCAAGAATGGCCTCCCGAGCAAGATCACTGGATTTTTTATTGCTTTCTTTCCCATGTCAAGAACATAGAAGTCGGCTGGGAACAGAAGATCCCCCACCTTGACCAACACGTCTTCCAAAACTCCATCGGGGTATACTGTTGATAAGTCCGCTAATTGAATGGCAACACATGTAGGAGAAAGAGGTCCGAATCTCATCTCGTCAAACATGGCCCTTGGCATCACATTTATCGAGGCTCCTAGATCAAACATTGCCTTGGGTATTGACGTAGTACCAATCGTGCATGGGATGACAAACATGCCAGGATCCCTCTTCTTGACCGGGATATGGGAATTCATTAGTGCTGCTACGTTCTCCACGTGGAAACGGGCATTATCTGGGTATTTTGTCTTCTTCAAGCACATCTCTCGCAAAAATTTTGCGCATTTTGGCATTGATTGTAAAGCCATCAACAATGGCAAGTTGATCTCCACTTTCTTGAACACCTCCATCATATCCTCCAACTCCTTCTGATCACGATCGTGGGCAAAACGTCTTGGATACGGGATTTTTGCCTTATTAGTGCGAGGAACGGTCCTCTTGGCGAAAGCCTCTGCTTTCTTTTCAGCCTTCAAGGATTCCAACATCACGTCATCTTTATCAAATCCCATCTTGCCTCTCTCCATCTTCACGTAATCAAACAAGGCTTCATCCTCCTCATTATTGAAGACGGAGTTCTTGTTGGCCTTTATCCCTTCTTCACGCTTTGTCTTTAGCTCTTCATAGATGTCATTGATATCTCCCAATCCCATCTTGGTTTTCTCAACTCGAACAGGTTCTTTAGGTTGGGTTTTAGGCAACATCTCAGGTAACGCCTTCCCGCTTCGCAGAGCCAACGCATTGACTTGCTCCTTGTTGACTTCTACTTGGGCAGGAAGTCTTCCACTTTTGTCATCTACAAGCTTTGACAAGGTTTGGTTGATATGAGTCAATTGAGCTTGAATGTTATTGGATTGGCCTCGACTTTCTAGTTGGAAGTTCTCAAAATCTCTCCTCAGCCTTTGGTTCTCATTGGTAAACCGATCAATGGTTTCCTTCATGAACTCCGTCTTTGCTGGTTCTCTGTGTGGAGGTACATAGTTATTCTGTTGTTATTGAGATGGAGGCACATATTGCTGCTGAACAGGCTGTTGCGGTTGTTGATGGGCAGGAGGCATTTGGTAATGGTTGTTGCCATATCTCAGGTTCTCGTGCTAATTCTGCCTATAACCGAAGTTGTTGCCATAGTTGTTGTTATTACCATACTGGAACCTTTGTTGCCCACCGCCTTGCTGGTTCTGACCTAATGCCTTCACCTCTTCTCCTTCTTCCACGAACCAACTGGGACATTCTGAGGTGATATGTGATGTTGCCTGGTATACTTCACACCTCTTCACAGCTCTTTGAACTTCCTTTCCATCTACCTTCTTCTTCAAATCCTCCATTTGGCCAGACATCTTGGTCATGAAGTCTTTCATAGTACTGACCAAGTTGTCCTGGTTTCCTTTGCTGCCTTCATACCCCCCCCCCCCAATTGGGATATCATCTTCATCTCGAGATTGTTCAGCCATGGCGGCTATTTTCTTGAACACTTCACATGGTAGTTGATCGACTATTGCTCCTCCACACGCTGCAATTATGTATTTCCTCTCTGATGCCCTTAATCCTTTCAAGAAATGCTCGATCAAATCAATATCCTCAATTCGATGTTGAGGACATCTCGCCAATAGCTTCTTGAACCTTTCATAATAGTCATATAATGACTCATTCGCCCTCATCTTGATCGATGAAATGGCATTCCTTCCACTCTGTATCCGGCCAACGGGTATGTATTTGTCAAGAAAAGCTTGCTGCATCTTGTTCCATGTGTCAATGCTTCCCTCTGGCAAGGTGTAAAGCCATTCACGTACTCCATCAAGTAGTGAGAATGGGAATGTGTGCAACCTTACGTAGTCAGGAAAAGTGTCTTGGGCAGCATCTGGATTTTTTACGATTCCTTCATTGTTTCGAACAGCTGGTCGTTCTCCGTTTTTCGGGCATTAGTGGTTGATAAATTATTCCTCACTGTGTTGATCGCCATCTCAAAGTTTTGAAGATGGGTTTGAGGGTCTTCTCCAAGATGGTCACTGAATTTGGGCAGTATGTGTATCAGCAAGTGCTTGAGTTCCCAATTGCCATCGATGGTGGGCAACTGGATACTTGATGGTCTGATTCCCTTGTTGTCAGGGAACATGATCTGTCGTATGGTTTTCTCCTGTGTTCCTGCCATGGTTGTTGATGTTTCTGCTTCTGAATTGGATGTTGACTTCTCACTGTCTGTACTTGCTGTTGAGCAAGATTCGTCTTCTTGCTCAGTATCCTGATCGTCTGTCAAGCTCTGCGACTCTGAAGGTTCGTTGACGCCTTCCTCCAGATCTCTCTTCTTGCGTTGTTCAGCTCGATTTCTCCTAGCTATCACCTCTGGGCAAACACCGTGTCTTGTGGATCTCCGTCACTCCGTAGATGTGGCTTGGGCATAAATCGTGCTCAACTCAAGCTTAGAAAAGCAAACTAGCTTAAAACCAAGTCCCCGACAACGGCACCAACTTGACGGAGCGCTGTCATCACACACTTCGTACAAATAATATTTATAAACACCTCTTTCCCAACAAGATAGTAGTCAGCGGCAAGTGGGATCGTACCCAAGGGACTCGCGTAATCTGCTTCTCAGGTAGTGCTCAACAAAAGGGTTTTGGTCACAAAGTATCCTGTAGCTCAACAAGTAACAATATCAAATAACAAAAGAGTTTGGATTGGGTTTCGAATCAATGATCCTAATTACTTTTCACTTGTTCATTGGTGCAAAGATATTCAATTAACTGATCTTATTACTTGGTTTAAGACAAAGATTAATCTATACCCTAAGGTCACGAAGTCACAATATAAACACACTTAGCCTATGTCTAACCAATTTTACAGATCTTGACCAGAAGGCAAGATCCCTTCTCTTGATCAACAAAGTCACGAAGACATTTCAGTAACAATGTTGCCCAAAAGGCATTAAGAACAAACAGACCCAAGACAGTCAAGGGGTAGGTCAATACCGACTGCTCTCCAACACCCTTTACCTTCTTGGGCACGAAAGACACTCTCGTGTTGAATCCCAATTTCTGTTAATAACTTAATCTCAATATCTAGATGGTGATCAATAAAATATCAATATCAATTAAGTCTAATATTAATCCTAAGTGTTTCGGGAACAAAATCAATTAACGAACTTAAGCAATTTGACCTCACGAGTTTGGAACGAGTAATTAGAATCACATCATCTACATCCAATCCAAACAATAAACTTAGCTAGACATAGTAATAAACGGAAGCACAAAGTAAATAAAAAAAAACATACTTAACATTAAACTGGAAACAGGTTGCTGCCCAAAAGCGTAGTCAGCAACGTAGGTCTTGGCTTTAAGCCAACAGCTAAACTAATGCAGAAAATATAAACAAACGGAATAAAAGTAATTTGCCCGTAGGACTTGTTTCTTCCTCACTTCCACTCAATTAGAATGCAGAACTAAAACTATGAAAAACGGCTCAAAGAACGGCACATTACATAATGAAGTCGGCCATATATATAGGCGATAGAAATTAGGGTTTAGGGAAGTTTCCTTGTTGATGAAGGACTCTTCCATGCATATCTCATTCGTCTCTCTCTTCCATGCATGCACGATTCTTCTTTCCTTGCGTGGTAGATATCTTCTTTGATTAGGCTCGGCTAGAATAAGGAAGGAATTTTCTATCCTTATCCTCTTCCTTGGAAGGAAAGAAATCTGTTGCTGGCCTCGACTCACTTCTTGCCTTTGATGTCTACATCCTGAATTGCTTCCTGTGTTGACCAAGATCCTGGCTCCTCCGAGTACTCTATCTGTTGGCTTCAAAGATATGGAGAGATACTTCCTGACTTGTAGATTGGATATTTCAATGTTGCCCAGCTACAAGCTTCTAGCCCTATGCCCATTCGCATCGTATTGCATCACAGCATCTCAACAACAGATTTTCCATTGGATTTGCCCAACATCCCACCTGTACTTCCCTGCACACCATCTCTCGACTTCCGTGTCCTCCCAGAAACACTAAGACTCGATAAAGACTAAAAACACAAGAAAAATACACGAAAAGATGGACACAAATATGGGTTCATCACCTTCTGACGAGCACGAAGCTGAAACAAACAATCCATACTGTGCTTGCAAAGACATAACCATCGAATCTTATCAGATACAGGCGCTATGTATTCTACTAGATTCTCCATATGATAGAGTCCCACATCATTTATCATTTTCTATTTGCTTGTGAATATAGCCCCCTCAAATACTTCATCAGAACCTGGAGGACGAGGTTCGGCCCAATCAACGGACAACGCACTATCGCAATCAATTATTGGAATGATCCAATTTCCCATATTAGTATGTATTGCATCGAAGCCTTGATCAAAAGACTGATCATCAGATGAGAAATTGTGTGGCCCGATGTATCTGTCAATCGTCCCCGATTGGCGAATCCATGATCTAAATTCATTTTCAATCGACTTAAACAATTCTTTGTGATCTTCTTTTTCTTCTTCTTCAGACTCTACATCATCTTCTACCGCTCGCACCTCTTAAATTCACATCAGCAAAGATGGTAGACTATTGTGAACCGGATATTCCCCCATCGCTTCCTTGTTTCGATCACATAGAGCGTTGAATTATCCTTTTGCTCCAAAAATAATAAGAGCAAATCTGAATCATACTTTAGAGATGCCTTTAATTTTCGCCCATCAGGCATGCTCGTAAAGTAGTACAACATATAATCAGATTTTCCATCATTGCCCAATTGCTCTTGAATCTCTCGCATTAGAGTATGATGATTCAAATTATTAATGGGCATTTGTACCAAAATCGCATCGCCTCCTATGTACTCTGATATTTCCCAATAACCACTGTGACATATGACGATCTGTTGCAATGACATCTGCCAACAAATAAAGAAAACCCTGATTCGATCAACTGTGTACTGATAAACCCTAAAAGCTCAATTGTGTATTGGTTAATTGTATACTAATATTTAGCAAAAACTAAAAGTAACATGTAGTAACTCATAATTTAAGTCTTCCATCTAAGAGTGAGCATAATAATTCAAATACGCCTCAACTGTGTACTTATAAACCAAATAGTAGCATCAACTGTATACTTTAGAACATGTAAAATTAGTGTAACTGTGTACTATTAGTTTTGGTTATTTCTCAAATAATTGTAAATCTGCTAGCCTATCATTTAAAAAATTTCATCTTACGTTATATATTTCTTAACAGAATACTATATAAAACACGATTGTGGCCTCAACTGTGTAGATAAGAACATTAAGTGCAAATATTTTATCGAATACAGAGAGTTAAATTTAGCAGGAAAATTACCTCAACAATGAGAAAGACAGACGATAACACCTATTTAGAAACGAACTTCTTTGAGAATCGAACTTCTTAGAGAATTACAAAATTTTGGTGAGTTTTCTTTTACAACAACTCAAGTATTCGATTTTGAGATGAATTGCAGTGTATGAGACTTTTGTTCTGTTTATTGTAGTCATAAATTACTTACCAACCGACTTTTCATAGAATTTAATGTTGTTGTTGTTGTGGTGTTATTAATGAAGTAGAGAAAGAGGAGAAGAGAGAGATTGTTGACTTGAGAGGAAGAAGAGTAGCATCAACGTGCACATTTGTGAGATGAGAGAGAAGGAGAGCGAAAAGGGTATGTGGAGGATTTTTAAATTTAAAATGATTTAAAATAATAAAAGATAATAATAAGAGTAACTTAGTAATTTCATTGAAAAAAGTATATGAAAGATATAGTTTTAAAAGTTGGGGTATATATTAGCTAGTATTACTTTATGAGGAGTGTATTTTTGGCATTCTTCTCTTTACTAAAATGTGCTCAAATTGAAACAAACATATATTTAACTTTTATCATATAAAAGTGACTAATTTCAATAAAATTAACAAATAAAAAAAAAAAATATATATATATATATATATATCTTTATACATGACATTTTAGTAGATGTTAGCATTAACATACTAATAGCTTCAATATTATTTACCATTTGTAACTCTTTGAGATGATAAATTTTACAAAGTGATGGTGTATGTGAACAGTAAAATGCAAATTTACGGTTCTACTGGTCATAATCTCCACATTTTGCTTTGTTTTATTTATCTATGTATATATATATATATTTTTCAGTTGAAGTTTTATTTATAGATTCTTCTTGAATTTGTGTTTTTGGTTTAGACATATGTATATTAATTTTATTTTATATTTAAATTCATTTTCATATTTTGCTAACTGAAATTGTGGCATGAATATCAAATATTTAACTTGTTTCTGAGCTAATTATGTTAGACAATCAACTCAAACCTTAAGAGTGAATGAGAAATAATCAATGATATTTAATTTTGTACATAATAATGGGCAATGACCAAAAAATAGAGAAGAAGCTACACAAAATGTCAAAGTTGTAAATGAAGTAATTTATATTTAAGTTTATTTTACTAACCATTTTAGTACTACAAAATTTCCCATCCAAATCCCCTAACCGCGAAAAATCAATCGAATTGAATTCCCCTTTTCACCGATTAATCAATCTGCTCTTCGCATTGCTCAGTCATGTCGTCGAAGCGTGATAAAAAGGAAAAGACCGTCCGCCGCAATTAGTACGTGTTTCCTTCATCATCTTCATCTTCTTTGCTGCAATACTAGTGCTTTTTACATCCGTTCCTGCATTTGATTTTCCCCTGTTATGCTTTAATTTTTGAACTTTTTTGAGCTGGCCTGATGGAAAAGTCGAGTTATTCAGTGTGTTTCGTGTTTCTTCATTCTTGAAGGAGACAGCTGATTGATTTTTCAATTTTGCAATTGCAATTGTTTGTTAGAATTAATGTAGGTCTTTTGTTTTGGTGTAATGGTGTTAAGAGTATGGAATTGAATTTTCAGTAAGGAGGAGAAGGCAGCAGAAGAGCCCGAGCTGCCGAAATATAGGGACCGGGCCAAAGAACGTAGAGAAGATGTGAATCCAGATTACGAGATTACTGAATTGACCTCCTTTCATGCTGTTGCTCCTCCGGGAACTGTTGATATTTTGTGAGATACTGCACTGTAATTGGCATCAGTTATAATTATGCGTGTTTTTCGTATTTTTGTGCACCTTAATTTCATTGTCTGTTACACTTGTCTTCTTCTGTTACTCAGGTCTGCTGATGCGCACAAGTTATCTATTGAGAAGAGTAAATATCTTGGAGGTAGGAGTCCTTAGATGATCAGGCAGTTATTAATGTTGCTGTATTTGGGTGATTACTGGACTTAGGTTTTGTTTAAACCAATATGGAAACCTAATCACTTGTCTATCCGTGTTGAGTGATGAATGAGTTGGAGCTCTTTCAATTTTTCCCTGTGAAGGTCTCTTAAGAGTGGCTGATTATGTCATTCAGGTGATGTCGAGCACACTTATTTGGTCAAAGGGTTGGATTATGCTTTGCTTAATAAAGTGCGAAGTGAAACAGACAAGAAGCCTGACGTTGGAGAAGAGAATGATATGGGAAACCTAAGTATGTTACTCTTTTCTAGCTTGAAATCTGTTTATACTCTTCATAGATTACTTTTGTGCCTTGTTGGGTTGTCATAGGAAAGCTGATTCCTTTTGATTCTATTGTGTACACACACACGCATGCACGTACACTTTTTCATTAAAACTACTTATGTCCTAATTAATAGGAAGGCCCCTTTATATATTACCGATCTCTTTGCTCTGGAAAGGAGTCCATTTTTTTGTAAGATAACTGCGACTTGTATGACAATGCTTTCTTCATATTTGATGTGTCAAAGGGTAAAATGAATGTTTCAGTACTTGATGAAAACATGTAGGCTTGATACCTTTTAATTTTCTTAATCTTGTTCGTTAAGAGTATTTTTTCTGTGAACAGATTACAAAAGGACGATCAACCTGTAACTTTCCGCACTGCATCAGCCAAGGTGCGTGCTTCCTTTTCTTCTGGGGGATATTTCTTTGAGGCTGCGCTTTCATATCTGTTCTTTGAAGTTGAACTAATTGTATTGTTCTTATAACAGTCAGTTTATCAATGGATAGTCAAGCCACAAACAGTCATCAAGACAAATGAAATGTTCCTTCCTGGACGAATGGCTTTTATTTTTAACATGGTAAGATTTTTAATTTTGTCTGTTCCAGTCAATTCAGTTTTTATCTGCTGAATAATGAAGAGATAAATAAGTTTTATATCTCATCCATAGCTGGGTCATCTCAAGCTACTTGCTCAGTCCCATTATGCAATGATACTTAGCACAAACTATCTTTGAATTCCTTTTCCTCTATTGTAATTAGCTATGCTAAGATCATCCAGCCTAATTGAATCATGTCAAAATATCATGATCTTGATTCCTGCTACCGAGATTATTATATTCAAGTTAGTCTTACAAAGACTTAATGGCGTATTTATGCTCACCATGCCATTATGTATTATTGCTTTATGTTGTATATATGATGGCCCGTGCATCTGTACAAGACTATTTTGGCAAGCTGAATGGGTACCTTTATTTACTATATGCGTGTGCTTTTGAAGCTTGAATAGTTTCTGCAGTCCTCATAAAGAAAAAGTGCTCCATTTTCCATGTTATAAACAACAATTGTGTTCTATGCATGGTAGGAAAGTGGGTTCTCTCATGATATTCCAACAACTGTCCACAGAAGTAAAGCCGATTGTCCTGTTCCTGAGGTATTTTAGTTTCACTTCTATTTATTTTTGTTGATTTTGTTATGCCTTTCTTATAGTTGTGTGTGAAGCTATGTCCTTGCTTTATCTCCAGGAAATGGTTACCGTGAGTGTTGATTGTTCAGTGCTAGATTGAATTGCTAAGATCATGTCATATCTTCGCCTTGGGTCATCAGGGCAAGTTCTGAAAAAGAAGAAGAAAGACTAAGATGGAAAAGGTGTTAAACTTGTCCCAGTTTTAACATTTAGTATATACACTACGGCACTACGTAGGTACAAGGCATGATTGCACAAAATGCAGTTGGGAAAGAGTACTGGCACCATCATATTAGCAATCATTGTTGTTTCTTTCTTATTTAACTTTACATGTTCTATTTACACTGTTTTATCCTCTGCCATTGATGTGGTTCTTTTGACTTCTGTTCTAATATCTCCTATTTGTGCCTGTTTTAATATGACATGTGATTTTTAGGAAAAATATTATCCGTTTCTAATGGATATGAGGAAGATGAGAGGATTTTGAAATTTTGAAATCTGATTCTCTGAAGAATCAAAACGGTGGGGAATTCCTACCACCACCTCCCCCACCTCCCAAAAAGAACCTCCCTGACCCGAAAGAAAAGCTGGGATCCCCTGATGCTAGGAAAGAAGAGGAAGATATTTTTGTGGGTGATGTAGACTACACTATTCCAGGTAAAGATATGAGCCAAAGCCCAATTTCAGAAGATATGGAAGAGTCTCCTCGGAACAAAGAGAAAGAACCCTACTTTGCTGAACCTGCCTACGGTCCAGTACCACCTTCCAGTTGTCTCATGGTTGGGAACAGGCGGTGAGTACATGTTATATTTAGTTATAGACAAATATTCTGCTCATTCTTTTTTGAACTTATATGATTAAATACTTTCATTTATTTATTTGAAAGAAATTCCCAATCCCCCCGTTTTTCCAATTCAATTTGCCTTATTGCTTGATACTTTTGGCTCCCTTCTGTTTATCCATGATACATCAGTTTAATTACTCCATCTTTCTCAAAAAGTTTCATCTTTTGCTGCACAGAATGGATATGAGGCTTTGCAAGCACAAGCATTGGCTGGTGGCTATGAAGGAGAATGGCAGAATTACCAATATGCTGAGCAACTGGCTTACCCTGAGCAGTATCTTCAGCAAGACATTCAGGCTTATGACATGCAAGCTGGTCCAAATGCTCTGCAGGATCCACGTTTCATGACTCAAGAAGAGAAGGATAGGGGCTTAGGATCTGTGTTTAAGAGGGATGATCAGAGACTTCAACAACTGAGGGAGAAGGATGCTCGAGAGAAAGACCCTAATTTTATATCCGAGAGTTACTCTGAATGCTACCCTGGTTACCAAGAATATAACCGTGATGTTGTTGACAGCGATGAGGAAAGGTGATTTTCCAAGATGGACATGGGTGGACAGGTGAGTTTTTCGCTATTATTTCTTAAAAGTTAATTGCACATAGAGAGAAACATAAGAATCTTTGGGAAAAACCTTTCTTAATTATGATTCTACAGACATACTATGACTGCATTAATACTTCAGGCGGCTTCTTAAGCTCCAAATCTGGAAAACAAAATATGACAAGATAATAATTATTCATTGTTGATCGGTGAAATTGCCACTTCAATTTCTGCCTTAGAATACCTGATCCACCACCCTGTTAAGAGCTGTAATAGTGAAGCAATCTGTATTGTTGATTGTAGTGTTTGTGTTATCTTGTAGAAAATAACTATAAATATAACTTTTCATACAGGCGAAGTGACGGCTTCATCGGTGGGACTTTGAAACAGAAGAGGAATGGGCTAAATACAATGAGCAGAACGAAGCAATGCCAAAAGCTGCATTCCAGTTTGGTGTGAAAATGCAAGATGGTCAGAAGACGAAAGCAGAACAGGGATCAGAAAATCACCAATGACCTTCACAAGATAAACAAGATACTCGCCCGGAAGAAGAAGGGTGAGACGGGTGAGAAAAATGATGATGGCAGGTCGTATGGCGATGAAACTCCTGGAAAGTGGAAAGAAGTTAAGGATATGATGATTCTGTGTTGATCTGCGTTTGACCCTAGCGCATTCTCTTGCAAGTTCGACGCTAGCCCATTCTCTTGCAAGTTGTTATGTATATTTATAATTTCCCAATTGCAGCCATTCTTCCCTTTTTTTCTTTTTCTTTTTTTTATTATTATTTTCATCCTGAGGTTTTATATTTTGATTTATGATTCACAGTTAGAAATGATGGTTATGGACTAGAGTAACTTCTCCTGACTTGATATGCATCCCCCATCTATTGCACCAGTTCTTGCTAGCTCCTTATCAGACTCCAGGCTTCCACACACTCTCTCTCTCTCTCTCTCTCTCTCTCTGTGTGTGAGAGAGAGAGAGGAGAACGAAATAACGAAAGATAAATTTCATCCTTTTGTTAGTTCCAAGAGTTAAATTAAAGCAGAGAACTGCTTCACGAATTTTCACCCTTTTTTTTTAAAGATAAATTTTCATTCGTGATGTTGGTACTTGGTAGCATTCGCTATAAAATCAAAAATAAAATAAAGAAAGTTATGATCCACCCTAATTTTAGGCATTCTTCTTTATCCATAATAATGAAAAAGTATCTACTAAATCTTTATGACTTGCTGATAACATTAAGAATGAAAAATATGACTAATCATATTAATTTCAATTAAATCGATGAGTATTGATTGTTGCAATGGAAATTTTACTACTAGTAACTTTAACCAAAAAATCGATAATAATAATAATAATAATAATAATAATAATAATAATAATGAAAAGCTTGATATAAAAGATAAGAAGAAATTGATTATCATTTCGAAAGAAGGAAAGGCTAAAGACGGCCACCTCTCACCAAATATTGTGAAGAAAGGGTATATGAATTATGAATGCATAAATCATACAAAAAATGAATTAAATTAAATACAAAAATAAATCTTCAAATTGTGTTTTAATATAAATATAGATTAGTAGTACTATTCTTTTGAAAAAATAAAATTAATAACTAGTAAAGAATTTAATTGGAGATCAATTAACTTTTATTGAAGCTTAATGAGTTTTAAATGATGTTTCATTAATTTGAATCGGAGACTAAAATATTATATATAATGAAATTAATACAAATTTACTAGGATTTGGTGCCGCCGCTGTTTCTGAGAAACATAAAATCTGTAGGAAAAACACAGTTTTATCTCTAAGCTCCAAAATTATGGATCGAAGTTTTCTGGGAGAGCTTTTATCGTCTCGTGCTGCATCTTCGATTCGTTCAACGGAATTATTTTCATTGAGAAAGGCTTGTCTTATTGTGAGTATGGGGAGAGATTACTCTATTTTCATCATTGATCTCGCCGCCGCCGATGGTGATGAAAGTGAAGGATATCTGACGGTAGATGATGATAAGTTTGTGCTGACGCGGCCTAATCTCCGTTTTGTTCGTGGCGGCAGTTCTTATTTCTGTGTATCTGCTACGACTCTCTACATATTCTATGTCCAGAATCCCAAAACGCCACCGCAGATATACAGCTATGAGTTATGTCGGGCGGATTCATTCTCCGACGTTCTATTGGAGGAGAAGATGATGTATAAGGAGAAGATAGCCCTGAGCTTCAAATCTGCACCACAAGCTGTTCACTATAGGAGTCCAACTGGTGAAGGTAAAATTTTGTGGTTTTCAAGTTTGATTAGGTTTTCTGATATTATTGGTGCTGAGGCAACTCCTGATGAAATTGATTTTGAGATGTACGATCCCCAACGTCATACTTGTAAAGTTCTCCCTCGATTACGTATTCGCCGTACGTTTGATACCGATAGGAGGCCATCTTTTGAGCTGTTTCAACCTCTTTCTTCGCCTAATTGGAAAGAATTCTCAGTGTCCAGCGATTTAGATGATGAAGATCTCTTTGATTTTTTTATAGTTTCATTTGCATTTGCTGATAGTAGATTTCTTGTGGAGACGAGCTTTGGTAGAGTGTTCGGTCTTGCTCTTGAATATCCAGACCAATGGATTGTGTGTGAAAATGGTCTTCAGTTCACTTCTGAAAACTTGAATGTTTTGACTCCCAATGGATTATGCATGGGTCCATTCGGTGTCAAGGTTTTAAAATCTCAATTGGATGAAAGATTGGTTCCTCTTCCCATCTCGGATATTGGTGGCAGTTTAGTGCCTGGAGGAGGATCGCATTCAGCTTTGTTGGCCCTGCTTGGTGATTATCCACATGACATACACACACCTATTGTTGTGCAACTGGCGTTCGATTCCCGTAGTGAAGATTCTAGTAGTAAGTTGTATTGGATCGTGGACGTGTTGAGAGTTAGTTGGAAAGACTTCCCGGTGGAGAATGACAAGGAGGCGTGTGATAAATTTGTCAAGTGCATCAAGAGTTTCAAATTTTGCCTAAAAAATGAGTTTGTGTTCTTATCCCATATTGTGGGACTGTTTCCTTTTAAAGTTAGTTGTTAAGTTAGTATGTTATGTTTTTTTTTTTTTTTGATAGTAAGTTAGTATGTTATGTTATTCAGGTGTAAGTTTGTTTATTGTCTTGCGTATTATGTGCATCACATCTGTTAGGGTATTAATATATGAAGTATCACAGTTTCCGTTCTTATATATGTGCAGTTTTTTGTTCATATGAGTTTTAGAAATGAGAATTTTCCTTCTAATCGAAATTATAAAAATGTATAATGTATAAAATTGAACTTACGAGTAATTGCAAATGTAAATGCATGAAATGTTGACCGTGTATCGGCTGGTGTAACACGAATTATATAAAGATGGGAATTAATGCAAACAAAGAATACGATGATTCTGCATTGGCTGCTAGAGAGATCAAACACTAGAATTCGATTATCCGCACCACTGAATCTGATTACTGTTGAAGAATGAAATTGAACAAGCAAGTGATGGTCCGATTACCTTATTGATGAAACTATTTGAGTTTTTTGATTTGGCATTTTTTCCAACAATGTAATGTTTTTTTTATATATATATATGAAGTTGATGGATCTGGTGGAGAGCATGCATTAGTTGAGGTTTTTCTGATTTGAGTGGTTTGCATGCATCTTAACTTGTACTTGAATAATTTTCTCACATGTACCTTGAATAATGTGTAATGTGTTTTAATATGTCCAAATTGAGCTGAGAATAAACTCTTTGCCTAATTTCTTTTGTATTTGTTGCAGAAGATTTTCAAATTTATCGCTTTAACTTCAGAGGATTTATATTAACCCCCCCCCCCCCCCTCCCAAAGTTTCTGGTATGTTCTGGTGTCACATGTTATCTACATTGTTTTTTGTTTTTAAAAATATACTAAATTATCTTCATGTTATATGAATTTTTGAATGATTGATCCAACTTTCACTCTTTTGAATTTGTATCGGGCTTTATTGTTGCTGGGATCTGAAGTAGGAAAAGGCAGCAAATGTCCTACTGATTCTTTATCATTTTCTCACATGTACCTTGAATAATGTGTAATGTGTTTTAATATGTCCAAATTGAGCTGAGAATAAACTCTTTGCCTAATTTCTTTCGTATTTGTTGCAGAAGATTTTCAAATTTATCCCTTTAACTTCAGAGGATTTATATTACTCCCCCCCCCCCCCCAACAAAGTTTCTGGTATGTTCTGTGTCACATGTTATCTACATTGTTTTTTGTTTTTAAAAATATACTAAATTAGCTTCATGTTATATGAATTTGTTTCGGGCTTTATTGTTGCTGGGATCTGAAGTAGGAAAAGGCAGCAAATGTCCTACTGATTCTTTATCATTTTCTCACATGTACCTTGAATAATGTGTAATGTGTTTTAATATGTCCAAATTGAGCTGAGAATAAACTCTTTGCCTAATTTCTTTCGTATTTGTTGCAGAAGATTTTCAAATTTATCCCTTTAACTTCAGAGGATTTATATTACTCCCCCCCCCCCCCCCCCAACAAAGTTTCTGGTATGTTCTGTGTCACATGTTATCTACATTGTTTTTTGTTTTTAAAAATATACTAAATTAGCTTCATGTTATATGAATTTGTTTCGGGCTTTATTGTTGCTGGGATCTGAAGTAGGAAAAGGCAGCAAATGTCCTACTGATTCTTTGTATTATTCTGCAATTTCATACGATTTGGGTGTAGTGTTATTCTTTTCGTCACAATTCCCTTTCTTTTATCTTTCTCCTTATCTGTATGATTCCTTCTTAGGTAAACTAAGATGATTATTACCGCATCTAAGTAGTGTTTGTACACCAATGGTATAGTCATCATCAGTGCTTCTGTTTAAACAAATAGAACGTCCCTATCTTTTTCGCTTGTGACTAGAAAATGGCACGGTCCATTTTTTTTAAAAAGTTGTATTTGTTTTTCTCCTAAAAAAAGTTGTATTTGTTTTTATCGGAACTGTACTTTTTGTATAATGGAGTAGGAAAAGAAAGACTGAGGATACGGAAGTTCCGGAGGAGAATTGGATCATGTACAAGGCATGCCCTCCGCATAGTTTTTTTTTTTTTTTTTTTTTTCCAAGAGTTAGCAGTAGCATTAGCAACAAACAATTTCAGTGAATAACTTAGTGAAGGAAGTCGGCTCAGTTTATTAAGGCTAATTAAAGGAGAATGCATTTAAGTAGAATTGTTCAGCTCTAATGTTTGAGTAATCTTGTTGTGATTTGCCATTGGCTGATTAGCATTGGTTTATGTTGATGATTTCAAGCAAGTGGAAATTAATCAATGGCAAAATAGTAATTGATATGCCATGTTGTTTTCCTTGATTCATGGGGCCGTATGAGTGTTATTTCTGTATAGCAAGCAGACTGAACTTACAAGAAGAAATTATGCTAGTAAGTTTTACAAAGTTGATTGAATAAGTGACCCTCATTCTTCTATTTAGCTTCTATAGAACTCAGACAGAACAATTAATGTCTCTGAGAGGCTGTAGTTAGACTTGATTCACAAAAAACTCAACAGCTGGTTTGGTTTGGTGTTGGGAAGTATGCTAGATATATTCCTGTTAACTGCAGGTACATTCTTTGGCTTTCTCCCATGATTTGAATTTTTTCTGTCATGGATGAGATGAGAGTTTCATTTTAAGTTGCGAGCAACATTTCCGATTTCCTAGATGTGGGATCTATGCTTACATCGCATGTGTTACTGCTCAAATTCTAGACTGCATTAATTGTTTTCATGCCGCCTTTCCTCCTTTTTCTTCCAATGCGAAGTGCATGTGCAGGTTTCTCTAAGTGTTACGATTATCTTGTTTCTATAAACTAACTTGTGAGAGGGAGGGAGGGAGGGAATATTTGACAGATATAAATTATGCTTTGGTTCTTCAATATTCTATAGACCTAATCTTTTTTTGAGTTGTTGAGTTTGTGAAGTCTTTTGCCTTTTCATATATAATTCCTTTTGACAGATTGCTGTCATTGTTTCGAATTGGGAATTTAGATGGACACAACTCATGTTCATGGCTGTCTTGTTCAGCTCTGGCTCTGATATGAATAAGACATATCTCGTCTGGCATTTTGCTCCAAAGGATGATTTTCCAATACAAAGAGAAACTGAAGGGTGTGCATAGTTTTCTTGGAAGTTAATTGATCTTAAGATGATCCCACTGTTTGACATAAGAGTCAAAGTCAGTCCATAAGTATTCAAATTAATAATCTTGGATCTTGAAGGAGAAAAATAGAAATATAGACCAACATTGTCATGCATGATACATGCTGTTGAGAAATAGGCTACTTACCACACATATGAAAGCATAATAGTAATAGTATTGTGGTTTATTTATAATAAATTAAATGCTGCCTAGTCACCAATAGAAGTACTAAAATCTATTTGCAACTCAGAGGGTGTTTGGCTAAGTTTTTAAGCTCCTTAAAGCAACTTATAAGTTGTTCATTACTAAGGATTTAGGAGCTTATAAGCTATTTTAATGAGCTTTTAAGCTCAGCCAAACACCCTCTCAATACGCTAGTAAACTATGACTTCTTCATGCTTCACCTATGACCTATACAATACAACCTGTTGTATTATATTGCACAAGGATCCCAATAATATTTGATATAAAAACGTCCCAGCGAAAAGATATATAAATAAAATAAAATTTTAAACTTCACAGCGCCACCTCTTCTTCGTTCTTCCGCCGTAAAGCTAACAAAACAAATCTGCTTAATTGGCAGGGGATGAGTTGATTGGGAAAGAATGGAGGAAATAGTCATTCGCCTCATATTTGTTTGTTCCTTGTTCGCGCGTGTTTGCTTTCGTCATTCGCTCTTAAGTTATGATTAACATTAATATTTGGTGTAAATTCACACGACTTCAATTCATTGTTGGGTTTTATCTTTTCAGACTCAACTTAATTAGAGTATGTTGGATATAATGGTTTTAAATCATTATTTGTGGTGGTTAATTATTTAATTATCTTGATAATTAAATAATGGAGGATTATTTTACTTGTTGAATAAATAATCGAAATATATTTATTGTTTCAAAATCATTACATGGTGAGTGAGAAATGATATATTTGAATTGTGTGTTGAAGACGAATTTGTTGAGGCAAATTTATTAGACGAAGAAACGAGCTCGAACTCGAACCATGATTGGCAATTGAAATATGGGCTAACTCGTAACCTATTTGTTAGTTGATTTAAGTTTAGGCTAAACTTAAAACTTAATACTTGTACCTTGGCCCAAATTGCCGAGAATTGGAATTGAATTCCAATTCAATTGTACAACACATAATTAATTATTGAGCTGGACTTGGGTGCAACTAGTTGCACTCAATGCAACCGGTTCGGGTTGTATAATAGGGTCGGGTTGACCCGCGCTCCAATTCAAAAAAAAAACGGAAGCAGCGTTTCTCTATAAATGAAGTCATTGCGCTGTATAAAAACGAACCAGACATTGTAGCCTTGCGGTAACATCTCGCTCATAAGCACACGGCAATGTCCTGGTTTCAATTCTCAGTAAGCCCACAATTTAGCTTTTTTTCTTTTTCTTTTTCTTTTAACATTATAAATTCATTAAAAAAAATACTCATTTGTTTTGTCTTTAATTTTTTTTCTATTTCATGTTTTATTTATATTTATTAGTAAATTTTAATTTGAATAATATATTAAAGTAGGATATGTATCCATATATTTTTTTAATTATTTAATTTATAATTCCACTTAAAGACATTGATAATAATTCAAAAATGAATTTTATTAAACATATCAATCAAATAATTACTTTTGTTCATATCAATGACTTTTCATTGCGACAATAGCGGTACACGTACTCATAAACAAACGTAAATATTATCATTAAGAAAAGTAATAGTGTTAAACATTACCTTTATTCTTATCAATAATTATTTTTTATCACGATAATAATTATTTGACCAAATAATTAAAAGTATAGGTTGTCGTGAGTAAAAGTAAACATGTCATTAAGAAAAGTAATGATTGTGAAATATTACCTTTATTCATATCAGTAATTACTTTTCAGCACAATAATAATTATTTGACCAAATTACTAAAAATACATGTTGTTAATAAAAATAACAATCTTTGTTAAGAAAAGTAATGATTGTGAAACATTACATTTCTTCATATCAATAATTACTTTTCTTAATGAAAATAATTAGTTTACCAAATAAATAAAAGTACAATTTGTCATGAATAAAAGTAAATATGTCGTTTAAGAAAAGTAATAGTTGTGAAACATTATCTTTCTTTATATAAATAATTACTTTTCATAACGACAATAATTATTTGACCAATAACTAAAAGTACAAGTTATCGTGAATAAAAATAAATATTGCCGTGAAGAAAAGTAATAATTATGAAACATTACATTACTTCGAATCCATCAATACTTAGTTTCTATTAAGAGAACAATTGCTTGACCAAATAACTTTAAAATACAAGTTATCATAAATAAAAGTAACGGTGGTTATGAAGAAAAGTAATATTTTTGAAACATTACTTTTCTTCAGATCAGTAATTACTTTTCACTACGACAATAATTACTTTTATTCGTATCAATAATGATTGTGCCTAATTTAATTCCTATGTATTTGATTTGATAGTTCTTCAAACAAATTTGGAGAGCCTCCTCTAATGCTATTCTAATTCTTCAAACAAAACCCATCCTTTTAATCTCCTCCCAAATTTTCGCCATCTTAAGACCAATTGCATCTCTCTGTGGATGAAGCGTATCATCTGCACCAAAGATATGGATTTCACTCTTTATTTGCAACCAACTACGTCCTTGATCTTTCTTTACATGTCTATCTTTCATCGATTTTCTAAGTTTGGCAGCTTCGTCCCACTTCCCACAAGCGGAGTAGATATTTGCAAGAGCTAAATATGCTCCACTATTCTCCTGTTCAATCAAAAGCATTCTCTCTGCTGCAATTTCAGCGAGCTCCAAATTCTTGTGAGCTCTACAAGAAGCCAAAAGTGAACCCCAAGCAATAATATCTGGCTAAATAGTCATGCTCTCAATAAAATCTTGAGCTTCACGCAACAACCCTGCACGCCAAACAGATCAATCATGCACGCACAGTCCCATCATTATTGTGCCCCCTTCTGGGCATACCCAACGATCATAGCTGTCCATGCAACCACATCACGTTCACGAACGAGTAAAAAATCTGCGTAGCCGAATCTATATCGCCAAGCTTGATATACCCATCCAGTAAAGCTGTAAATGCTATAACATTAAGAGTAGACATTCCACACATCGTTAACATCTTCTTTGCTATCTCACCACCACCACATTTTGAGTACATGTAGATCAATGCGTTCCCAACAGGTCTTGAAGTATCAAACTCAGTTCTGATAATATTAACATGAATTTGCTTTCCAAACTTCTAATTCTTGAAGATTTCCACAAGCTGACAATACACTTGCTAGAGTATATTTATCGAGCTTCAAACTAGACTCCTTGAGCATATCTGAAAACATTTTCATCGCCCTGGCATCAAAGCCCCGCCGATTAAAACCTGCAATCATCAAGTTCCAAGAAATAATATCACGTTGTTTCATTTCCTCAAATAGAGCCAACGCTTGTTCTACCTAAACCTTTCTGCATACGCAATGTGATAATTGCGTTCCAACTCGAAACATTCTTCAACTTACTCCTGTCAAACACAGTCACCACTGTCCCTGCATCGCCCGACTTGGCATACATATTCAACAAAGAGTTGGAGACAGAAACTGCACCAAAGAGGCTAAATTTAAAAACAAAAGAATGCACATTTCTGCCCAAAACCACCATTTTCTTTGTACCCCACGATCAACGCGGTCCATGAAACAGAATCGGGTTCTGGCAATTCGTCGAATATATGGAGGGCTTCACGGGTTTTGCCAAAAACATTTAAATTTCAGCCAAAAACATGGAAACTAAATTGCAATGAAAACTATGTATGCAGGTCATGAAAATTCAAAGAACAAGAGCCCAGACCAGATCAACATTCAATTAAATTAAACTAAAGAAAAGTCCTAATCTAAACTCCGAAAAAAAAATAAAAAAATAAGATGGGAATACCTTCAAATTGAGAAAAACGCAATGAGAGACAGCCAAAATAGACGACGGCGGTGGCGTAGAAGATAATGCTGGAAGTGGAGACAAATCTGGAATAATAGAACTCGGATTATCATTCGGAGGCGGCGGAGATTTTGCCGAAGGGGGTGGTGAATGGAGGAATCGAACAACTGGAAACACGACGGACCACTGTTGATGACTGAAAACAGCGAAGCAACAGCAAATCGGCGGCGAATCCACGGAAAATCGGACAGAAAGCGGACGAAACGAGAGGCGGAGGAAAGGAGAAGCGGAGGGAAGGAAAATTGCCAGAGAAAAAATAGAAAATATCTTAAATATTTTAATAAGCGGGTCGAGTTCCGGGTCGGGTCAGTCGGGTCAAAACCGGTTGCACTGAGTGCAACCATGTGCAGGGAAGTTTTTGTGTTAATTATTAACCAATGCTATTGTTTAATAGCTTTGTGTGCAAGTCATGATAATTCCATGTTGATATGGAAAATTCTTGGCCGCCAAAGATCTTGTCGAGATTTGATTCAATCTCAAGTCCGCCGAAACCCTACTTGAGTGCTATATATATGAGCCTCTTTTGGTAGTTCTAATACACCCTAATTCGCTCTCTTCTCTCATAGCATCAAAGCATCTCATATAATTGCATTCTAGAGTTCTATAGCTCGGTTCTCAATCTCTGTTTAGTTCGCCGGAGCTCTTTCTTATTTCAGTGCTGATTGAGAAGGAGACGTCGTCATTTTATCTTTGAAAGACGATACGATGTACCGTGAGCACTAGCCGAGGCATATCTCGTCTTGCGGAAAGTGGCCTTCCTCGACTTGACGAAATTCAAGTTTGTTCTAGTTATTTCGTTTATCTCATTTTGTAATCTAATAGTTTCGATTTCGTGTTCAGTTATATATTTCAAACTACTTCCATATTGTCTCGTTGTACTTTCGTTTATTTTCAAACAGAGTAAGTCTCCGGTACAGACTTATGTACCGTGCAAATGGGCCGCGACCCACCCCGACCCGCTCACGCGCCCGCCCCCGCCCCGGGCGTGAGGTCCACTATTTATTTATTTTTTTTTTAATTTTCAGATTTTTTTTCCCAACGGAGCCTTCGGCTCCGATTTTAAGGCTCCGTCTTCGCTCCGATTACTAAAATAAGGATAATCTGCGGGCAACAATTTGGATTTTTTCGGCTAGCTTCGAGGCCTTTGGCTCCCCTTACTCGAATCTTGACCATAGAAGAAGAAAAAAAAAAAACTAGTCAAAGGGGGATTTAGCCGGATCAAATAGGCGGGTATTCTACGGTGCAATAGTTACACCCAGGTTTTTGTCACTTAATTAATATCCCCCGCCCGACAACACAACTCTCCGATAGAAGCATCCATAAGTTCCTAAAATTAGAATTAAGTGTTTAACGAGTATAACAAGATAGACATTAATGTTTAACATATACTATTATACACTTTAATCCTCGAATACAAAATTATTAAATAAAACACTCTTTCAAGAGGAAAGAATAAGAGAAACGAGCGCGGGTTTTATGATTTATGTGGGTTTGCTATGAATTTTCAACCATGCATATATCTCTATATTAAAAATAATAATAATAATAAATTAAATATAAATATAGTTGATAGGACCGGCCTCATCTTGGGCCTGGCCTAAGGCCCAATTTAATTGGGCCTGTACCTTAAGCTCGGCCCATAGAGCTCGGCCCAGACGAACTGCCACCTGTCTTGAAGATCAAGTAGTGAAGCCCTACCTTGGGGATGAAGGAATCCGATTTCTAAGGAGATTTGGATATGTACCAAGAAACAAGATATGTATTAGGAATCCTAGGAGGATTAGGGCTCGATTCAAGGCCTATATATAGTCGATAGATTAGACGATCAAGGATTCATTGTACTCTCAAATATAATAAAAGCTAGATATTCTCTCCCGTGGACGTAGATCTTGTTGATCGAACCACGTAAATACTTGTGTCATCGTATTACTATTGTTTTTAAGCTACTCTTGCAAACCCTAGATTTGTCATTGGCGCCGTCTGTGGGAACACCTCTTCAAATCGACGGTTCTTTTGTAGCTGATTAACAATGAATACGCGATCACAAAGCGCGATCGCAAGAGAACGGGAGGCCCAAAGCCGATACGGGAATCCCAACGAAGGGGAAAATCACCCCTCAAATAAGGATAATCGCCAGAAAGGCGGTTCGACCCCAAAGGAGGGACGTGATAACAATCACTCAGAAGAGGATCCATACGGGGGATGCCCGAGCTAGAAGACATCCCTCAGAGGGATCCACCAAAAAACCCGCGTCGGAGGATACATAATGGACGATCCTTCAACACGAACGAGACTCCTGAAGGGTTTGTCGAAGAAGTAAGCGACGAATCCCAACCAAAGAAGCCCGAGCCGAAGGAGGGAGATGATTTCCTCAACGACTTCGATCTCGCTACCGCCTATGCCGCAGCTGAATTCGCCAGAGCAAATAAGGAGAGCTTCAAACGCTTCCTCACGACAGCTCGGATGCCCCCCATGCCTGAAGCCAGGGAGAGTTCCACGCGGAAATCTATATCTAAAACCCCTCACCACGCCAAGATGCAGGGGCCCGAGCTGAGGGGAAAATACGACGGAGTCCACTCTGCCGCCGGAGTCCTAGTCCACATCGGAGTCCCAGGCGACACCACCTCCCAAGGCGACATCGGAGCCCCAGCAGGTGCCGAAGTCCGAGTTATTGCAGGAGTCACAATCCCCAGGAAGATTGACACCGACGTGAAAGGGGATCAACCCGACTTGTCAGCCCGTTCACTGACGAACTGCTTGACGCCAAGCTTCCTGCGGCATATAAGTTGCCAAGCATACCACCCTACAATGGGTTGGAGGATCCCCTCAACTTTCTGACGCGTTTCAAGTACAGCATGCACAACCAGGGCCTTAAAGAAGAACACATGTGCAAGTTGTTCCCCGAGATGCTGGTCGACTACGCTCGAGCTTGGTTTGATAGTCTGTCGACTGGCAGTGTAGGGTCCTGGCCCTACCTTGAAGGAATCTTTAAACAAAGATTCCATATAAAGGTCCAGGCTCGCCGAGACACAGCCTATCTCCTATCAGTAAAGCAAAAGGATAAAGAGTCTATAAGGGAGTACGCCTCCCGATTCATGCAAGAAAGCTTGAAAGTCGATAAAATCGACGACGTCTTCCTCATCTCGGCTTTTCGAAATGGGGTCACTCCTGGGTCCCTGAACCAGGAGCTTGCTAAGCAGAAGCCCGAGACAGCTCAGGAGATGTGGAGGATTGTATACCAGTTCGCGGATGGCCAAGACGCAGACCGGTTGAAGCGAGACCTCTCCCGGCCTGAAGAGACCGAGAAGAAGACTGAAGTTGACCGAGGTCGGAATGATCGTGAGCGGAGAAGCGCTCACGAACGCCTCCAGGGAGGACCCATCCAGTCTCGACTCGGACCTCGGATGGGTCCGGAACGACCGCAGCGTCCTTTTGTAAAAACAAACGCTGAGATCTTCGCGCTTCACGCGGACTGGTTCACCAAACCGCGTCCTATGTCAGGGTCTAAACCTCGAGATAGAAACAAGCACTGCTCCTTCCACGACGACCACGGGCACCACACGGAAGACTGTCGCGACCTCGCAGAAGAGATAGAGAGGTTAGCCCAGGAAGGAGCCCTAAAGAAATATGAAGCCGGGGGAAGGAAAAACAAAAGGGGGAAGCGGAAAGGCGGACAGGGTCGCTGTGCTCCAGATAATAAGCGAGCTAAGATCAATCATGATGAGGAGGATGACGACCCTTAGTGCGACGTACCACAATACGACGGGGTGGTGTCAACCATCTCCGGGCTCCCCCCAGGCATGACGAAGACCAAGCTCAGGACAGAAGCCCGCAGGCCGCCAATCCCGCCAGTTGAGGAACAAATGAAAAAGAGGTTCAAGAAAAGTGAAACCGTGACATTCTCCGAAGATGATCCGTACCTACAGCTATGCCCCATAATGACGCCCTAGTGGTACAAATCGGAGTGGCCAATAAGATGGTCCACCGCGTATTTATCGATGGTGGGGCCGGCGTAAGTATCATCTTCCAACATTGCCTGGATAGGATGGGACTTGACCCAGCTCGGGTTAACCCCACACCCCTGCCTCTCAAGAGCTTTACGCAGCATGAGACTCAACCAGAAGGGATCATTGCGCTTGATGTTGCCGTTGGCAGCCCGCCAACCAGCATCAACAAGTTAATCCAGTTCTACGTGGTCAAAGCAAACTCCCCCTATAACATCATATTAGGTCGGGATTGGCTGAATGCAGTTCGGGCCATTATCTCGCCCTATCATTTGTTGCTGAAGATCCCCACCTCGGGTGGGATCCTGACAGTCCGGGGCGATCAGAAAAAGGCTAATGAATGCATGCAGATTACTTTCCGAAGCCAACCACAAGCATAGCAATCAAAGTACCCCAAGGAGTTGGAAGAAACGACGTCGATTCCAGACACCTCGGTGGAACAGGTTCCCTTATCCGAAACAGACCCGGCAAAAATCGTCAAGGTCGGCTTTGCAGGGGAACCTCAAACCCGCCTGCAGGTAATCCAGCTCCTTAGGGAATATCAAGACGTCTTCGCGTGGTCGCCCACAGACATGATAGGAGTGTCATCAGATATCATTACGCACAAACTCAACATCGACCCGGGCTCTACCCCGGTTAAGCAGAAAAGGAGAACATTTGTTGCCGAACGAAATCAAGTCATCTACAATGAGGTGCAGCAATGGTTGAAGGCAGGGCTCCTGTTCGAGGTCAAATACCCAGTTTGGCTATCTAATCCGGTAGTAGTGAAGAAAGCAGAAGGAGGGGAGTGGAGGATGTGTGTGGATTACACCGACCTCAATAAAGCTTGCCCAAAGGACTGCTATCCGCTCCCCAACATTGACGAGAAGATTGAATCCTTAGTGGGATACGAGGTTTTCTGCTTTCTTGATCTCTACAAAGGGTACTATCAAGTTCTAATGGACGAAAAAGATGCGATCATGACAGCTTTTGCCACAAGCTTCGGTGTCTTCGCATTCAAATACATGCCCTTCGGGTTAAAGAATGCCGGAGCGACGTACCAAAGGATGGTCGACTTCCTCTTCCGAAATCACATCGGCACGATTGTCGAAGTATACGTAGACGATATTGTCGTCAAAAGTAAGGAAATGACCTCCGCAGTTGATGACCTACGAACGATCCTTGGCGTACTCAGGCAAGCGAACCTCAAGCTGAACCCAAAGAAGTGCACTTTCAACGTGCGATCTGGAAAATTCTTAGGGTGCTGGATCTCGCCGGAAGGTCTCAAAGCCAACCCGTTGAAAGTCAAAACCGTGCAAGAAATGAAGGTACCCCGAACTATTCGTGATGTGCATAGGTTGACGGGCTATATAACCGCACTAAGTCGTTTCCTCTCCAAAACCGCCGAGAAGCAGCTCCCGTTCTTTAAAATTCTCAAGAAGGCACCGGTATTCGGGTGGGGACCAGAGCACGAGCTAGCCTTTGAGGAGCTCAAGCGGCACCTCGGTGATTTGCCAACTTTGTCAGTCCCCAAAAAGGAAGAAACCCTTTCCCTATACCTCGCAGCGTCGGATGAAGCAATAAGTGCGGTGTTGGTCCGAGACGAAGGAGACAAGCAGCTACCTGTGTACTTCGTCGGCAGGGTCCTAAAAGACCCAGAGACAAGGTACCAGCCTCTGGAGAAGGTCGCTCTAGCCCTAGTAAATGTAGCCCGGCGTCTGAAACCCTACTTCCAAGCCCATTCGATACAAGTCTTAACCGACTTGCCACTCCGACAAGTCCTAACTAAGCCGGAGGCTTCAGGAAGAATCGCGAAATGGGCAATCGAGCTAGGAGAGCACTGCATATCGTTTGGGCCCCGCCAAGCCATAAAAGGGCAAGCTCTAGCAGACTTCCTCATAGAAGCCCAATATGAGAACGTCGACGAGCCAAAAAAGCTCAAGGCCAAAGCCGAACTCCAAGAAGTCCCTAAGGAGGCACCCCCGGACTGCTGGGAGATGTACGTAGACGGGGCCTCAAGAAAGAAGGGAAGTGGAGCCGGCATACTCCTCATCAGCCCGGAGGGAAAGGAGTTGAAATACTCACTGCGATTCATGTTTCCAACTACGAACAACGAAGTGGAATATGAAGCCCTTATTGCCGGACTGCGTCTCGCCCAAAGCCTCCAGGTACGAACTATCCAAGCTCACTGTGATTCCCAAGTCGTGGTCAACCACGTGCTAGGGAAGTACGAGGCCAAAAGTGAGAAGTTGAAGAGATACCTAGAGAAGGTCAAGCTCCTAGAACAATCCTTCCCGTTCTTCAGAATAATCCGCATTCCCCGAAGCTAGAATACCCGAGCTGACGAGCTGAGCAAACTGGCGAACTCCCCAACTAGCTCGACGCTAGTAGAAGAAGTCCGGAGTCGGAGTATAGAAGAGGCAGAGATCAATGTAATAATAAACGACGATCCGAACTGGATGACCCCCCTCATAAGATATCTGGAGAGCGGGGAAATACCCCAGGACAAGTTGGAAGCTAGAAAAATTGTAGCCAGGTCCACGCAATACATCCTCGAAGGAGGAGTCCTTTATCGAAAGTCATATTTACAGCCCCTCCTAAGATGTATTGGACCAAAAGAAGCGGACTACGTATTAAATGAGGTACACACGGGGTCGTGCGGAAGCCACATTGGAGCTCGGATGCTGGCCCAGAAGATCATGCGATGGGGATACTACTGGCCGACAATGGCAAAAGATGCAGAAGAGTTCGTAAAAAAATGCCTAAAATGCCAGCTACACGCCAAGGTGACGAGGGTACCCCAAACTGACCTCTCTACTATGCAGAGTCCATGGCCATTCATGCAGTGAGGCATTGACATCGTAGGCCCCTTTTACCCGGCCCCCAAACAAAAGCGATTTCTAATAGTCGCAATTGACTACTTTACCAAGTGGGTCGAAGCCGAACCTTCTACAAAGGTCACAAGCGAGAAAGCCCGGGACTTCGTCTGGAAGAACATCGTGTGCCGATTCGGAATACCACGGATCCTTGTCTCGGACAATGGGACGCAATTTACAAGCAGAATATTCCAAGAATGGTGTGAAGGACTTAATATCCAGCAAAACTTCACCTCGGTACGCCGACCTCAAGCTAGTGGCCAGACCGAAGTCACCAACAGGACAATAGTGAACGGACTCAAGGCCCGCCTAGAGAGACAAAAAACGGAATGGGTCGACAACCTCCAAAACGTCCTGTGGTCATATCGGACTACACCCAGAACTTCAACGGGAGAAACCCTGTACAGTTTAGTATACGGTTCCGAAGCGGTCATACCGGTCGAGATCGGAGCACCGAGCCCCCGCACCATCAATTTCTCAGCCGAAGTCAATGAAGAGCAACGCCGAACCGACCTAGATTTACTGGAGGAGAAGCGGGAAAATGCCAGCATAAAAAAAGCTCAGTACAAGCAGCAGATGACCCGGTATTACAACCAAAGGGTCAAACCCCAGCAGTTCCAGGTCGGCGATCTTGTGCTTAGAAACAACGAAGTAAGTCATGCAGAGAAGCTCGGCAAACTTGAAGCCACATGGGAGGGGCCCTACAAAGTGCACGAAGTTCTCGGCAAAGGAGCCTACAAGATCGCCTACCTTTCTGGCGACCTGATTCCTAGAACGTGGCACATTTCCCACCTAAGGAGATTCTTCGTATAAGCAGCAAGGTCTTGCATATACAGTCTAGTTTTTATGGTTTTCTTTTTCGTTTATCCTCGTTTTTTTTTTAATTTTTTGTTTTTATCGAGCTCGTCAAAACTTTCTCTTTTTTGTTTTGGTTTTTCTTTTATTAATAAAGTTTTTTGCATACTTTTGTCTCTTGATTTGCTTATACGAATTATCCCAAAAACCAAAATCCCCCTATAAGGACGAACTAAGGTTCCCTTCCGCGGTCGAAACGACCCGACATGGGGTAGGTAATTCCTAAAAATTGCGCAAAGGAAACCCTTTTCGAGGTCCGAGCTCGTCTCCCTCCGAAAAGAAGATCCCACGAGGTCCGAGTCAAACTCCCTCAGCAAGGATAAGAATTTTTTAACTGGGTTCGGAACCAAGTTCCCCTAGAAAAATCACACTGCGAGGTCTGAACCATAGTTCCCTTGCAAACACGAAGAGGTCCGAGTTCAACTCCCTCAAAAAAAGGCAACACACAAAACAAGGAAAGTTCCAAAACACAATATATCTCTTCATTCCTCACTAATTATATCATTGTATATATAGTAATTACAGGAAACCGGGCTAATCTACGTAGCAAGGTCTGGCAAACTAAAACTAAGCCATTTCTCAACGAAAGGAGTAGGCCCCATGATGTCGTCGATGGAAATCCGGCCCCGTCCCCGACCTCGGCTCCGTCCTCTCCCAGAGGGAGGCCTCCGACCTCGCACTGCAGCCGAACTATGCCCTGCGGCCCGGCCACTGCGGCTCGAGCCGACCTGAAGCTGGGGCCTCCGAGAAGAAGACGGAACAGACTCATCCACGCACTTGGAAAGAAAAGCGCGAAGCTTCGGACGGCGGGACAGCACGGACTTGTACATTTTCGCACACTCGTCGAGCCGCTCATAAGCCCCCTGGAGTTCCCAAGACTCAGGACCGCATGCTTCTTTTATACCGAGGTACTGCTCTAACAGTTCCTTAGTCTGCAGCTCCGCCTCGGATATGGTGATATCGCCCTTGCGATGGATAATGTCTTCGTATTCGGCATGTTCCTCGACGATCTTCTCGTGATCCCTTAGAACACGCTCAGCTCGACCCCGGGCAACTTCCAAAGCTTCCTCCGCCTGAAGAAGCTTGGCCTGAAGCTCATCAGCATTCTCCTGACCAGCAAGCTGCTTCGCCTCAGCCGCCTCGCAGAATGCAACAAACTTCCCTTGCCAATCCTCAAGCTCGGACTCCCTCGACTTTAAGAGAGCACACTTTGAATTATAAAGCGCCTCAGCTTGGCGACATTTCTCCATCTACAGACTTGTCAAAGCACGTTGTTCAGAAAGATCGCGAGAAAGAAGGGTTATTTGTTTGTGTAACGAGGGAACATCAACAGAATCCGAAGTCTACACACAAAAACAAGAGACACTATCCATTCAATTAATAGGTTCCGAGTACAAAATACAAAAAACAATAATATACAGGGAAACTAACACCACCGACCTCCTTATCCTGAGAAGGCGGCTGCCCGGAGAGGGGACCCCCTGCTAAGTTCCCAGCTTCGGAAGTCTCGGCGCCCTCGGAATCCTTGGGAGGGATCGGATCTTCGGCAACCACGATCTCCTGCTCCACATCCTCCTCCTCGTCGTCCTCTTCGATTCCGGCAGGAAGAGAATCGAAGACCGCATCGAGGGCGGGATCCCGATCCGTCGGGCAGGCAGCAACCTGCTCCGCCGACAGCAGCGTGGACGAGCTGGCGAGATCGTCCAGGAGAGGTAGATGGCCAAGCTGACTCCGGATCACTCGGGCATACTGGGAAAGGAGAGTCGCTCCTTCAAGACGCTCGTACCAGTACTTGGAGACATCCAAGTCGGGAAAATCCCGGGCAGCCTCCTCCAAAGCATCCACGGCATAGTTACCGTTGATAAGGCCGGCCAGATCATTGGCGAGGCCAGAAAAGTGCTCCGACAAGAGGAGTCTCTTCGCAAAGGCCCGCAGGACCTCGCCTTAACCTTCCCTGGCCGCGTTCAGCTCGGACTCCAACCTCCTCACGTGGTCCCGAGCCTTCTCAGCTTCTACCTCGGCGTCAGCGGTCTTCGCGAGCTGAGCAGACAGCTCAGACTTGACCGTCTTCACCTCCTCCTTGGCCTCGACCAGCTCCTTCGTCGCCTTCTCCAGCCTGGCCCTAGTTGAGGTCAGCTTCTCTGAGTAACGAGTCTTCTCGTCCTCATGCATGGCCGACATCCGCTCGACACCATTCTCGAGTCACCTCATTACCCTACCGATGCTCTGTACAAAAGAACGGAGTTAGGAAGCAAAAAAAACCAGAAGGGCTATGCGCCAAAAACTGTGAATCCTGACCTCGGGGAAAGGAAGATCCTCTAACGTCACCAGAGGAGCCGCCGGGCTCACCTCGCCGCCCGAGATGTCGACGATGTCCACGGACTTCAACTGTTTGGGAGGAGGACTGGCGGTAGGAGAACGGAGCTCTGCGGCAGGCCTTGCCAGCTCGACCTGCTGACCCTGGGTAGAAGGGTCTCCGGGCTGGCCCTGTTCCGAGGAGGAAGCGGATCGACCGGAAGACCTCGGTCTCTTGCCCCCCTGAGCTGCGACCTTGGCCGTCGGCCCCTTCTTCTTCCCGAACAACACTACACACAAAACAGGCAAAGAGTTAGGACGACAAATAAGAAAGAATAATCCTATTAACACTAGCGGGGTCTCACCCGCTGCAGGGTCCACCATTCCTTGGGGCTCAAACGGGCTCAACCCCGCTTCGGCTAGAGAATCTTCGCCGTAACTCTCCTCGAACGGGCCACAACTCTCTATCGCCCTAGCTATACCCTCCAAGCCCTCATCCACCTCGTCCGTCACCCAAACGCGAGGCTTGCCCACCCTCCACATCAGGTCGACTACACTATCGTGCCGACAAAAGAAGAATTTCCTATGCCATTTCTCTACCTTGTTCTGAGTTCTCCCTTTAAACTCAGTGCGAGCAGTGGCATAGTACCAGTCCGCCGTTGACTTGAAGACGAAAAGCTCGTGGATGAACTCGGCAGATAATGGGTAATTGTGACGGATAGCCGCCACGCCTAGGTCGGTAAACTGCCTAAAAGCGTTGGGTGTTATCTGGCCCAAAGCTAACCCGAGCTTCCTTTGGAGCTCGGCGAAGGGCGCAGGAAGGGGTAGGCGAAGACCGGAGTGAAGGCTGTCTTCGTAAATGGTCACAAACCCCATCGGGGGTGAGCACGCCCTATCCTCCGGACGGGGTTCTATAAGTTCAACGTTTGAGGGGAAATTATAGGACTGGGCAAGAAATTTTATCCTAGACTCGTCTAGGATTGAAGAATATTCGGCTACCTTCCCCTCTACGCAGCGGGGCACAACTAGAGCCTCAACAGTAGGAGTGGGGGATCCCAATGAAAAAATACTAAATTTGACCCTTCTATCGACGGAATCGGCCGACGGCGATTGACTACCCCTACTAGATTGAGAGTTGCGAGTGGGGGAAGCCATACTTACTTGTTCAATCGAGATAAACGGTCGGGCGAGCGGTTAGCGGCTGTCAACAAAAGACCCAACGTGAAACGGCGGCACGGCGGTCCGACTAGTCGAAGATTTCTGGAGCGAAAAATGGAGGGAAGGAAGATTTACTGGGACGGAATCCTTTTGCTGTAATGGCGGATGTCAAATGGCGTGATATGAAGGGAGTCGTTTGAAATCCCATAATAAATGTTTGAATCCCGTCGTTGAACGATGCACACGTGTGAACGTGGCAGCTTTTTCGGTATCTGAACCGCCTCTAAAAAAGTTTTCAAAAAGCCCTCCACCTTTCCCTCCCATTGAATTCGGGTGAATATGGGCCCTGTCTACTTGGCAATCCGAATAAAAGAACTCGACAGCTGATTACTTATCTCGAATTTTAGCCACCTGCAAGTCGAGCTCGGAATGTGAGCTTGCTGAATCAGGTCGGGACAAAGCTGACTTGCGCGACTATTTACCTCGGAAATCCGACCTGACCGTCTACGTGTCTTCTTTCCTCTCTTTTTTTGGGGGGGGGGGGGGGGGGGGATGTGATAGGACCGGCCTCATCTTGGGCCTGGCCTAAGGCCCAATCTAATTGGGCCTGTACCTTAAGCCCGGCCCATAGAGCTCGGCCCAGACGAACTGCCACCTGTCTTGAAGATCAAGTAGTGAAGCCCTACCTTGGGGATGAAGGAATCCGATTTCTAAGGAGATTTGGATATATACCAAGAAACAAGATATGTATTAGGAATTCTAGGATGATTAGGGCTCGATTCAAGGCCTATATATAGTCGATAGATTAGACGATCAAGGATTCATTGTACTCTCAAATATAATAAAAGCTAGATATTCTCTCCCGTGGACGTAGATTTTGTTGATCGAACCACGTAAATACCTGTGTCATCGTATTACTATTGTTTTTAAGCTACTCTTGCAAACCCTAGATTTATCAATAGTATTATACCTTTATACCCCATACCCTCCCTCATCTTAAAATTATAATAAAAAAATTTTAATTCTTATCCCAACTCAATTAGAGCATTTACAGCAAGGGTCTTGTTAGACCTAGGTCTAAGCACTGGGAAGCGTGATTTTAATGATTGGTGGTGTTGAGTTAGACATAGGTTGATTTCTCCACTACAATGGGGTTGAGTAAGACCTAGGTCTAAGCACTGGGAAACGTGATTTTAATGATTGAATAGATTTTATTTTGTTGTTTTTTTTATTTGTCATAAATATTATAAAAATTAACTTAATTAAATTCAGAAAATAATAACTGACAATTTTATTGAATTAAAAAAAAAGACAATAACTAAAAAAAATACAATAATTAGGAAATAAATAAAAAACACAATAACTATTCGCGGAGTGGACCAAAACGTGCCCAAATCTCTTCAATCATATCCTCCATAAGGCGGTCGTGGGCACGTGCATCCTGAATTTGAGCTTGTATCTCAATAACTTGGCGGAGTGGCACTGGCGCCCCTTGATGGACTGGTGCCCTGTTCACGTTTGCATCGCCCCTTGCGCTCGATTCAGCATGGAATTCAGTTGCCCTCGGTCCTTCATCTTCAATTATCATGATATGCAGAATGATGCAGGCATACATGACATCACATAAATGCTCCCGAAAGAACATGCGAGCAGGGCCCTTTATGATTGCCCAACGAGCTTGCAGGACGCCGAAAGCCCATTCAACGTCTTTACGCGCAGCTTCTTGCATCCGAGCGAATCGTTGTCTCTTCGGATCTGTTGGCGCATTGAGCGTCTTCACGAAAGAGGCCCACTTCGGATAGATGCCGTCGGCGAGATAATATCCCATACGGTGCGGGCGGCCGTTTGCAGTGAAAGTGGTTGACGGCGCTCTACCATTGATGACGTCGGCGAAGACAGAGGACTGATTGAGCACGTTGATGTCGTTCAGAGAACCGGCGACACCAAAAAAAGCATGCCAAATCCACAAATCTTGGGAGGCGACAGCTTCAAGGACGAGGGTTGGAGATTTATTTCGTCCAGTGTATATTCCTCTCCAAGCAGTTGGACAATTCTTCCATTGCCAGTGCATACAGTCGATGCTTCCAAGCATTCCGGGAAAGCCGTGCGTCCTCTCGTGCAATGCAGTGATCCGGGCGATGTCAGCCTCATTTGGCCACCTCAAATATACGTCGCCGAAAGCAGATCTGATGGCCCGACAGAAATTCTTGAGGATGATATTGCCCGTGGAATTGCCACAGTGCAGATATTCGTCGTACTGATCGGCTACTCCACCATTGGCTAGTTGCCTCAGAGCAACGGTGCACTTGATCCAGGGGTGGAACCCCAATCTTCCAGTGACATCCGGGTGTTGCTGAAAATAATGCTCCCGATCCTCAAGAGTTTGAGCAATTCTCAAGAATAGGCGCTTGCTCATTCGAAACCGCCGGCGGAAGACAACATCACCCCATATAGGATGGTCGACAAAATAATCCCGTCAGAGGCGTTGTTCGGCCTTCTCACGATTCCGATGGAGGTACGTCCTCGTCCCCTGGTCGTCGTCGTCTGACGAATCAGACTCGGCCACTATTTGGTAAAGCTCTCTGGCTCGCTGCAAACGTTGGCGGCGTCGCGCCTCCGCCTCTTCAGGATTGTAGCTCGCACCCGGCCAACTCATATTTTTTTTTTTGAACCAACAAGTGAATTGTATGATGAGGAATGAATTAGATGAATTGATGTGGTGGTGTGGTATGGATAAATTGATGTGGTGGTGTGGTGGGATATATATAGTGAAAAAATGGGATGTTGCCGTTGGGGTGTATTTAATTTTGTTACCATTTTTTTTATTCAGAAAATTAAAAAAAAAAAAAAAAGACGGACCAATGGGGACACGCATTTTTTGACGTGGTGGAGTTGAGGGAGGGATCGAAGGATCGACCTCACCTACGACTCGCCGATCGACACAGGGGGTGTCGATCCTCCCACAATGATGACCGACACAGGGTGTGTCGATGTGGGGGTGGGTCGAGCGACATCGACACCCGATCAACACCCCCTATCGACGCTCGATGTAAATGCTCTTAATCCACCAGTGATGGGTCCAATCTGTGTCACCCTCAATTTTCTAGCGGCCTGCAGTAGTCATGTCATTGCTCGCACTTCCACGGTGGTTGTTGTCTGGGATATGACCATCTCAATCAGAACTCACCCTCCAAACAGCCCAACACCGACTTCATTAATTATTTTGTACTGTTGGTCAATACCATTTGACAGTGTTTGGAATTCCTCAACATCTAATGTTCTTTTACATTTAATTGTGGGAAATGTTAGAAAGGGTCGGGGGATTGTCATTACAAGTTTGAGGTTTGCCATTTCTGCGAAAAAAGTAAAAAAAATAATATTCATGTGAGTCAGCCGCTACGAGATCTTTGTTTATTAGAATTTTAAGTTGGGTTAAGGGTATAATATTACATTTGTTTATCTATTAATTTTTATTTTATTTAAGAGACTATAGTCAGAGATTTGAGGACTATGTTTAAAATTACCCTTGTTTTTATTTTTTCTACTCACTCCGACCCACTAATATTGTCATCATTTACTTATTTATGTATCTCATTCATATTGTCGTCTTTCAAATAAGGAAAGTTTTAGCTATTTAAAATCTTCAAAAATTTCTACTCCTTTTACCTCTATTCTTAATTTTCGTGCCTAACAATAATATGACAATTTCAATAGGTTAGAGCGAGAATCATTTTTTTTTCTCTACAGTTTAATTTTGTAATTAATTGGGCTTTATTGTACCTATAAGTTAATTATTAATAAATTTCAGTATTGATAAATCCATCATCAGGACTTGCTATTTTTTTTTTTAATTTTCAATTTTTGTAATAAATGTTGATTACGATTCCTTACATTCCAATAATTTTTATTTTTATAATAAATAGCATTAACATAACAAATTTCATTGTCCGATATGAGTAGAGTTGGCAAGATGGACGGGTTGGGCCTGCCCGGCGCAAGCCCACCAAACAGGCCTGCCCAACTCAATATGAGTTATATACCATACTACAAATGATGTTTTTCTCAATATTATATTTTCTAAAGGGGAAATACCATTTAATGTCCCAAGGTTTGAAATTTTTTATAATAGCGTCTCAACGTAAGCATAATAACAAATTAGTACTCAACGTTTCAACTTTTTTAATAATAGTATTCCACGATCACTTTCTAGCCACTTTCTACCAGTTGGTTCGCCGGATAGTCCACATCATATTTACATATGGATTTTCAAAAAAAAAAAAAAAAATGACATCTTCATGTTGATGCATGACATCTCCATGTTGATGGTGCCATGATTTAGTGATACTTACTCGAGTTTATGAATTTGTGGTACTCTGATCTTTGTGCATATTCATATTGATGAATTTAAATGGTTAAGGAATTTGATCTTTGCACATACTCACATAAATTAACAGACATTTTGCAATAATATTATGATTTGTTAAAGTTGAGAAAGAAAATAGTTGTGTTGTGATGTGAAGGTAGGTGGGGTGGGGACCATGGGGTAGAAATAAAGAGTAATTTTTTTTTTTTGGAAAATCCACGTGTAAATATGACGTGGACTATCCGGCGAGCTAGCTGGCAGAAAGTGATCGGAAAGTGACCGTGAGACACTATTGTTAAAAAAATTGAAACGTTGGGTACTAATTTGTTATTATGCTTACGTTGGGATGCTATTGTAAAAAACTTCAAACGTTGGGACATTTAATGGTATTTTCCCTTTTCTAAATATGTAAAGTGATGCTTAGTGCCTTTCTCGATTCAATTTTTTTGTGTATCAAATTATGCTTGACTATTTTTTTTTAATAACATTACAAGGAAATTTAAATATCGTGTGACGATGGATTTAAACTCGTGATCTTTCGTTCGGGCATTAACCACATTAAAACTAGGCTAACACACACTACATGACTATTTTATTTTTGTTTTTTTTGAACAATATTACAAGAAATTTAAAGGCCGCGTGACCGTGGACTCGAACTCGTGATCTTTGGGTCGGGCATTAACCACTCTACCACTAAGCTAACACACGCACACCTACATGACTATTTTCATGCTTTGATTAACATCCTATATGTATTTTATTTTTCAGAACATGTTCATTTTAGTATTCAATATTTATAAAAGGAAATATGATATACTACTACATAATTGGGAAGTCCGTATGAGGCGACTAGAATCAACCCTGAGAATTCGGACCAACGTTAATTAATTGATGAATAGATGGAAATGGATGGTGCAGGTGAAACCCATCTTATTAGGGGAAAATCAAAGGAACAACTAACTAATTAACAAACAAAATTCAATATTATGAATTTCATTTGAGAGTTTGGTGCCTCAATGAATCTGAAACAAGATTCATTGTCTGAAACCAACTCAAAGTGATCAAAACCTTTTTTTCCCAAAGGGGAGAGATCTTGAGGGGCTGTAACCATTTTTGCTCTTTGTGAAAATTCATTCTCCTTTTGGCTAATCCATAAAACAAAATAATTTTTAAAAAAAAAAAGATATTGCAAAATGGCAAGCCAAATTAGAGGGAATGGAGATAAGAAAGAGATGGTGGCAGTAGCCATAGACAAAGATAAAGCGAGCCAAGCAGCATTAAAATGGGCTGTCGATAATCTCTTGGCCAAAGGCAAAAGTGTTACCCTTCTTCACGTCAAACTCAAGACCTCTTTCCCACGTTTGTACTCTCTCTCTCTCTCCCTCTGAGTCAGTTTTGCATGAAAATTCTCTCTTTCGTTTTTGCAGCGAAACGATGAATTTGAAAATTAATGAATGCTTGCAAAAACATGGAGCGATATAATTTTATTTTTCACATATCCCAAAATCCAAGAAATTAACAAAATTCTTGGATGCTTTAGAATGACGAACATGATGATGTAATGTTTTTTTGTGGAGGATGCTCATAACATATTATCATCCATCTTCTCTGATAGTCTCTCTCTCTCTCTCTCTCTCTCTCTCTCTCTCTCTCTCTCATGGATTCATTCAGTGGGAAGTCGGATGGGTTTCTCCGACAATGACAACACCAAGGAACTCTTCCTTCCTTTCCGATGCTTCTGCACCCGCAAAGACGTAAGGCCTCAAATTTCTCAGCACAATTAGTCGAACGATAAAAAGCTAATACTGTCTCCACTATAACCACACACTAGAACTACTAACCAGAGATATGCACACCAATTTCGTCTCAGATTCAAGTCTATGAAGTGATACTCGAAGAATCAGACGTAGCAAAGGCCGTCTGCGAGTACGTCAAGAACCACTCCATCGAGTCATTGGTGGTCGGTTCTTCACCCAAGAATGGCTTTGTTAGGTAACAGATCATTTACCGGGTTCACCTTATGTTAGTTTATACTATTATTTTCATCACCATCAAGCATATATATATATATATATATACACACATAAAAGAAGGGCTACTTATGAAACTCTCGACACAGAAGATTCAAGACTGTTGATATTCCAGGCAACGTCACCAAAATGGCACCAGAATTCTGCACAGTATATATAATCTCCAAGGGGAAGGTGGCCTCCTGCAGATCTCCCTCGCTTCCCGCACCAAGAGAATCGCGTTCTCTGCATAACTCCGGTAGCCTGCATGATGCACGCTACGGGCAGTTCAACAACGGAGGAGCACGAGGTTTGTCTTTCCAACCTTCCAATTCCCAATTCTTCACCATGTCCCAGTTTCACCAGGCGATACAACAGTGAGTGATGAATCATCCCGTGCTGGCAGGTAATTCTTCGCTGCCATATGCTAAGCCAATGGAGGAAGATTCGATCAGGTAAATACATCATTTTTGGAGTTCAAATTCAAGAATAAAAAGCAAGGGAATATAAGAGGACCAATAAACATTGCATGGATAAAAATAAAACAGGTCACCTTTCACCAGAGGCAAAGCTAACCGATCATATGGCGAACTTTCAATGAGTGAGAGCGACATATCATTTGTGGGAACAACCAGGCCAAGCACCGACCGCTTGATGCCACCATTAGAGCAGGACCCGTTTGTGCCTGGTCGTCTCTCCAGCAGCTCGGACCCGGACAGCCGATTAAGTTTTGGATCTCCATTCTCCAATGCTAGATCATCTGATGCAACTAGTAGTTTTGGAGTCTACTCATCGTCCAGCTCGCAGGAAAGCGGAAATGTTTCGTGGTCAGGGTCCCAAAACATGGTAAGAAGACACCAATCCTGCAAAGGGCGTTAAGCAAGTAAAAAGGATAAAAAGGATCTTATTTTCTTTAGTTGATACACCAAATTCATGCTATTATCATCATTTCATGTAGTTCTGTCGTGAATGTAACCTTACACGATATATGCAGGATGACGTAGAAGCAGAGATGAGAAGGCTCAAGCAGGAGCTTAAACAGACAATGGACATGTACAGCACAGCATGCAAGGAAGCACTCACAGCAAAACAGAAAGTAATGTCAAACATATACAATAGAGAAACTGAAAAAATGTAACTAAATATTTTCAATAGAAGATCATAAAAAAGGGATATGAACGCTTTGCAGGCACTAGAGCTTCATCGCTGGAAAGTAGAAGAACAACAGAGACTTGAGGAGGCACGACAAGCTGAGGAAGCGGCATTGGCAATTGCAGAGATGGAAAAAGAAAAATGCAGGGCTGCTATCGAGAAAGCTGAAGCAGCTCAGAGAATAGCTGAACTCGAATCACAGAAAAGAATCAATGCTGAAATGAAAGCACTGAAAGAATCGGAGGAGAAGAAGAAGGTGTTGGATAAGTTGGCACAAACTGATGCTAGATATCGCAAGTACACAATTGAGGAGATCGAAGCAGCCACAGAGTTCTTTGCAGAATCTCGTAAAATTGGGGAAGGTGGATATGGGCCAGTTTACAGGAGCTGCCTAGATCACACACAAGTTGCAATAAAGGTTCTTCGCCCGGATGCAGCCCAGGGAAGATCGCAGTTTCAGCAAGAGGTAGAAAAGTTCCACACACTTAATTCAATCCACGAATTCTCAATTTTAGGTCACTCTGTGGAACAATGCTTTATCATTCTGAATATAAAAAATTGTTACCCGAATACTTGGTGAAGACAGAAAGTAATCCATGTTTTCTCTACAAAAACGAGAACCAAACTAGATTAACATGTAAGTAGGACCTTATGAAACATCATGTGAAAATAGGATTTCAGATGCTGAAAAAAAAAACCTGCCTGAAAGAAGGAAAAGTGATATAGATTCTCGTTTTTGTTAAAGCAATTAGTACACCTCCTGATAATTTAACCCTTGTCTGTTGAATGACATGATGCAGGTTGAAGTTCTGAGTTGCATTCGACATCCCAACATGGTTCTCCTCCTAGGAGCATGCCCAGAGTATGGCTGCCTTGTCTACGAGTACATGGCTAACGGAAGCTTAGAGGATCGCCTATTCAGGAAAGGAAACGCTCCAGTGCTCCCTTGGCAACTCAGATTCCGTATAGCTGCAGAAATAGGCACAGGGCTCCTTTTCCTCCATCAGGCAAAGCCAGAACCACTTGTTCACAGAGATTTGAAGCCAGGCAACATTTTGCTTGACCGCAACTTTGTTTGCAAGATCAGTGATGTTGGATTGGCCAGGCTCGTTCCTCCTTCAGTAGCTGATTCAGTTACACAATATCGAATGACATCAGCAGCTGGAACATTCTGCTACATAGACCCTGAGTATCAGCAGACGGGGATGCTTGGCATAAAATCCGACATATACTCACTTGGAGTTATGCTGCTTCAAATAATAACAGCCAAGCCCCCAATGGGATTGGCTCATCATGTCGAGAAATCTATTGAGAAGGGGACCTTCGCTGAGATGCTTGACCCAGAAGTTCATGACTGGCCAGTTGAAGAGGCCTTGTCTTTTGCCAAGCTAGCACTTAAGTGCACGGAACTGAGGAGGAAAGACAGACCTGATCTTGGAAAAGTAATATTACCCGAACTCAACAGATTGAGAATGCTTGCTGAAGAATTCATGCCCAACTATTGATTATGTACAAAACCAAATGCCTCCTGACTAAATCACAACAATTCTTGTTCTCATGTGAGTTGATCCTCTGTATTGTAGCAACTGTTATCCCCATCAAACAAAAAAATGATTGATATGACCTCTTCTGCCGTATAAACTTGATCAACCTTTTTCAGGTCACCGAAACTCAGAAGCTATACTCTGATCATGACAGCACAGAAGGCCATTCAGCAGCTGGATGCATTTCAGGCAGATATCAGAAGTGAGCCACTAGACAAGTTTTTGTTAAGACAGCCATCTTCATTGCATTTGCATCTAACCCTGCTTCAATTGCGTGTACATGATTTTACAAGTCTAAGAATGAAGATCAACTATAATCCTGCAGCCTAGCAGCTATATGTTAGTTGTTCAGTCAAATCACATATGCTTGTAATGAAAACTTTTTCCTTGTACAGATGCATAACATCTTGTAATAGAGTATAGTATCATTCTTCTCACATAACCAAGTTTTGGTATATTACTACTGCGTAACCAACTATATTCCAGGAAGTATTTATTACACTTTTGTGTTATGTGTCTGTAATATAAGATGCTACAGTCAATAGAAGCAAATGATTCAGATTGAAACATAAGACATTGTTATTTGTTCTCCTGAAGATGTGCCATTTTACATATGTCCTTTCTATTTCATTCAGAAGGCAAATTAGTGGGAAGTTAGGTTCCCATATAGATACTGTGAGTTAATAACAAGAGCTATCATTTTCTCTAGAATATGGAAGATTAATGTGCATCTCACTACATATATACAAATGCAAACACAGTTAAGTAATTGCACACAACTCATATAATTACATTTATAAGATATGGATAAAGATCAACCTCAGTTTTATACAAAGTATAAACTAAGCTCTGATAAACTATGAAAATATACACTAACTGGAGGGGACAATTTGTCATTCAACCCTGACATAAACTGGAGGAAAATCTGCAGAAGTGGAAATTCCAGATTCTGGGTTACCACACATCCTCAGGTTTTCTGCAGGGTTCATCTTTGATGAGAACTTCATAGGTCAAATCGAGTTTATACCTAGAATTAAAGTGAACCTGAAATCCACTGCCACTAAACACTGTGTTCGATGATCCTGGTCATGCACCATCTCCGACCAGCTTATTGCACCCTTTTCATCCAAGGTAGACGAACATTACCGTCCATCTGTACCTGTTCTTCTAGAAGGAATTTCACCAACTCAGCAGATCCAGTGCATGTATAACAATACTGTATAGTGTTTAGTCACTAAAGAGCCTACCTTCTGAAGGGAATCTAAAATTCTCAGCAGAAGTTTGAGCTGGCAGAAAGAATTGCATTTGCTCCATATGGTAGTGGGGATTATTCATCATTTCATTAGTAATTCCAAAAGACTTGATTACTTCGGAATTTTTTCTTAAGGTAGATTGAGATAAGCATTTTGTAGGTACAATCCAAGTTCTTCGTGTACTCCATAACTACATCTGAGCTCAAATGAAAGTCTCCTTTTCCCATAACCTCAAACACTAGTGGATCTGTGTGTACTGACACATAATCATTGGAATTGAGTTTTCTCAAGGCAAAATTCAAATTCCGTCCAAGCCTTCTATCCAGGTACGCATCAATAACACAACCATAAGTCACAAGATCAGGAACCACTCCTTCATGCCTCATATGGTCAAGGCTCAAATGGAGATCCCACATCAAAGACATCTTAGAGAACGCAAGTGCTCTGATATTAAATGTAGTGAGGTCGGGACTAAACCCTGCTTCCACCATTCTCACAAATTCTCTCTGCAAGCTTTTCATCTTGAAGTTAGCAGCATAAGATAGTAGCAAAAGGTTCCAAAGAATATTCCCAACATTTCTCCTACCAAGACCCACATCATGTACAAAACGACCTAAACCATAGAACTTCTTTTCCTTAATATAAGCAAATGAGATGGCCCTAATAGCTTCTTCTTCAATCAGAATCCTTGACCTCTTGAGACGACCATAAGCAGCTTCAACATCAGCCAGCGAACAAAATGCACAATAATACAATATATAGGCATTCCCAGTCGCTGAATCTACAGAATAACCCATTGAAACCATCTCCTTAATCATAAATTCCATGCATTCCAGCCTCCCACTCCTTCCAAAATACAAAATAGCCAAACTAAATATATCGTGCAGAAGATCAACATCTTTAAGTTGCATTTGGTGTAGAAATCTGGTAACCATGTCAAAATCTTGAATGCTACCATAAATAAAGATCAATTGAGAAACAAGTTCAGCATCAGGCACGAATGAACTGTTCATCAATTGATCCCAAATTCCCAATGCCTCAGAGAACAAACCATTGCGGGCATAATGTAACATCAGAGCTGAATAGGTAGTATTTTCGGGCAACAGCCCATCTGGTTTCTTCTCAAGAACAATATTTTCAGGAACCAAAGGCGATCTTTCTCCACTTATGCCATATGCTAGTGAATTGGAGTAGTGCACATTACGTCTATCAGCATAATCCTCGTACTTCCCCTGCAAACTATGTTCTAAGAACGCCCACTACTCGTTTTCTCAACATGCTACTATATTAAGGGCAAACAAAATTGACGACATGCAATGCAGTACCATAAGCATCTGACTAGCAAACTGAAGTGCCACCTTTCGTTATAAGCTCTAGTTCGATCAATTTAATTTCAAAAACTTAAATCAACACATAACTCTTTACCGAAATTGTTTACACCACAAAATGGTAATAATGAAAGAAAACCTGAAAGAAATATTCAAGAACTTGTTCGTCTCCTCTAAATAGAGAAAAACAACATTCTCTCACCTCACCTCAGCTATAAAGAGCATCATTTCTGTTTAACCCAAACTTAATATCAAACTCCAACGAACAAAACCAAAACAAATTAAATTTAGTTAAATTTAAAATTAGATGACTGCTAAACCAAAGCTAATGAGTTTTGCACAAGCTATGTTATCTTATGGGAATCAAATTATCACCCATTGCCATCACCCAAAAAACTAGTAATACTTTTGATAAAACCCACATAACAAAATAGCGAAACGCTATGCAAAATATGATGAAAGATAAGAGCTTACCTTCGAGCGAAATGATTGGACCGAATCCCCATTTTTTGAGCAGAATCGTATGGAACGGTGGCGTTCCACCGTATTCAAGGTTGTTGGCGCGGTCACCATTATCGCAACTGCCATTTTCGTTTTGAGAGGGAAAGGAAAAAGCTTATTAAAACATGAGTATGTATCTTTGTTTGCTTTTCTGATGATTTGGGCATAATTTTGGGTATCTAATTTTATTGGGCCTTATTTGAGGAGAAATGGGCTCCGATCATTGGCCCAATAAGGAAAACCAATTTTATTGCTAATATTTTGTCGCAAATATGATTGTCTACTTATACACATTTGTTACTACATTCTTTTGCCACAAATTAATAATTCGAAGCCTCTATTGAAAAATTAACTGTAATTTTGTGTTAGTATATATATTCTTAGCTATGGGTACTGACATTATTATGCATAGCTGAGCTATGGTATAAATAATGGGTACTCACATATAGTTAATAGAATACAGAGTAAAACATATATTGTAAATGAGAGCATGCTCGCGGCTCAACAAATCAATAGAATTTATTTAGTTATTAAAGTAATAGACTTATAGGTAATTAACACGAGGAAATAAAGAAAACTTAAATTTTTAAAATGGGTTAAAGGGCATTTAGGAAATGGTGGTAATAATGTTAAAGATCATAATACTATATCACTAGCATCGTTTTCCTATAAAGTCAATGAGATGGTCTCTGATGCGATCGGTCTCATGCGAAGAGACCGGATCCGGGTTTACCCAATTCGGTCAGCGCGGGTCAACTCGATCAAACTTACGGTTTTTTTTTTTTTTAATTTCCAGATATTTTCGGCTCCGATTTCAATCTAAAGATAATCTTAGTGGCAACAATTTGGATTCTTCGACTCCCCTCGCTCGACTCTTGACAAAAGAAGAAGAGACAAACAAAAAAAGAAGAGGTAAACAAAAATTTGGAAATTAAAAAAAGAAATTAAAAAATAAATAATAATAATAATAATAATAATAATAATAATAATAATAATAAAGCGCATGCATGTACGATTCTCTCTCGGCGCACATTAGCAGATCTGCATAACGTGCGCCTCACCGGAAAACGATGCCGCGCGGCAGGCCAAGGAAGTTCCCGATCGCCAACACTGAAATTGAACAACAATGTCATGATACTATAGCTTTAGCGGAAGGATTTGTGGAAGGAATTTCTCCAAGAGCTAATTCTCCACTGCGAGGAAATATGAATGGAACAGTGGTTCGAGGAAGTGTAGAAATTGGTGAATCATCGGCAAATTCGGCTGGAAATGGGATAAGGAAACTTGGAACGGCAGAGAAGGAACCAGGTCCAGCTCAAAGGAAAGCTACACGCTCGAGGTATGTCTTTGAACTTCATTGCACCTATGTTGAAAAATGGAATACCTGTTGCTTGCTTGAATAAAGAGGATATTAAGATTGAGAATCAGAAATTGAAGAATGCTCTGGTAGTCTATGTGATTGGTGATTCTCCTTCCATTTCGTATCTTAAAACCTATTTCCAAAAACAATGGGGTGCAAAAACTGAAATATTCTATCATAATGAGGGTTTCTATGTGGTTAAATGTGAATCGGCTAAGATAAGGGATGAGATTTTGATGGAGAGATATCACACCATTGCCAATAGACCTGCAGTTATGAAGGAATGGAGTCCTAACTTTTGTTTTGACAAAGAGATGTTGCGAGTTATTCCTCTATGGATACAACTACCAAACTTACCATTGAGCTTCTAGGGGGGTAACTCACTAAGTCGAATTGGAAGTCTTATTGGCAAGCCAATCTGTGCAGATGAATGCACATCTCTGCAATCTCGAATATCATATGCAAGATTGCTTGTAGAAATGGATATTACCTTGCCAGTAAAACACTCTATTCTGATCGAAGGGGAGGATGGACAGAAAATAGAACAAAGAGTAGTATATGACCGGTTCCCTCCTATCTGTAAAGAATGCAAAATCTCTGGACATGAGTGTTTTGTAAAAGCGAGGAAAGGAGAGCCTATGCAGAAAAAACAACAATGGAGACCAAAAGTAGTAGAAAAGCAGACAGGCACACAACTGAAAGGAAATATAGTGTAACAAGAGAAGGGTGAGGGATTAGAAGATAAGGAGAAAAGCAAAGTGCAAGAAAAAGAAGGGTGGACTAAGCCAAAGAAAACAACCACCAATAGGGTGATAATTACTGCTACACCAAGCATTAGAGTTGACAATATCTATGAGGTTATTGGTTTGGATGAGGAGGTCACAGTTTAGAATACAAAGGGCGGGGTCCTAGACCCTTCCATTCCAAGATGAAATTACTCATTTGGAATGTGAGGGGTTGTAACAAACCCTTCAAGCAGAAGGAGATTAAAATCTCTCTGCTAAAGAATAAATTGGATATTGTAGCTATGCTAGAAACTAGAGTCAAGAAAGGAAAGTTTCAAAAAATTAGTGAGAAAATCTATAAAGGGTGGGAAGTTCTCAATAATTACAATGAAGCTGAGAATGGAAGAATTTGGTTGGGTTGGAACCCAAGGAAAGTGAATGTGAAGCTCCAAGAAAGCAATGCTCAGGCTATGTGGAGTGAGGTTACTGAAGTTGAAAATTGGCTTAAACAGAATATGATTTTCATTTATGGATATAATTATATGGAACGGAGGAAATAATTATGGAGATTCATTGAGAGGGCGTCCCAGCAAATCACAAGGCCATTGTTTGTTGGTGGAGACTTCAACACAGTCCTTCTATGTACTGACAGATATCAGGGACAGGACATTACTGAAGCAGAGGTCAAGGATTTTCAGGAATGTCTCCAAGCCACAGGTTTAATAACTATTAGAATGGTGGGAGATGAGTATACATGGTGCAATAATCAGCAAGAGGAGCATAGAGTGTATTCACTCATTGATAGAAGTTTAGAAAATGATGAGTGGTACCAAACCTATCCATCAGTAGTGGTGGAAATAAAGGAGAATGGAGTTTCTGATCATTGTCCTCAGTTTCTCAACTTTGAGCAAGCTAGTGTGGTAAGAAAAGCTACATTCAGATTTTTGAATGTTCTAACAAAACATGAAAGTTTTGGTGGAATTGTGGAGGGAGTCTGGAAGGAGAATTGTAGTAATAATCCTCTCCTTAATGTGTGGTATTAATGAAAAAAACAAAAAACCCCACTGAAGCAGCTGAATGTGACTTGGTTTCAAAGAACCAGTGAGAGAATTTCTACACTAAGAAAGGAAGTAGAAGACATCCAGAGACAAGTGAGTATGGATAGACTAAATGGAAACCTCATTATGCAAGAAAAGAACAAAATGGAAGAGCTGGAAAAATGGAGTAACATTGAGGAGGAAATCTGGCATTAACAAGCTCGCATAGACTGGATAAAACTTGGAGATTCCAATACCAAGTTTTTCCATGCCTACACAAAGGCTAGACAATCTGGAAATGCAATAAAATTGTTGAAAAGGGCATATGGCACTATATGTGCAGACCAGAAACAAGTGGTGGAGGAAGTAAGAGAATTCTATGTTAAGTTGATGAGGAGTGCAGCCTTTGAACTGCCAATGGTGGACAAAAATGTAGTGGAAAGAGGGCCTCTATTAGACTCAGGTCAACAGAATTGCTTGTGCAGAGAAGTAGAGGATAATGAGATCAGAGAAGCTCTTTTTGGAATGAATGCTCACAAAGCACCTGGAGTGGATGGTTTTAACGTTCACTTTTATAAGAAGACATGGCATATCATAGGAGCTGAGATCACTCATGCCATTAAAGATTTCTTCAAAACAGGGTTCTTTCCCAAATAAGTGAATATAGCACTTCCGACTCTACTATCCAAAACAACTCATGCAAATTATATCAAAGACTATAGGCCTATTGCATGTTGCTCTGTACTTTATAAGATCATCTCAAAAGTACTAGCTAATCGAATGCAGGGAGTATTAAGTGACATTATAGGTACAAGTCAATCTGCATTTGTTAAAGGGAGACTCATATTTGATAATATTCTTCTGAGTCAGGAAATTATTAAAGGGTATGGAAGGAGGAATCTATCACCAAGACGCATGGTAAAAATAGACATACAAAAAGCTTATGACTCCGTAGAGTGGCTGTTTATCCAACATCATTTATGGGAGCTCAGATTTCCTGCTCAGTTTGTGAAATGGGTAATGGCTTGCTTGAAAACAGTATCTTATACTATAAATAATAATGGAGAGCTTACAATTCCATTTGCAGCTAAAAGAGGCTTGAGACAAGGTGATCCCATATCACCCTATCTATTTGTTATAAGCATGGAATATCTAAATAGATGCTTGTTAGAGCTACATCAAAATAGACAATTCCAGTTTCATCGGAGATGAAAGAACTTGGGAATCATTCATGTGTGATTTGCTGATGACTTGTTGGCTTGTTGCTATTCTCCAAAGGTGATAAGTGTTCAGTAAGGAAGTTGATGAAAGTATTTCAAAAGTTCTTTTTTGCCTCTGGTTTGAAGGCAAATCAACAAAAGAGCAATATATACTTTGCAGGGGTCAGAGAAGGAGATCAAGAAGAGATAATACAGGAGTTTGGATTGGTAAGGGGTGAAATGCCTTTTAAATATGTATCTTAGGATCCCCCTCTCCCCAAAGAAGCTCACCATCATGCAATACCAACCATTGATTGCCAAAATTTTGAGTAGAATCGATTGATGGGCTTCTAAGTTGCTCTCTTATGCTGGGAGAATCCAGCTGATAAACTCAGTTTTGTTTGGGGTACAAGCCTATTGAAGTCAAGTTTTATTGCTACCTCAGAAAGTGGTGAAGATCATTCAAGCAGCATGCAAAAATTTTCTTTGGACTGGAAGGTCAGGAGATACTAAAAGAGCTTTAATTGCATGGGAAAAAATATGTCTGCCAAGAACTGCTGGAGGATGGAATGTGGTGAACTTGGAGATATGGAACAAAGCAGCAATTTGTAAGCTCTTGTGGAGCTTAGCAAAGAAAAAGGATAGAACATGGATCAAGTGGATTCATGAGTTTTACATCAAAGAAAAGAATATCAAGGAAATGCAGATTCCTGTACAAGCTGCATGGATAATCAGAAAGATTATTGGAGCAAGGGAGTATTTGAGAGGGACAAGCTCAGGTATGGATATTCTTAATCTTCATGTTTTCTCAATCAGAAAAGTTTATCTAGAGCTGGGAGGGCAAGTTGAACAAGTTAATTGGAAGAAACTGATGTGTAACAATATTGCAACACCAAAAACTTTGTTCATAACCTGGCTTGCAATGCATGGAAAACTGGCCATGTGTGATAATCTTCAAAGAATTAGCATGAATGTGGATGATCTATGATGTTTGTGTAAAAAGGAGAGTGAAACGATTAACCATTTGTTCTTTAAGTGTGAGTTTGCTGGAGAAATATGGGTTCAAGTGAGTAAATGGTGTGGGACTCCACGAAATGCAGTTGAATGGGAGCAAGAAAAAGCATTTCTCTACACGCAATGTCATGCAAAGAAAGGGAAACAACATTAATATAGGATGACACTTACGGTGGTAGTTTATAATGTATGGAAATAAAAGAATGCTCGAAAGTTTCAAAATCAGAAGAGAGAACAAAGGGACATTCAAAGGCAATGTATGATTCAAATAGCAATATCTAGTAGGAAGGATACGAAAATAGCACAATATATCACTAGATAGACTGATTGTTTTTTGGGGTTTGGAAGTTTGGTTAGGGTTGGGTGTTTGGAGAAGGTGTAATGTCCCGCTTTTTGTGTAAATAAAGTTAACTATTTACCAAAAAATAAAAATAATAATAAAACAAAAAAATAAAATAATAATAATGATAATAATAATACGGACGCGTTCACCCCACGCGCGATCGTATAGGGTGTGATCTGCGGCATACGAGATTTTGCGAAAGTCAATTATCGTGATTTGGGAACTTAACTTTGACAGACACATATATATATATAGTGAAAACTAATTGAATACAATGAAGTGATAATTGAGCATGAATAGGGTCCGACTCCAACTTGACATGCTTGATCCTTTCATTGTACATTAAAATCGTGTTAGACAGTCTTATAGTGACATCTAAATTCATGTCAATTAAAATTACAAATACATCATTATTATTAAAAAGGTATTTGAACTCAAATTTTTTACTCGTACAAAATTAATGGTCAATATATGTTGTGCTAGATCAGTGCCTAAAAGCAAGAAAACATCGCAATGATGCTTTTAATTGCCTCTTGTCACGTTTTCTTTTTCTCCCTTTCTTCTTGTTGCTTTCAAATAATTTTATTAATGTAAGTTTTCAAGAATAGATCCAACGTTGATAAAGTTATGAAGAGCCTTAAAGTCCATATATATATATATATATATATATATATAGAGGCCAATTGTAATGAATGTTTGCCAAATTAGTGACAAACGCCAAAAAGTATGAGGGGACCTTCCTTTGGCTTTTTATTTAAATTTTCCAAGTATATTCTATTTCATTTTCTTTTAAATAAAGAAAAATTGGACCAAATCCAATGAATTGCATTAGTGATTGGTGATTGCTTTGGACCGTATGGTTCATTGATTTTACTCTACGTATCGTAATGTCGTTATGGGTACGTACCCATCATGTTCTTTCCGTCGTATGAGTTTTGTGAATAGTATGTATACTTGTACAAGTATTTTTATTTTAATTTTAGCTTGTTTTTATGAGGAATGCAATCTGTCGTTATTCAAGTTATGCATTAGGTAAAATATCTTCTCCTTTGTAATAGTTTGCAATTGCAAATCACACAAAAAAAACATCTAAAAAATGGTTTAATATGTTCAACTTATAAAATGTTGGTGAACGAATCTAAGATTTGTTCAGAAGACTATTACTCTATCAGTAGCTCATTTTTAAGGGATCAATGTATATGTATATGAATATAGTTGAGGGTATTATAGGTATATTAAAGTAGTACTCGTCTCTCAACACAAATTACAAATTATTGAGTTGATAAATTAGTGTTAAACTTGTTTATTGCACTCATTTTGAACTACTTTTTACAAATTACAAAATATTTACACTCGGCTAAAAACTTTGACGGTGAAATGTTGATCGTATGTATTAAGTTTGTGTGGAACTTCTTTTTTTTTCCTACTTGGAAACCTAATTTTTTCAGCATAGAATATTTTCTCGAGTATTGTTTAATTGGGAGATGGATGAATTTAGCAATCGAATTGTTCAAACGAATAATCATTTATCTTACGTTATTCTTTATCCAAATCATTGTACTTTATTTTAAGTAAATGCATAATATTAAAATTTGAGAGCATTAAGGAGATGCACTTAGAAATTTCACGAGTGGTGCATATAAATCAAAGATATCAATCCTAAAATTCAACAATTTACTTGATTAAACGGCACTTATAATTTGCTTACTTTGGAAAGTGGTGTGTGATCATGGCACTTTTATACACGTTAAAATTGGTGAATAAAAAAAATGTGGCTACTTTAATCTTCTTCTTATTTTTTTCTGATTTACATGATGAATGATAACTTTCTTTCTTTTTTTCGAAAACTTTTGACAAATTGCATTGCAATTTGCACCTTAAGGCTGATGATCCAAAAAGAGGGGACATGAAATCAACTTAGTCCTAACTTTCCAATTTCTTACTTGAGGGCCTCAAAGAGATACGCAAATCTAAATTTCTATACAAAGAAAAAGGCAAGAGTGCTTGTTGTTTAAGGAAAGTCTTTGCTTTCCATTTTCACTTATATTACGGTGTCGTTTTAGGGTAAACATCGATCGGACACACTTTGTTAAAGGAAAAAAAAAGGAAGGGATATCAAAATTGCAATAAAATTCAAATATAGTGTTGTAATTGCAGCATTTTAAAAATCAGGTGAAAATATAATTTTTTAGGTAAAGTTGAAACACCAATATCTCTTAGTTATTATGTTTTTTCTTTCATATGGAATATATTTATCTAAAAAAATGATTAACGAGCGATTTTTGTTTACTGGACTTGACAAAAACGTAGAGCCTCACGTTGTGGATCGAGTGAGATTATATGTTTAGCCCATAAAAACAAAAACGAGTATTTTAATAATTTTTATTAATAATTCCCTAAAAAAAATAGAGATATTTGTACTTCTCGATCTGGTCTTGGAGAAAAATACACTTAGTAGTTAGTTGTAGTATTTTAATAATTTGTATTCTTCAATACCTATGAATCTTTATATCGCTGTTTATGTTAGATACTTAATGGATAGCCGATCATACTCCTGCCAATTATCTGAAAATATGTTTTTACTATCTGCATTAAAAATTATATCCACGACAGTATTGACAAGATCTATATATTTAAATAAGTATTTCCTGTGAATCCCATTAATTTTCATAATAAAATATACTGCCACCAATTTTCAGGAGCTTTTTTTTTTATTATAAAGTTTCTATCATATTTTAATAATAATGGTTTATTATTAATATTTATTATACGCCCGACATGTGATGTTGTGATTAATTATGCCCATGCAAGTATGCAACTATTTTTATTACTAAACGACACGATAATACAGATTATAGTGCAATAAAGAGCCAAGGATAGCAATTACGAAATTGAATAAACAAAAACATACTTATAATGGGTTGTTTTTTATTGTTATGTGTAAGCACGTCAAAATTATTTGTTGTGAGATGTCTTCATTAGTTCATTGATAGGTCCATTTAGACTTCATGACACTTAACTACTCCAAATCTCCAATTACAATTAGTCCTTTTTACTTGAGAGATTTCCTCACCAATGGGCTTATTATCTTTTACAATCACTCAAAAGAAGGTTCCACTCAAGAAGAGAAATATGTTGCGACACATTTTAATTTGGATCAATTGGAATTTGAACTGTTTGATCTTAAATCCATTAGTAATATTGAGAATTTTGCATATCTATATCGTTCGCATACAATAATATGCAAACCATATTTTAAAAATTGGTGTGACAAAGTTGACATATGAATAAGTTGGTAAGATTTGAGCTTGAAACGTTTGGCGCCCAAGTCTATTCATTACAACTTCAGGTCATTTTCAAGGTGACAAGTACCTCCTTTTTATTCTAACATGAGATGTATAGTTCAAGTTTCTTTTGAGTTTTGCTATATTAGATCGAATACAAAAACTTGTGTCCGTGTCCAAATTAAAAATTCAATTTTATTTGTAATTTTGTTTGTGTTTTGACATTGATCACTTTCAATATTTGATTTGTCTAGGAAAACTATAGATGACTGTCGGGAAAATGCAAGAAGCATTAAAATTGTAGTTAATAAGGTTCGGTTCAAAATCCAAGTTTACAGTTAGAGGACTTTTTCTTTTGGACAATTTTTCAGTTCTTTCCCAAAGTCGCAGGACAAAATTAAGAGCAGATTTAATTGAGAGGTTATATGACTTTTGCTTTTATTTTTAAAAAATGATGTAAAATTTGATTAAATAATAGTAAATGATAATGTGCTGTAGATATGAAAAAGTGTTCTCAAAGACATTCTAGCGCTGCGACTTTAATTTGTACGCAGTGAGATGCGGGTTTAAAACCCACCACTCTCCCTATCCCCAAGTCAAAAAAAAGCAAAAAAAATGAACTCATTTATTAGATCTTTCAAATAAGGATCCCCTGCGATCGGTCTCTAGCAAGAGATCAGCACGTCCGGCGCGTGAACCGTTCATGACCCTATTTTTTTTCCGATTTTTTTTTAAATTTCATATTTTTTTTCCTCCTTTCTTTTTGTCTCTTTGTTTTTTTGTTTGCCGCTTCCTCTTAGGTCAAGATTCGAGCGAGGGGAGCCGAAGGCCTCGGAGCGAGCCGAAAAAATCTAAATTATTGCCCGACGATTATCCTTATATTAGTAATCGGAGCGAAGGCAGAGCCGAATGTGAAAAAAAAAACTATAAATTAAAAAAAAATGGGTCAACAGGTTTGACCCGAATTTGACCGGGTCAACCCGATCTCTTACTAGAGACCGGTCTCACAGGAGACCTCTTCAAATAAAAAAGTACAAGGACCTATTAATATGGAAAAACTATATACGAACTTAACGAAAAAAAAAAGTAAAAAATTATACAATGACTTAACAAAGCAAAAAATAAAAATACATGACCTATAGATGTGTTGTGATTGAGTCGAATAGCAAAGTTGTGCTCGATGCCGTTAACTCTAAATCTAGAGACTTTTCAAAGTTGGGGACTATTGTCGAAGCTTGCCGATTGGAGCCAGAATCGAGCAAATTCTTTAGAGTTAAGCACGTTAGGCGTGAAACTAATTTTGTGGCTCACATATTCACCAGCATTTCTAAGGAATACCATAGTTTGTATATTTGGGATGAAACTACTGTCCGTTGTGGGAATCTTCTCTTTTTGCCATGCATCTCTTTTTAAGAAAGATTATTCGTATTTCTAGGGTGCATTACTTTGATGGAAACCAAATATTTTCACAATTTTTCTATCATTTTCACATGTGAACTAGAGTTATTAATTTTCTCATTTTTCATTCTTTTCTATCTTTTTCACTCAAGTGTAGAAAATATTAACATGGGGAGAGGTGTGAAAATATTTTCCAACCTTTTTCTTTTCATACTTTTATTTTCTTCATTTTTCATACTACCAAAGTAAACACACCCTAAAGGAAAAAGCACACACAAACAAATTACTCCCTCCGTCCAAATTTACTTGTCTCATTTGGCCTCAAAAAAGTGTTTTACTCTACCTGTTTTGACAATTTGACCCATATACCCTTATTATTTTTGCTTTATTACTACCCTTTGCCACAATTAACTCATTATCATTTTAATTAATAAATTAAATACCCGATTAATCCTTCCTAATTACCCACCCTAATTAACCCAACCCAACATAACAACCCATTTCTCTCTCTCATTTCTGATGTCTGGACACCTCTCTCTCTCATATCTCTCGAAGCATTCATCTCACTCTCTATTCTCTGCAACCCTAAATCTACTCTCTCCGCCGCGACGGCGCTTCCCTTACCGCTCCGATCTCTTTCTCTGCATCCCTAGATCTACTTTCACTCTCACTCTCACTCTCTCCGCCGCGATGGCGCTTCTCTTTCGCTCCGATCTCTTTCTCTACAACCCTAGATCTACTCTCACTCTCTCTGCCGCGACGGCGCTCCCTTCCGCTCCGATCTCTTTCTCTGTAACCCTAGATCTACTCTCACTCTCTCCGCCGCGACGGCGCTTCCTTCCGCTCTTATCTCTTTCTCTGCATCCCTAGATCTACTCTCACTCTCACTCTCACTCCCTCCGCCGCGATGGCGCTTCTCTTTCGCTCCGATCTCTTTCTCTACAACCCTAGATCTACTCTCACTCTCTCTGCCGCGACGGCGCTCCCTTCCGCTCCGATCTCTTTCTCTGCAACCCTAGATCTACTCTCACTCTCTCCGCCGCGACGGCGCTTCCTTCCGCTCCGATCTCTTTCTCTGCAACCCTATATCTACTCTCACTTTCTCTCCCCGCCGCCACGGCGTTTTTCTGAATACAGACTCCTCCCCTCTGAAACCCTAGCGTCGATGAAGGAATTCAAGGCTCCACGAGGGTGGAGATCGACCCCTCCCTCCGATTCGTCGATACCACCCCCTCTCTCCCCCTCGTGGGTACCACCTCTCCCTTCCGATTCGCCGAATTTCCCGGAGGATCTGTAGATTCCATTAGGCTGGGAGCCCTCTCCAGTTACCGAAGATCCGGAAATGCATCAGTTTGAGGTGGTGCCGGAATCTGTGTTTTCTGAGGTGGCGGAGGAGCCTGCCGTTGCCTCGGTGCCGGAATCTGTGCTTCCCGTTGAATCGGAGGAGCCTGCCATTGCGTTGGGTGAATTTGAGAAGCCAAAAAAGTCCATTCCTTCGAGTTTGGATCCATATCAGCTCTACTGCCGTGATGGCAAGGATCAATATGAGTCCGACTCTGATTCGGACACTGAGGTTATTTCTTTCTTAATACTCTGGTTGGTGATGGCTGGTGATGCCTTTTATTGGTGTTTTTAGGCTGGTGATGCCTTTTATTGTTGGGTTGTGGCTGGTGATGCCCTTATTTGTTGGAACTGATACTGCATTTGATCTTTGTTGCCTTAATTGATATCTGCAATTGATGTTATGTATGATTGGTTGAGTCCCTGTATTTGTTACCTTAGTTGATTGATGCAAATGATGCTATGATCATGCTGATGCTTGATGCCTATGGAACTAATACTGCATTTGATCTTTGTTGCCTTAATTGATATCTGCAATTGATGTTATGTATGACTGGTTGAGTCCCTGTATTTGTTGCCTTAGTTGATTGATGCAAATGATGCTATGATCATGCTGATGCTTGCTGCCTATGGAACTGATACTGCATTTGATCTTTGTTGCCTTAATTGATATCTGCAATTGATGTTATGTATGATTGGTTGAGTCCCTGTATTTGTTGCCTTAGTTGATTGATGCAAATGATGCTATGATCATGCTGATGCTTGCTGCCTATGGAACTGATACTGCATTTGATCTTTGTTGCCTTAATTGATATCTGCAATTGATGTTATGTATGATTGGTTGAGTCCCTGTATTTGTTGCCTTAGTTGATTGATGCAAATGATGCTATGATCATGCTGATGCTTGCTGCCTATGGAACTGATACTACATTTGATCTTTGTTGCCTTAATTGATATCTGCAATTGATGCTATGTATGATTGGTTGAGTCCCTGTACTTGTTGCCTTAGTTGATTGATGCAAATGATGCTATGATCATGCTGATGCTTGCAATCTATGATTGGTTGAGTCCCTGTATTTGTTGCCTTAGTTGATTGATGCAAATGATGCTATGATCATGCAATTCCTAATGAGTAGTTCTTGCTTCTACCATCTATGTAGTTTTTCTGTTTTTGTAGTTTTTGGTGGTTGAAAATACATTGAATGTTGAGTGTATTTGTTGCCTTAATGGATGCAAATGATGCTCTGCCCCTGCTGATGCTTGTTGTGTATGATAATCTGATGCTTGTATTGATGCAACCACTAGGTCAGCAATGACCTAGTTTAGGAGGCTCAATATACTGTGATGCTATTGATTGAATATCATACTGCTCCTCTTCTATCTACTGTGATGATGCTTGTGATTGTGCATAAGCTAAACCAAAAATAATGTTACCATTACAGCATCATAGTTTAGTTTACATTCCAAACAAGACAAAAAACAAAAACATTCACTTTGTTTGACCCTGTAAACCAGCTCAAAACTACTATAATTCTCTTCCATTCATTCAGTTCTCTAGCCCCGCACTATCCAATGCCTCTGTTAATTCATCTAAGTTGTAGAATTTGTCTTCCCCCATGCCATATAACTTTAAATAGTCCAAACTCTCTCTCACAAGTTGTACATCAATTTCAATACAGTCTGGTAAGACTCCATCTTTGATCATGCTGTCTTTTTCCATATGTGGCATAGTGTAGTCATTACTCCCCTTCACTTTCATGATTTTTGCATAGCACATTTGCAGTTGAAGGAAAATCTTGTTAATCTTCTAGGGAGGGTAATCTACATAGGCTTCCTTGACATTTCTGAGCAACTCATCTGCATTTGATGCACCTTTCTTATCTTTTAGTGACTATATGCTCCTAAAAAATTCCAAGTCATTTATGTTGGTGTCTGGACTGTTTGCTGGTTGGTTTATCAGATGGATGTGAAATCCATCTGTGTGTGCAATAGCTTGAAAGTCTGGATCACTGTCCTTAATGTGTGGTTTGGTATTATTTTGCTGTATCCATATTTCTTTGCCTAGACATTCTGGCCAGTTGCTTTTAATTGCTGGTACCATTTGTATGTTCACTTTCATGAGAAGTATGCATGATGTTATGATAAGAATGCAGATACTATACTTGTTTCCTGATTGTGTAAATGATGTTATGCCCCTGCTGATGCAATCTTTCTGTGTATATGTATGATAAGAATACAAATATTGTACTTGATTCCTGATTGTGCAAATGACCCTATTTTCTTGCTGATGCCATCTTTCTGTGTATATGTATGATAAGAATGCAGATACTATACTTGATTCCTGATTGTACAAATGATGCTATGCCCCTGCTGATGCCATACTTGATTAATTGATTGCATTGGTTACCTCAGTGAGTAGTTGTTGTTTGGTTACTTCTCTTGTAACTGACTGCATTGATTTGAGCTCCATTGTGCCTTTGATTATGTTCTTTGAATTCCTTTAAGCAGGCTCTTCTGTGATAAATGAAAATATTCCCAGTTTTCCATCAAAGATGACATTTCCCTCTTTATCTATGATTGGCCTAACTATGGCACAACTGAACATTATCTTTAAGATGTAAGACTTTGATTGAAGTGATGAACCCATATTTGTGTCCATCTTTTCTTGTGTTTTTAGTCTTTATCGAGTCAATATGTGTCTGGGAGGACACGCAAGTCGAGAGATAATGTGCAGGGAAGAATAGGTGGATGCTGGGCAAATCCGATGGAAAATCTGTTGTTGAGATGGCGATACGATGCGAATGGGCATAGGGCCGGAAGCTTGTAGCTGGGCAACATCAGAATATCCAATCTACAAGTCAGGAAGCACCTTTCCATATCCTTAAGCCAACAGATAGAGTACTCGGAGGAGTCAGGATCTTGGTCAAGACCGGAGGCAATTCAGGATGCAGACGATGAAGGGCAGGATGTGAGTCGGACCAGCAGTAGCAGATTTTTCTTTTCCTTCAAGAAAAAGGATAAGGATTGGATCTTTCTTTCCTTATCCTAGCTGTGCCTAATCAAAGGATATATCCATCACGCAAGGAAAGAAATATCGTGCATGTATGAAGAGAGAGGGCGGATGAGATATGCATGGAAGAGACCTTCATCAACAAGGAAACTTCCCTAAACCTTAATTTTCCATCGCCTATATATATGGCCGACTCCATTGTGTATTACACGCTGTTTTTATTATTAGTTCTGCATTCTAGGTTGAGAGAAAGTGAGGAAGAAACAAGTCCTACGGGCAATTTACTTTTATTTCGTATTTTACTGCTTTAAGTTTAGTTGTTGGCGTGAAGCCAAGACCTTGGTTGCTGACTACGCTTTTGGGCAGCAACTCGTTTCTAGATTTATGCTAAGTATGTTTTTCTTTATTTGCTTTGTGTTCTTATTTAATATTATGTCTAGCTAAGTTTATTGTTTGGGTTGGATGTAGATGAAATGATTCTAAATTACTCGTTCAAACTCGTGAGGTCTAATTGTGTTAGTTCGTTAATTGATTTTGTTCTCGAAACACTTAGGATTAATTCTAGACTTAATTGATATTGAAGTTGATTGATCACCATCTAAATATTAAGATTAAGTCATTAACAGAAATTGGGATCAATACGAGAGTGTCTTTCGTGCCCAAGAAGATAAAGGGTGTTGGAGAGCAGTCGGTATTGACCTACCTCTTGGCTGTCTTGGGTCTGTTTATTCTTAATGCCTGTTGGGCAGCATCGTTACTGAAGTGTCTTCGTGACTTTGCTGATCAAGAGAGGAGATCTTGCCTTCTGGTCAAGATCTGTAAAATTGATTAGACATAGGTTAAGTGTGTTTACATCGTGACTTCGTGACCTTAGGGTGTTAACTAATCTTTACCTTAAACCAAGTGATAAAATCAGTTAATTGAATATCTTTGCACCAATGAACGAGTAAAGAGTAATTAGGATCATGGATGCGAAACCCAAACCAAACTCTTTTGTTATTTGATATTGTTATTTGTTGAGTACAGGTTATTTAGATACTTTGTGACCAAAACCCTTTTGTTGAGCAACATCTGAAGAACAGATTACACCAGGTCCCTTGGGTACGATCCCACTTGCCGCTGACTACCTTGTTGGGCAAGAGGTGTTTATAAATATTATTTGTACGAAGTGTGTGACGACAGCGCTCCGTCATGAAGCTGCCTATGTGGTCTTTTCTGACCCTTGGCAAGGTAGTATCTGTCCTTTGCTTTGGTGAGATAAAACCATTTCTCATCTATGTGAACTATATTGTGCATCTGCTGAAACTTTATCTTCCCACCATGAATGATGTTTCCTAGCTGACACATGCTCCAATTCAATCTGCATAACTTATTTCCTGGGGTCAGAAATGGCTTTACTGCATTGGTGTGAGCCTGCAACTCTTGATCTTTGTACCAGAGATGACACTGGCTCTTACTAACATCTAAATGTTCTGCCATACTCTTGATGATGTCCTATGAAGAACTGACAGGTTTTTGATCTTTTCTGCATCATATGGCTTCCATTTCTTGTGCACTGACCCTATTTTCTTGCTTTGGAGACTTATAGGAACCCCCTGTTGAAGTTGAGCTCTGGCCCTGGACCAGATGGACCAGATAGTCTTCACATTGCAATGGAACTCCTCTGCAGCTGCTTTTTTGGCTCCATAATCCAGTTTTCCTCTGTTGCTGCATTGGAGAAGCCACTGGGCAATGGTGTTTAGTTGCTCGTTGTTGAACTCATGAGTAGTTCTTGCTTCTACCATCTCTGCAGTTTTTGTGTTTTTGTAGTTTTGGGTGGTTGAAAATACATTGAATGCTGACTGCTCCTCTTCTATTTATTGGAGTTTTCTTGGGTTAGATGTTGTTCAAATTTCCCTCCTTGTTTTGGATCAAATCATGGATCAAATTAATGTACTTTTACAATTATTAATTCAATGAAATTTCATGTTTTGGCTCCAAATTTGTTCATTTTCCCTCTCATTTCAAGTCTGGCCAGTTGCACTCTTATTTTAACAGTTTTAATTTCTTGTTTCTAATCTGCCATGTGACAGCTCAAAAAAAAAAAAACAGATTGTAAAATTCAGTGTTTTAATTTCATGTGATGATGAACAGATTGGTGAGAAAAAAAAAACCATTCCAGCAACTAATTAAAAAAAAAAGACAAAAAACTTGGGTGCAACAGTTCCACTGTAGAACATCCGCCCATTTAACCCGACCCGCCCCGCCCCGACCCGTTTGACCCTGTCAAACCCCCCTTTGACCATTTTTTTTTTATTTTTATTTCTTTTTCAATTTTTTTTTAGTGTTTGCCGCTTCTTCTATGGTCAAGATTCGAGCGAGGGGAGCCGAAGGTCTCGGAGCGAGCCAAAAAAATCCAAATTATTGCCCGCAGATTATCCTTATTTTAGTAATTGGAGCGAAGGCGGAGCCATAAAATCGGAGCCGAAGGCGGAGCCCGGGAAAATAATCTGGAAATTATATATAAAAAAAAAAACGAGGGCGTGAGACCCACGCGCGGCGCGTGGACCTCACACGCCGGGTCAGAATGGCGCATAGCAGGTCGGGTCGGGTCGGTCGGATTGTGTTGTGTGCAAATGAGTACAGACTTATGCACCCAAGTCCTTCTAAAAAAAACCAGGATTTCACATAAGAAATTAAAAAATGAAACCAGCATTCTCTCTCTCTTACTTTTGTTAATAAAAAAATTAAGAAACTAATTGCACACTATCCCATTACCCCTCAAAGTCTTTTTTCCTCCACCAATTACATTTTTTCAGCATTCTTTAAACTCCGTGTCAGCACTCAAATGAGGCAAGTAAATTTGGATGGAGAGAGTAATTAACGGCTATATCTATTTTATTTAATAATGGTGTATCATAGTAAATTTTTACAATATTCAATGGCGGATTTACAAGAGGCAATTGAAGCAGTCACTTCAATCCTTTCAAAACTATTCCAATATTTAAGGATGAATCCCTAAACACTTTAAATATTGAATACTTACTTAACTCTGTACAACTATTGTATTTGTAGGGATGAATTCATACAAAAATATCCCATAATACTACATTAAAAGCACGCACCATAACATTAAATACGATTGTCATCGATAGAAGGTAATATTTCTCTTTCTGCTAAAAAAAAAAGAAGGTACTATTACTCTTTGAAAGTTGGAAGTTGGAACTATACAAACCTTTTTTTCTTTCTTATAAATTTCTTCACAATCTTGGAAGTGGAACCTTGAAAAATGCATATTTACTTTTCTTTTTTTATTTTTTTCAATCTAACTTGGTTTTATTTTATAAAATACAGCAGTAATAGATTTTTGTCGAAATAAAGATTTGTGCTCGCGCAGTGCACATACATACATATTGTGGTTGCGGATATACCCCAAGAAAAAAAAAGTTTATTCAAAGGCAAAGCTAAGAGAAATTTTAGGAAAATACATAAATATCTTTCACATTAATTATTAACATAATTTTTTAATAAGCTTTCTTTATAGTAGTATATAATTCTACTATTTCTTCCCTCCCATCTCTGAAACCTCCTCACTCTAATTTAAGAGAGAGAAGAAGAAGAAGCAGCTGAAATTGATTGGCAGATTCCTTCATCTTCTGGGTTCTAACCCCCACTCTCCCTCTCGACAATCACACTCTCCCAATTCACAATCGGATGTAGTCTCCTCTATTTCTCCACAAAACTCCCCAAAACAATCCAACTAAACACAAACCACCGCAATTTCTCGCACCTCTCTCTGACTTGTGTTGCAGAAATGGCGGAAATTAAAGGAACAAAGAAGAGGCTATCGATAAATCTCTCCTTTCTCACGCTTTCCGACTCCGGAAAACGAGCTAACGCGCGCTTCCTGCCGACGCATTTCGAGGGGCCAAACGGTGTCGTTGGGCTGGGCATTCTCGCGGCCATGAAAGGCGATCGCCAGCCGCATCAAGATCTGTTTCTCAACAATGGTGCGGTTCTGGCGATTTCGCCGAAATCGGCGTCCAACTCCTTCCACATAATCAAGAGAAAAAATGCGCCTGAGAGCAGCAGTTGTAAGAAGATTAGCGCGGGGGAAATGGAGGGGTGTGAGGAGTACACGTGCGTGATTTCTCACGTGGGGAAGGATCTCTTTAAGAAGAGGGAGTATTTTGAGGCTGAGATTTTGGGGACTAATGATCGGCGTGCAGGTGTCGTTACTGGAAACGGCGGCGGTTATGCGGTGTCGAGTGGTGGTGATGCTGAAACTCCCGCCTTTGCCGAGGCCGATTTTCTGAGCTCGTGCTTCCTCTGCGAGAAAAAGCTCCATGGTTTGGATGTTTATATGTACAGGTAAAATCTGATTTATATTTTGTTTTAGTAGTTGATCGTGGTTTAAGATGAAATCAGACGATTTTGCAGTACTTATTCTTCTTCTGCCTACTTAGAGTGGTGATCATATTATAATGCTGTTTGATTATTAGATCATGTCTTGATTGTGTTGGTGAATTTGCTTTATGCTTATTTTATGTTTTAGAATAGATTATCCCTTATGGTATATTATCAAGTTTGTTTTTTATAAATTCGATTCATCTTCGTATTAGACGTTTTGGCTTTGGAATTGCTTTTTGAGAGAAATAAGAAATACCACTAGAAAGGAAACAACCAAACTGGTGGATCACAATGCAATCTCACTAGCTTTATATTCAGAATTCTCACAATGACTTTTAAGGTATGCATTTTAGTGAAAAGGCTATCAATTGTCCCCTGCTTTAGTTAATCGAGCACTACTTTTGTGGCTGTTGTTCTTCGAGTGGTTGGAAGAACGGCCATGTTCCCTTTTTAGACATCATTTAGAAGTTAACACACAATCTTTTGATATTTGTTGTTCTCATGGTAAAGAGTATTAAAATAAGGAAGGATATTGAAGCATGTATGCTTGATGAAGGTAATTTTAAAGAAAACAAGTATTTGATCTGCAGTAAGGTTATTTCTCTTTCAAATTATATTTATAAATTTAGCTCCTTCAATAAATAAAAGTCGTTGCAGTGTTTGGTTGGCCATCATATTGTTTGGGAAAGTGGCTCAAGTCGATTTTAGGTTCCTTTAAGAGGAAAAAGCAAAGAAAGCACTGCTTTAAATATCAGCATGTTGTCATCAAAAAATGAGTGGTTTCATAACTTTTAAGGCATTCCAAAAGATTCTCAAGTAAAAATTGGAACAATATTTGGCAAGAAGAAGAAGATTGTAGACTTTAATATTAGCTTTTTGTTAACATAAAAAAAATGAAGGATAAAACTTGATTAAACATCAAATTTCTCCTATATTAGTGAATAGTGAGGAAAAATAATTTATAGCTCTAGTCTCTGTGTGTGTCTCTGTGTGTGTCTCTGTGTGTGTCTCTGTGTGTGTGTCTCTGTGTGTGTGTGTGTGTGTGTGTGTGTAAGATATATAAGTAGGTGGTTTGGAAGTGGCATATTGCAGGAAAGTATTAGGTTTTCCTTTAAAGTGTGTAAGGTGTGTTGCAATAGTCCTTTTTTATTATTTCTGCAAGTCATTCCTTCTAAAGGCTCGACTCAACATCTTGCTTTAATGCTTCGAAGTTGATGCTAACATGTCTTGCTTGTAGTGCAAAACATGCTTGTTTGGTCCTGTAAGTAAAGACATCGTTTGTAAATTTTAGCAACGTACTTTGCTCTACAGGAATACTTAAATATGTCTTCATATCCAATTGAAGAAAATTGAAGAATCTGATTGTATATGTACCTAAGCTAGATGGTGTTATACGTAAGAGTATTTCTTGTGACCACTGAATTCATTGTCTTCTGTTTGCTTTTTCCATTCACGAAAACTAGTACTATATGATTGGAAATTAGATTCCACTTGGTATTAATTTTGTCTTCGTCCACTATTCGCTTTTATGAAGCTATTGTCGACTTCTGGAATTAGTCTGAGTGGAACTATCTCAACCGATGGCCATTGATTTTCTAAGGAAAGAAAGTAAGACAAAGAATTAAAAAACAAGAGAATTTTTGTGGACCAAATTCGGTGAATTTCTGCATGAGTTTCAGGTTGTCTTAACTGTGATGTTGATATCTATCAACAATATCATTCACATCTTTGCATCATTGATTGCTTGAACACTGCATCTGAAGTTGGACATGCAGTTTGACTTTGGTGATGATTCTGCAGAGGGGATAAGGCATTCTGCAGCGCAGAATGTCGTTGCAAGCAAATCTCCATTGATGAACACAAGGAGAAGTGCCACTCGGAGGCGAGGGCGCGGATGAAAAAGTATTCCGCATCGCCTTGCTCCGTCGCTGCAGCCTGATTCGTTACAGGACGTATATATAGTATATACCGATTGTAGAAGAATAAAAGTACGTTGAATCGTATGTATTTTATTCTCATGAGAGAGTATGGGGTGGGGGAGGGGTTATACTTCAAAAATTTTGTCAGGTGTAAGGAGGGGAGAGTGGGGTAGAACATTAATACCAGAGGCCAATAACAGAAAAGTTGAGATAATGTAATGGAGAAGGCAAAGAGAAAAATTTGAATAATTATAGTATTGCTATATAACTACCCACTTGCACTTATACTTGAGCTCCAGCTACTTTTTTTTTTTTTTTTTTTCCGCATAAATTATGAATTTTTATGATTGATAAATAAATAAAGGGTGGAGTCCGGCGCCGTTGATGGCAAGTTACGGCCAATCGTGTATAAGTGTTCGTGGTAAATGCATACTAGGTTATTTCGAACTTGTTCATCACCAACATTAATTTGGTCATGACTTATGTTATGATCGAGTTTTTTTAGGGTACACAAAGTTTAGACTATTAATCATTACAGTGCACAGGTAGGATCACAATACCATCAAACAAGATGAGAATATATTATGATTGAGTAGAGATCACAAATTCGTGTGAATCTATATTTGTGAAACTTACTGGTAATTGACAATCTAAGATAAGACATTAAATTCACATAAAGATCCGATTTAGTAATTCTTATTTGATTTTATCAATCATTAAGAAAGATGCGACAAGATTGGTAAGTGGGAATTGGAGTGGAGACGTAACAATTTTCCCGTATGCTACATCATTTTGAATTGTATGATTGGTAATAATTAAATTTTGTGGCTTTGAAGTTTGAAGGAATTTCATTCCCGGAATTTTGTGAGAGTTCAGTTGAGTTCTTTTCACTATTTGTGGGTCTTCATTCTGTTCCCCAGTTATTCCTTTGGGGTTTGTTTAAATTTTAAACTAAAAACCTAATTAAAATATAGGATGTCGAACACATACAAATATGTCTCCATCCTCTTTTATACTCTTCTGCATAAATTAAAAATACTCACTTAAGTTGAGATATATACAAAAATACACAAGGAACGGAAATATCCTTGCATGTTGACATATTTATATTTATTTATACTTATATGAAAAGAGTCTTGTTTTACAAAATTTGAATCGCCTAAAAATATTCTTACTATAAAACAAAATTAAGGGCAATAGCGTAATACAATAATGTTAATATTGTAATATATTATTAGTTACAAGAAATATAAATTTACTTTAGTTATAATTTATTATTTACCTTATACATATATTAGTTTAGTGAAAATCAAAATTACCTTATTAATATTTAAATAATATATCTATCTTGTGATTTACCTTATTGATATTTTATACCAATATGGTTATAAGTTCATATGTGAATTTTTTTCGCGTATATTGTATTTTTTTCTCTATTTTTTCAACTCAAAGTTGTCTTCTCTTCCAAGAGATTCCTCTTAAAATTCTTAAATATATTTTTTTTAAATTCAACCATATTCAACTAATTAAATCTTTGTTAGAAAAATTTTATCCTTCCCGCCCCTACTTTTTAAATAAAATATAGAATTTATTAAGAATTAAGTAGTCTATATTTAGTATTTAATTAATTAATTTTCATGTACTCTGAAATTCTTATTATTGATAATAATTTCAACTGGTATAATCAAGTCGAATTAAGCTAGGAAATACAAATTTACCTTGTTATAGTTTATTATTTACCTTATATATGAAATATATTAGTTTAGTGAAAATCAAAATTACCTTATTAATATTTAGTAGAATCATTATTTTTAACTTGTACAAGTTTTAATTTAAAAGCGTCCAATAATTAGGATCCCTTCCATAAAGTAAATAACGTTGTATATGTGTATTGAGTTAGACAATGATGGGTGAAATTTGCATGGAAGTTTGATGAAGTTGTCAACTATTGGATCATGACCAGTGAATAAGAATTGTTCAAAGTACTAATTATTTTATTAGATAAATTAGCATTAACTAATTTATATAATAATCATATAGTACTAATTTACTATACAATTTAATAAAGATCAGATTTTATTTTTTCGAGTGGGATTCAGTATCTTTCCATGTGAATTTGATAAAGTCGTCATGATAATAACTCACTATGCATGACTTTAATTTCTTACAAAAGCACGCCACATTACACAATATGACAAGAGCATATATTTCATTGTCACTTACCTTTAATCTCCCAAATCAGTAAATTCAAGCGAAAAATGTACAATTTTCACAAGTGTACCAATTCCAACCTTTGATTAGACAAAACATCTATGCATCTTCAATTGGCCTATAGTATATGTATTCCAATATATAAAATTTATCGACAAAATTATTAACATTTCAAGAAGTTGGGATTTTTTTCAAGAATAGTTTCGATTGAGGTATGGTTTTAATGTTATATAGTTTAGTACTTATGATTTTTAACAATCTTATATTGTGCAACAAAATCAAAACACCAGAAACATATTTTTATTTTGATACAAAGGGCGTGCATAAAATTTAATTGCAAAAATATGTCAATTTTTAAAACAAATAAGTAGTACTATATATGCTCATCAAAATTTAGACCGATCTAACGGCTTTTTAATTCCCAAGTCATTGAATTAGTTATGGGTGATCATGACTTGTTTTTTGTATTACGAATTGATAGGTGGTGGGAGCCTCGAGTACTTTCACATGTTTTAAATTAAGAGTGTATTTTTAGTTTGAGCAAAAGCCGAGTTAGAGTATATTATAAATTGTCACCCCACAAATATCATCTCAAAAAAGTAAAAATATCATATACACATATTTTATAGTGTATGAATCATTGGATTAATTTTAATGATTAATCCTAGTATCAACGGTTATTATAGAAAGAAATATTATTGAGAAACTTAAAAACATTATTAAAAAAGCATAAAGATAAGTATTAAGCATAATTATTATATTATATTACTAAAAGTAAAACGATTTTTACTTTGAAAAAATCTTACGTGACACCCCTTATATTTCTCCATTCATATTTATCTAAATTCTCAAATTTTTGAATTTTTAAATGTGAAATAATAGATTTTAAATATCTATACTAAAATCTTGTGTCCCACATCGGTTTCTCAATTAAACTTCACATATTGAAAAGCCTATAAATACATAGAATCAATGTGTATTTTCTCATCTTTTGCTTCACCAGTTTTATTTGGCCAATTTATTTATTAATCGGTCGAATAAATAACTATATTTTATAGTTTAATTTAATTAAATTTAATTTAATCAATTTATTAATTGGCCGAATAGATAATTATTTTTTGTAGGAGTTTTATTGCTAATATATTTATTAATCGACCGAATAAATAACTGCTATATTGTTATAGTTTAATTTAATTTAATTTGGTCAATTTATTAATTGGCTGAATAGATAATTATTTTTATTAGGGAACCAATTTATTAGTTGATAGAATAAATGGTTCCAAAATAGTTTGGATAATTTATTGGTTGACCGAATTAAATTTGGAAATAGTCTAATATTTTTTTTATTTAATTTGATAAAAAAAAAGTAATTTCTAATTTGTCAATTAATTAGGTAGACAGGCCAATTCCCAACTGACGGGTACCTCAACTCGGGATCACACATGACAAATTTTCATTCATTATTCTAATTAATTTTAAAATTTTCATTTTGTTCATTTTTTTCATGTATTTTCTAAAATTTAGAATCGTCATAAATTGAGCATTTATAAATCAAAATCGTGGTCAACGGGTCAATTCTGACCTGGAATTGTGGCGGTAGACGAGCCAATTTCCAACCGACACTCGAGAAATTTTTCATTTTTTATTTTTTTTCCATGTATTTTCTAAAATCTATAATCGTCATCCATGAAATAATTTTTACGTTATTTGTAGTTGGGTTTCCAACTTTACATAATTTATAATTTTAATTAAAGAATATTACTATACAATTAAGGACGATTAACGAATAGTACAATCATTATTTTTAATAAATTTTTGAATCTATAATTCTAAATAAATTTTATAAATTACGCACTTATAAATCACAGTCGTGGTCAACGGGTCAGTTCCGATGCAGAATTGTGGCGGTAAACTAATATACGGATTTTTTTCAGAAAGGAACACAAATGACTAATTTTTTAATCGTATTTTAAACAAGTACGAGTATATAAATTTCAAACAAGTTTAAATAATCCTAAACACATCATCTCAAATTGTTTTATTAATCGTCTACGTTGGACAACGTAGAATATGTAGGAAAATTGGCAGAAAAATTATTAACGATTTATCAACGGGTCAATTCCGACCAAGAATCAAGAATCGTGCTCGTAGATGGGCCAATTCAGTACTTGCGGGACAATTTTTTTTTAATATATATAATTTTGAACTCATAAAATTAAGGATATTCATGGTCAACTTTTATCTTATATCATTGACTAAATAATTTTATGAATCACAATCATTCCACATAAAGTTTTGTAAAAAGAAAAAACTATCAAGTACATAGTGAAACAATTCGTGAAGTTCTATTATGAGTTAAAAAAGTTATTCTCGAAGCTGGTAAAAAAGAAAACGAATGTCATCATTTATTTTTCTATGAATATATTTGGAAGATGATTATTTATATAATACTACAATTTATAATTAAATTTTTATTTATTAAATATTGTGCGAATATTTTTGGAATATAGTTATGTATATAATTAAATATTAATTTCAGGGAAAAAGAAAATAAATGTCATCATTAATTTTTTTGTGACTATATTTGGAAGATGATTATTTATATAATTTAAAATCAGTATTGTAGTCAATAGGCCGGTTCCAGGTTGGAACCGTCGGGGTAGACGGGATATTTGTGAAGCGGTGGTTTAACTTATTTTTTTATCTTAATCTTGTGTTGAATTCATAATGTGAGGGTATTTAGGGTCACTTTCATCTTATAGACAATCTTAACATCTATAGTATTATTCTATATATCTCTTCTCTCTCTCACTGTATGCTCTTTCTCTTGCCTCTTTTTCTTAATAAAAAGTTAAAAAATTCAGCTTAAGAGCCGCTTTCCTTTGAGAGAGAAATATATTTTTACCAACATCGGTTTTGTAGAAGAATAGAGCTTTAACAAATATCTAAAGTAATGACAATATATTAGTTATAATTTTTAACAAACATAACTATATGGGTTTGAGACGTAAACATGTGGTAAAATTACTTTTTAATTGAATTTGAGGTATGTTCTAGGAATATAAATTATAAGCGAGTCTAGTAGATTGCATAATCGAATTATTTAACGCTAAAATAATTAACAAATAATATTTTTATTAATCTATCACATATTAGTACTATTTAATAATTTTATTAATTTTTATAATATTTCCCGTCGATTTCCGACGGGTTATACGCTAGTTATATATAGAATAAATATTATTGTGTGATATATTAGAGTATCCACAATGGGGGTTTTATATAGACCTAGATTGATCCTTGTTTTTAGTGATTTAGCAGGGTGCTAATGATTGGATAAACATAGTTTGAAAATTCTACAATGGTAAGATTACAGACCTAGGTTGATCCAATTATTGATTTTAATTATTTTTGTTTTTCAAATTTATTTTGTATTTTGAATAAAACTAATAATAATAAAATATCAATTGTATCAAAATATTGAAAATTAAAATACAATTGCTTATTTAAATTTCATAAATATAAACTAAATAACTAAACACCCCACCCATATTTATTGCAAGTTGTGCACAAACTTTTATGTGATTCTTCAATTGGCCTGACCCAGCTCCATATTGCTCGTTTTTTTGTGTAGATCTCGTACGCTATCTTGAATTCACTGAGATTATTCGACGTGGATAGTTCTTGAGCGACGGTCCCCAACTGTTGCATAGCCTCCAACTTAATGGGGACACCCTGTATTGAGTTGAGCGGAGTGTCGATATATCGACATATAGATCGACATCGATGAGGTCTTCGATCACCACAACGGCTTCGACCTCAACGAGGTCGAGTCGATCGGTCATGGACTCCAAGATCGACATCGGAGATCGAATGCCATTGTGGATGCTCTTATATAATACCTGTATAATTTTCAATATTACACATTATAACCATTAAAAAGTTTCAAACAATAACTCATTAGGAAATAAATTATTATTATTAGATAGCTTGATTGTTAATAAATTAAAAATATATTTCTCATTCGTTATAAAATAAATAAAAAAATAACTGAATTAAACTTATCATTTATTGTCATATAAATAAATATTTTAAATCTTATAAATGGTGGTAGTAAAAAAAAGTTGAAACTCAAGATGAATATGAATGAGTTGGACCCATTGTTAGCCCAGACCAGCACAATTAAAGCCCAAAGTAATGAAAAAGCTCAAAGTAAATAAAAATTCTACTCCTATTTACTAAAACCCCTAAAATCAATATCTGCGCTCCTCTCTTTGGCCGTTCCTCTTCTTCTTCCTCTCTCCTTTTCTTCAAACTACAAACACTCGAAATTGGAAGTGATTTGAGGAGAGAGAAGCGCATTTTGCTCTGGATTTGCAGGTACGTCGGGGAAGGATTTTACTTCATTCTGCAGTTGGAGATGGACGAATCACCTACGTCCATGAAAAGGAAGCAACCAGAAGAGAATTCACAAGAGAAACAGGAAAGCCAGGCGCAGGATTCTGCCTCGAAGAGGCGTAGCTTATCTAGAACATGCGTGCATGAAGTCGCAGTCCCAAGCGGATATGTTTCCACCATGGACGAATCGATTTACGGCACTCTTTCAGATCCAATTTACAGCGGGAAGCGAGCTAAAACCTACCCATTCAAGCTCGATCCCTTTCAGGAGATTTCCGTGTGTTGTTTGGAGAGAAACGAGTCCGTCTTGGTCTCCGCCCACACTTCCGCTGGGAAAACCGCAGTTGCAGAGTATGCAATCGCCATGTCGTTTAGGGATAAGCAGCGAGTCATATACACTTCTCCTCTCAAAGCTCTGAGCAATCAGAAGTATAGAGAGTTAAGCCAGGAGTTCTCGGATGTTGGATTGATGACAGGTGACGTCACGCTCTCACCTAATGCGAGTTGTTTGGTGATGACGACGGAGATCCTCAGGGGAATGCTTTATAGGGGTTCTGAGGTGTTGAAGGAAGTTGCTTGGGTCATATTTGATGAGATACATTACATGAAGGATCGCGAAAGAGGTGTAGTTTGGGAAGAAAGTATTGTCTTCTTGCCCCCTGCTATTAAGATGGTTTTTCTTTCGGCTACAATGTCGAATGCGACGGAGTTTGCTGAATGGATATGTAATATACACAAACAGCCGTGTCACGTCGTCTACACAGATTTTAGGCCGACGCCTCTGCAACACTATGTGTTTCCTATGGGTGGATCTGGTTTGTATCTTGTAGTTGATGAGAATGAGCAGTTTAAAGAGGGTAACTTCTTGAAACTGCAGGATACTTTCAATAAGCAAAATTCTGTTGATTCGAATTCCAAAGGCAGTGGCAGAATTGCTAAGAATGGAAATTCTTCCGGGGGTTCTGATATATATAAAATTATCAAGGTTGGTTGGCTTGGTTTCAAGATTTCTGTGTGTATCCATCTGCATTCTCTCTCTATATGTATATGCAAAACTAGTCTGTTAAATACGGTTATGTTTTTCCATTTTTTGTGATTCCTGTCTTGAGATTGTGTTTGCTTCATCGATGGGATCTTATCACAAAGCTGTTGAATTGCAGATGATAATGGAGCGAAAATTCCAACCAGTCATAATCTTTAGTTTTAGCAGAAGAGAATGTGAGCAACATGCCATGTCAATGTCCAAACTTGATTTTAATACAAAAGAGGAGAAGGATGTTGTGGAGGAAGTGTTCCGAAATGGCATCCTATGCTTGAGTGAGGAGGATAGAAATTTGCCGGCCATTGAACTAATGTTACCTTTACTTCAGCGAGGCATTGCCGTTCATCATTCCGGCTTGCTTCCTATTATCAAAGAACTTGTAGAGCTTCTCTTTCAAGAAGGGCTTGTTAAGGCCCTATTTGCCACAGAAACGGTATAATTAATTCATAATCGTATTTGCTTTTTAGTTAGAATTTCAAGAAAATGATATGAGATCTTACAACAGCATCAGAATACCCGTGTTTTGATATTTGGCATCAGTTTCTGGAACTGTTTGCATAAAAGCATCGTAACATAATTTTTGTATAAATATCTACACTCACATATCTTTGTTCTATATTAAGCTGTAAGGTAATTTAGTTTCTTAATTCATTTTATATATGGCAGTTTGCAATGGGGCTGAACATGCCTGCAAAAACTGTTGTTTTTACAAGTGTGAGAAAATGGGATGGCGACAGTCACCGTTATATCGCATCTGGTGAGTATATTCAGGTGAGTGATTTCATTTTTAAACGATATGTGCATTATATATGCTACCTTACACGACTCTTGACATATATGTTTGTATGTAGATGAGTGGTAGAGCTGGACGTCGTGGAAAAGATGAGCGAGGTATCTGCATTATAATGGTCGATGATAAGGTAAGGTTGATGCTCTCTTGGTTTGGTTGGAAACATTTCTATTTTTGGAATTACTTCCAACTAAATATGTTTATGAGCTTGTAGTATATCATTGTTATCCGTTTGCCTTAGGAATCGCGTTTTGGTTTCCCAAATCCACTAAAAAATGTTTAATGCTCAGACATGTGTAATTATTAATTCTTTATCATTTCCTTTGAGCTTAAGGATAGATATAATAGCATGTAGGACCTCAAATTCCAAGTACTTCTGTTAAATGGAAAAAGGTGAGTGTAGTTCCTTTAGGTTCATTAGCCATGTCTAAACAAGCAGGCACCGGGTAACTGAGCTTGCAAGCCTAATACTCGAGCATCGAGCTATGTTCAGTTTTCTGACAATATACTTGGTGCGATTATTTTTTAATATCAGGAGTTCACCGTTCATGTTAGACCAGGTTGTTGGGGGTTTGCCAATTTCTCCTTGTCCACAACCAACCCCAATGAGAAACTACCTTTTTTCCTCTCTCTCTCTCTCTCTCTCTCTCTCTCTCTGTGGTTAGAAAAATGATGATAAAGATATGGGACTAAATGCGAACTTGGGTGCGAATTCCCACCCCCTCTAAAATGAATATTTGAAGTTTCTCATAGGCCTAAACCCTATACCTTTTTCATATGAAACCCGGAAGAGTCTTAATAAATATATTCACAAGCATCCATGATATTTGTGTTTGTATAAATGTATATTGATTTATAAATATGATAAAAGAGGTATACATAAACATGAAAATACAGTGAGAATACACTAGAGTTTAGATGTGTAATTGTAATATATGTGAAAGTATTCCACTGATGTGTTACTCACATATTTGATCCATTGATACACTACGCTCACACACACACACACACACACACAAACACACATATGTATATGTATGTATGTGTATATATGTGTTAAAAGTTCTGTGTTCTTTTTTTTTTGAGTGAGATATTGGAAAAAATGGATGAGATTGGTGTTCTTGAAAAGAGGAAATTTGTAAGGTAATATAAATAAATCACAAATATAGTCCAAATAGAGTTTAAATCATTTCAATGAAGATCCTATGCTGTTTATTAGCTCTATTATTTTATCTTTCTTGATTGTTTATTGATCTTTATTGTATTAATGATCTAATTATTTTTCTCATTTGTTCTTTTCCCTATAAAGAACAATTCATCTTAATGAATGTTTCGTTCTTCTGCTTTGATATCAGATGGAGATGAATACCCTCAAAGACATGGTTTTGGGCAAACCAGCACCTTTGGTCAGTACGTTCAGGTTGAGCTATTACTCAATTCTAAATTTAATGAGTCGTGCTGAGGGGCAGTTCACAGCTGAGCATGTTATCAGAAACTCCTTCCATCAATTTCAGCACGAGAAGGTTTGACTTATTACTTGACTTTCCTATGTCTGATTGGTTCTCCATAATTTTAAATCTATGAAATTTCTGCTCTTTTAGGCTTTACCAGACATTGGACAAAAAGTCTCACAGCTTGAACAAGAAGCTGCTGCCCTTGATGCTTCTGGAGAGGTAGGCTTTTGTTTTGACCTGAAGCTTAGAACTTCTTGTTTAGAATTATATCAAATGACAATATTATCCTATTTCACCTACTAGGCTGAGGTGGCTGAGTATCACCGACTAAAGCTTGAGTTGGCCCAACTTGAAAAGACAATGATGGCGGCAATAACACAACCTGAAAGAATTCTCAATAACCTTAAACCTGGTAGACTGGTATGTCCCAAGATGGGTGATTTGTATTAACCTCTTCTCTTTTTTTTTTTTTTCCAGGATGCATATCAGGCCAACCTTATCTGTGGCTCATTTCCTGTTCCCTATTTATACACAGCTGCTGTTGTTCTGTAGAACAACTTTATCTATTGGGCTGGTTGAGTCTAGACTTATACTTTTTATTGCTTCTATTGTTTCTCTCTGAGAGCTTCTTTTGTAACTTTTCAGGTGAAGGTAAGAGAAGGAGGAACAGATTGGGGTTGGGGAGTTGTAGTCAATGTGGTGAAGAAACCACAAGCTGTATCAAGCTCTATGCCAGCTGAACTTGCTTCTGCACGTGGTAACAGCTATATTGTGGATGCCCTGCTCCACTGCTCTATGGGCACAAGTGAGAATGGTTCTCGACCAAAACCTTATCCTCCTCGTCCAGGAGAAGAAGGTGAAATGCATGTGGTAAGTTGATAAATTCTAAAGGGGAAGTGGTCGCAACGTAACATATTTGTATTCTGGTAGCTTACTGCAGCTGGCATGTACCATTAAGGGTTACCCTTGACCCTTGTAATTCACGCACTTTATTTATTTGTCAGGTTCCTGTTCAGCCGTCTCTTCTTTCTGCACTTAGCAAACTTGTAATATCTGTTCCTCCCGACTTGCGGCCAAAGGAAAGTCGGCATAATGTTCTCCTTGCTTTGCAACAACTTGAAAAACGATATCCACAAGGCTTTCCGAAGCTTAATCCTGTGCAGGTATGAATTGTTACTCTGATGCTGCTTAATTAATATTATTCCGCACCATGACTCCTTTCACTATATTCTTCTAATTGCCGTGAATGGTAATTTTATGCCTACATAAAATAGTCTCCTTAACAATAAGCTAGACATTTTTGTCATTTTGTTGCTCCAACAGTTGGCTTGGAAGGTTTCTAGGTTGTATTTCAAAAATGGTAATTTTTTCCATATATGTTATAACCAATTGAGTGCCTAGGTTCATGCACATGTGTCGGGTTTTACATATGTGATATGTTGCTTTTTATTATTCTAGAAATGGGATTTTGTGTATTGGGTATGTATATTTATTTTAATATCAAGACTGAACCATGTAGAGGTACCAAGAAAACTTAAAGTTTAGAGGTCAAAGTGACTGGTGAGTGGGCAAATATATGTTATTAGTCAATTATATCCTGCTATTTTTAATTGTTATATTTGCATCATTGCAGACTGCCTCACTATGAGCATCATTCAGCTCCTGTTGTGGTTTGGTCTTTTATGTATGGTTAAATAAATTCCCATAAATGTTTTGTAATTGCATTGTTACCTCCTTGTGACTTGTAATGTCTGGGTCTGGGTCTGGGTCTGGGTCTGGGTCTGGGTCATAAATATGTTCGTAGATCCAATATCCTGAAAATAAATTTGTATTTGTGAACTTTTGTCAGGATGTGGGAGTTGATGACCCAGAATTTGTTGAGTTGGCTACCCAAATTGAGGAGCTTGAACAGAAATTGTTCTCTCATCCACTGCACAAGGTATGTGAAAGTTCCCCTCCTTTCCCTCTCTTCTTGCTTATTATTTGGTTCGCTTTTCTGGTTTTCCCATTTATCTAATACAAGCATTTCTAGCATGCTAAATAGCACTTTTACCAAGTGTTTTTCTAATTACGTTTGTTGCTTTCATGAATGCTGTCCTGTCCAGTCGCAAGATGTACATCAAATTTCAAGTTTCCAGAGAAAAGCAGAAGTCAGTCACGAAATTCAACAGCTAAAGTCAAAAATGCGTGATTCTCAGGTACTACTGTCTTGGTGTTTATGACCTGCCTTAGACTTTCCTGCTCTGGCTTCTTACTCAAAATTTATCAACAATGATACATATTCGGTTTTTTTTTATCTTATCTTGACTAATGACTTACATGAGTCCCTTCTTCTGTTTACTTTCCTATGGTAAACATTTTTTGAATTCTCTGTTTTTTGAGGTGGGCTACAAATGTTTGTCATCATTATCTTCATCTAATACATGGTTCCAAATACATCATTTTCATCGATTAATTTAAGAACTCCTCTCTTATTCTTTTCTTCTTCCTTTTTTTTTTTGGTTTTTTAAATATATACTTGGACTGTTTTCAGCTTCAAAAATTTCGTGATGAACTTAAGAATCGATCACGGGTTCTCAAAAGACTGGGTCATATTGATGGTGACGCCATTGTTCAGTTGAAGGGACGTGCTGCTTGCCTCATAGATACTGGAGATGAGCTCCTTGTCACGGAATTGATGTTCAACGGTGAGATCTCAATAAGTGATCATGTAGGTTATTCTCTTTTAACAGTTAGTTCGAGCAGCAGTTGTTCATTCCCTGCCTTTATTGGTGTAATAATGTAGTTTTCTTTATCCTTCAACCATATATATGTGCTTGCTGACACATTGGAAGATTGTTCTTTTGTTTGACAATAGTTTCAATTCGTCAGAAATGTCTTGTGATTGCTTAAGTTAGAATATCCTTTTCACAGTGCCTTTTTGATGCATTCAAACTTGGTAACAAACCATAGTTTGTTTATGTTGGGTTTTGAGGTCATTGTAATAATTTGTTATGGCATAGTTGAACTGTAACTAAATTAGTTTGGACATTTTCTTTTGATACAGGTACATTCAATGATCTTGATCATCATCAAGTTGCAGCACTGGCTAGTTGCTTTATTCCTGGGGATAAATCGGGTGAACAAATACATTTAAGAGCTGAACTTGCTAAACCTTTGCAACAACTTCAAGACAGTGCCAGAAGGATAGCTGAGGTGTCTTTAGTTTTGATTTAAAAGATATTTTCCTATTTTTTTCTTAGGAATTTAGTTCCCCACCAAAAGTATTTTTTTTGAGGTACATTTAGTGACAAGTTGAGTATATTGTACTATTGCAGATACAACGCGAGTGTAAACTCGAAACAAATGTAGATGAATACGTTGAAGCATCAATTAGACCGTACTTGATGGATGTAATTTACTGTTGGTCGAAGGTCAGTTTGTCGTTACCCAATCTCTTTACCTGGCTAGTGATACTGAGCGTTAGAACTTTTTAACTATCTTCTGGAGCATTAGATAGTCTGTTATCAATGACGTTTGCATGACATCTTTAATAGCTTTGTTAATTTATTCTAGCCTTAATAAAATTTTGTTATTGTTGACCTTTTTTATAACTGATCCACATGCAATTGATGTCCAGGGAGCAACTTTTGCAGAAGTAATTCAGATGACCGATATTTTTGAAGGTAGCATCATAAGGGCTGCTAGAAGGCTTGATGAATTTTTAAATCAGGTGACGTTTTTTCCCTATCTTAAAGTTGCTAAAAGAATACCTCTAAAAGATTTAATGTGTTTGGCAGACTTCCATTTCGAGACTGACGGGACTTCCAAGTCACATTTTCATTTTGTCCTTTATTCATTAATGTTTTCAATAAAAAATAGGATGCAAAGCTCTTTCTAGGATTGTTTTTCCGTTTCTCATTGTTTTACCATTTTCAGCATAATTAGGATAGCAAGTAATGCATTTTGATTGATGCCTTCCTTCCATGAGGTTGCTTCTAAAGGAGATTTTATCTTTATAAAATATACAAATGCAATCATGAAATTAGTTTTGGTACTAGTCTATGTGACTAAATAACTAACTTGTGAGTTTGCAGTTGAAAGGTGCTGCTCATGCGGTTGGTGAGTCTGGTTTAGAGGAGAAATTTACAGCCGCTAGCGACAGCCTTCGTCGGGGGATCATGTTTGCAAATTCATTGTATCTTTGAAGTGATATAAACTACTGATTTGTCGATGCAATTGAAGCTCGTCGACTAGCAGCGCCAGCTTCTCCCAGACGACGTACAGTTGTTCGTGTTTTCCTTTCTGAACTTGGATTGGTGACAAATCTCAGCTTCTGGAATGAAATAGGCAACATATTTTCTATTAGCAAACCACACATCCCCACCCAAAAAGTTGCAGGCTTGAATCTGTATTTTTTGTACTCAGGGAAATGTGGATGATGATAGTTTTTATACTAGAATAGCAAAATGTTGTGGAATTGAAAGAGAAATTTTGAAATGAATATTTTTTTCAATTGTCGTGGCCATCTGAGTAGAAATATTAACATTTATATTTCTCCAGCAAATCAACGAGTTTATAAGAGTTGTGAAACAATAGGAAAATTCCATTAACAATAAAAATTAACATTTAATTGTCGGTAAAATTATCTTATTCAGTTACATGGTATGTTTATCAGTTTATGACAAATATGAACAAATGAATGATTTACTACATAATCATTGGCGGTGATATAATGTAAAGGATTCAAAGTTGCTTTGTAACCAATACTCAAATAGTGCCCTAGTAGCATCATTCAGTTATAAGTTACAGTTACAAACACAATTCAGTAGAGAGTATTCCTATATGCAATTACATGTTGCTCCTATTTAATTTTTTCTCAAGTAAATTAACATCAATATCATTAGTTTCTAAGTTATGTCCAATACTCCTTTTTTTTTAACTCCCTCCGTCCCGTTCAACTTGACTCATTTTTTTACAGCACGGAGATTAAGAATAAGGGGATTAGATATAAAGAGTGTAGTTAGTGTATGTTATATATAATATTTAATTGTTGATGGTAGAATGGTTGTGAGTGCATTTTCACTGTTCGTAAAAGAAGACTAGTGTATATAGTACTTAAATACTAAAATATTATCTAATCTTGCCAAAAAAAGAAACGAGCTAAGTTGAGTGGGACGCCCAAAAAGAAAAGCGAGCCAAATTGAATACGACGGGGAGAATATTATTTATCTCCAAATACTTATGCTTCACCTCTGAGAAACTAAATTAATTTTAGTGTAATTTTAAACATAGCCCTCATTTCTAGGGATGGTAATGAGTCGGGTTTTTGCGGGTACCCGTACTTCCCAAATTCTAATGGGACAGATTTGAGAAATATTAAATGGTTTTTGGACGGGTTTGAGTAGAAACATGCAAACCCGCGACGAGTTTGGGTCGGGTTTGGACAATTACCTCCGAATACCCGCTACCCAAACTCATATATATATATATATATATATATATATATATATATATATATATGTGATAAAAACAATATTATATGTACAATTTATAGTAGAATTATAAATATTAGTATAAATATTAATTTTCTAATAATTTATTCAAACATCGTATGAGATATTGACTACGATGGAGGAATATGAGATATTGACTATTTTAGAATCTCATTCAACTTGAAATTTTAGTACTTTACATACGATGGAGGAATATGAGATATTGACTATTTATATTTATGTTTTAAAATTTTGTTAGTATGCAGTACTTTGCTTTGAAATTAATTTTAGTAAAATTTTCAATTGATATTTGTATTTTAATCATATTTATAATATTGTGTGATTTGATATTTAGTTTTTAATACTCGGGTTTTTAGCAGGTAATAAACGGGTATTACCCAACGGGTTTGAATCGGGTACGGGTTCTAAAACTATTTTTTAATCGGATTTGGGACGAGCTTGGGTGTAAAAAAATTTCACGGGTTTTGATTTGGGAAATGCTTAATGGATGGGTACCCGACCCATTGCCATCCCTACTCATTTCTCACACTATATCCCCTAATTAAAATAATAATAAAATAAATATTAAAATGATAATAAGTTAATAACCCCCTGAATACTCTTGTAACCCCAATTTAGAATTCTAACATTTATGTTTACTTCTCAGATTTTCCAATTTCATCATCTCTTTGTAATATGATACAGATGTGGCAAATCTAATCTTATTGATCATACACTCTATAACTCGCAACAAGTGGTTCATATTTTATGGGCACGATTAGACTCTCTGCACCGGGTGTCTCGAGCGGTGTCTCGAGACAGCGCCGGCGACGAGACACGCCGGTGCAGAAGCCATCATCTCGAGACTGTCCCGAGCCGACGAGACAGCCTCGAGACAGCGCGTGTATTATACGCGCGCGACTTTTTTTTTTTTTTTTTTTTAATAGGCGCGTGCATTGCACGCGCCAGACATAAAAAAAAAAGAAAAATTAATTTGCAACGGTTGTTTTCAAATGGCTAAATGCCGATTTTAGTTTTTTTTTTTTTTTTATTCTCATATTTTCTTCTATAAATACTCACACCACTCACACCATCCTCACACCATCCTCACACATATAATTTCCAATTCTCCTCTTACAATTCAATTTTTTTTTCGAATCAATTTCGCTACATCTCGGAAATGAATCCCAACAATCCTTTCTCGTCGTCGTGGTGTCCCCCTGAAATGGCGGACGACGGGCAATACGGCGAATACACCGGCGCGGGGCTCGATTCCATCAACCTCAACTCGTCCGTCGGCGAGTCCTTCCAAAACGTGATGGGCGGCGACGAGGATAGTCCCTCATCGGAGCCGGCACCGGCCAAAGCCAAGGGGAAGCAACGCGGCAAAAATAAGGGAAAGGCCCTCGCAAACGTCCCTCCACCTTCTCGTCCGGACGCCGACGCCAAACCAAAGAGGCGCGCTTACATGGTGGAACAAGGCACCGCCGTCGCCCAAATCTGGAAAGAGGAGACGTGCAATTCCATCATCGGACGAGATCAGAGCGGCGACAAGTACTGGGGGCGTGTGGCGGACAGGTACAACGCCATGTTCAACAACGACCTCAACACAAAGACGGTGAAGAGCTTCTTCGGCCGGATCTCCCACTAGGTGAAGGAGTGGATGATAGCTTACGACAAGGCAGACAGGAAAAGACAGAGCGGCACCTCCGACGACATGGTCAAGGAGCAAGCCCAGGAGTTATACCACGCCTATGAAGGGACCTACTTCAAGCACTTTGGTGCCTGGGAAATTTTGGCGGACTACCCCAAATTCCTCCACCAAGAATTTCCCGACGTTCCGTCGATGAAGCGGACGAAGAATACGGCAGAAGGCGCCTACACCTCATCCGGAACGCCGCATGGATCGAGCGAGCCAACGGAAGAAGAGGAAAGCTTGGCTCCCCCCCCCCCCGCCCACAGGGACGAGACGCGGCAAAGGCGGCGGCGAGAGCGGCGAAAGGAAAGGGAAAGAAGAAGCAAAGCGAGGAGGAGGAGTTCGGGTCGATGGTCTCCTCAACAAATGATCGGATAACTGTCCTCGCCGCGGCGAAGAACAACCTCGCCGAGGCAATGAGGGAGCGTGCTCGGGCGAAACAAGACCTCGCCGATTTGAAGATCATCAACACGGACACGTCAAACTACACGTCGGAGCAGCTGCAGTTCCATATGATGTTGCTCAACGACGTCAAGCAGCGTCGCAGATGGGCTTAGTTATTTTTTTTTTCCAACGGCTATGTTTTTTAAATATTGTAGTACTGTTTTTTTTTTATCATATCTAGTAATGTAATATTTAATTTTTAGTAATGTAATATTTAATTTCTAGTAATGTATTTTTCTTAATTTGTGGTAATGTATTTTAATTTAAATTAATGAAATTTTCAAATTTTCTATTTATCTTATTAAAATTAATACAAAATAGAAATTCAGAAAATCCTTAAAGACAGCCCTTAGAGACAGCCCCACTGCAGCTCACTGTCTCTATCTCCAAAAAATCCTTAGAGACACCCCTTAGAGACACTACCACTGCAGATAGTCTTACGGATGAAGGGTAAAAAGTGATTAAATTGATATGAACCACTTCTTTTGAAAAAATAATTATTTACTTGGAGACGAACCACTCGTCGTGGGACAGTCTTATTAATAGAAGTGTTGATGATTCACTGATCTTTCTTCAGTTTTTCTACCTAAGTATTTGTTTTACCTCCGCAAAAAAATAAATTATACTACTTATTTTTTAAATATGCAATTGTTTCTTTCTAGAGTTGGATTTGGTTCACATGTGTTGAGGCTCTTTCTATTGTTGGATATCTGCCATATTTGCTGATTCTTTTTTAACCAACGTTTTTCTCTCTATTATGTTTATGCGTTAGTAAAATACTGTAGTTGATTTGAAAACAAATACTAGTAAGAAATTCTATTTCACATGGACCTCTGAAATGCTAGTATTATATTTTCCAATTTTAACTACATTCACCGCCATTCAGATGTTAATTCTTTCACAGTTCCTGCTCATTAGTTCGTCAAGGGCTCGTCAAAATTCATTTTTGTGGGTTTGTAAATACGATAATGATATTTTAATTATGCTACTTTTTCATTTTAATAAATTACTAATGTAGATGCAATTTAGCACCAGAAAACCAGTCGCAATTCTCAATTCAAAAACAAGGTCAATTTGTAATATTTAACTTCTACTTAGGGGCCCAATCAACAATTACTACAAATTGAGGGGTCAAAACGAAGCCGTTCTCTCGCAAGCTTCTTTAGCTGCACGAAACTCTCTTTTTTTATATTTCTGCTCTTTCTAAAGTTTTCCCCCAAATCTTCGCCCATAAATTCTCAGTTGTTAATTCCTCTGCATCAATCTTCAATCAAACCACTACCATGGACACAATTTACGGCGATCTGGATGCTCCACACTCGATGGGAACCACCATCATCGGCGTCACATACAACGGCGGCGTTGTTTTAGGCGCCGACTCTCGCACCAGCACCGGTACTATCTTTTCCAGAGAAAAATAGAATTTGGAACAATGTTTTTCCGTTTTTTATACTTCAAAGAAGCTTTCGCGTCATTAATTTTTTTGTTGAATTTGTTTTGTAGGAATGTATGTGGCGAATAGGGCATCTGATAAGATCACTCAGTTAACGGATAATGTTTACATTTGCCGCTCTGGTTCGGTAAGAACTTAAGCGGCCGTCGTTTTCTTTTTATTCGTGTTATTACTGGAAATTGTAGGGTTTTGCGCTCTGTTATTTTAGGTTTTGGAAAAGTATTTTACGTCTTTATTTTTCGTTTTGTAGTGAAGTGTAATCCTTGGTAGATTATTTAAATTGTTTGTTGATCTTATTTTTTCGTTCTCTGAATTAGAAGAATTATATTCCCGAAGGTGAAGCTAATAATGAGAAAAAAAATTGTCTTCGATGGTACATGGCTAGTTTTGATCTTCAAAGTTTAATCGAATCTATATTTATCAATAAGCCTGAGAGTAGTTACAAAAGGACTTTTGTGTTGGTGTGTTCGAATTGCGTTTGTTTTTAGAGTGCTTGGTTGATAGGTTTATACTTGAATAGGTGTTGGAGCTTCTATGTTTGTAGCTTTTGGCCATAGTGTATGATGTAATTGCTACCATTCTACGTATCCAAGTCTTACTGCTTCATCTTTACTGTGTACTTCTTTTATGACATGTTGTGCAAAATAGCAAATTTAGTACTGATTCATGTTGTGCATTTTCACATGAATTTCTATTGATGATGATGATGGCCATTCATAACCTTACCGCTTAATAGATAAGCGGCACAATTGGTTACATTCCACCATCCTTTCTTCTAAATAATTCATTGCCTTATCCTTTTGTTCAGGCTGCTGACTCTCAGCTTCTTTCAGATTATATTCGCTACTACCTCCATCAACACACGTAAGTACATACAATAAAGTATCATGTATTGGTGCTTAATTCATTACAATTAACCAGTGAAGAGCGAATAATTTAGAAATTAGAACAACTGTCTATAGTAAGTGTTCTGAATGAACATATGCCACTATTAATGGCTACTAGACACCCTACCTCTTGGGTTTCTCCAACTTGGTTGCCTATTTCAGTAAGGATTTCTAAAATGTTAATAAGATGACACAATTCCAATCTGTTCATGGATGCAGGATACAGCTTGGGCAGCCTGCAACTGTAAAAGTTGCTGCGAACCTTGCGAGAATGATTTCTTACAATAACAAGGTTTGCCGGTGCTCTTTTATATTCAACTTGTTGATCAAGCCAATATTGTGATAATCCATAACAAGAAATCATTCTTTATCCAACTACATAATTCGTTGGTTGCATTATGAATCTTAACTTGTAATATTTCTCCGATTTTCTATTGGTTTGCATGACTCCGTATACTTACCTTCTCGGACCTCAGATATCATAACCTTTTATTATTGGCCACAAAACCTCTTGGCAGCGAAAATTGTTTTACTACAGTCTACAGAGATAGTCGCCCTTGCATTTTCGCATTGGTCGCTTCCTAGGGAAATAAAAATATGATTAAGATTGTGCTATGTACTTGTCCTACAATCGTCCAATATCTATGTAATATAGCAACTTTAAAAATTAAAGTATCTGGAGTAGTATCACAATGGAAAATGAATAACTAAAATGTTCTTCATTATTTTTTAGTAGGCACTCCATTCTTTGCTGCAAAAGAAATGTTTTGTCGAAAAGATACAACTGAGTCTTACAAAGAACAATGTTTTCTGATAGAATTAGTGCTTCTGATAAGCTTATCTAGTAAAGTTCTTTTATATGCGAGCTTTATCCAGTTTTTCTTGTTTTTGTTACTTGTCAAGTGCATGGACGAGTCAAAATTGCGTAACATCTGAATATTGGAATACAAGTAGATCTGCATGAAGTTTAATAGAGTAGTAAAGGATTAATAAAATCAATGAAAAGTTTCCTAGCATAACTATTTATTTGGCTCCACTTAATTTTGTTAGATGAATATTTAATCTTCTTAGACCACCTAGAAGTGTATAATTTCTTTATGTAGGAGTAGGAATAAATAAGTCCAGAATATGTTCGTTACACATGTGAACTCAATCTGGTGATCCTATTTGAATTATCTGAGAGTTCTTTATAAGATCAAAATTATGCTTTCTCTTAGTTTTGTGTTGGAATCTGCGGTTGTTGAGTTTTCTAATCTTTTGATTTTGCAGAACATGCTTCAAACTGGATTGATAGTTGGTGGGTGGGATAAGTATGAAGGTGGTAAAATTTATGGAATACCTCTTGGAGGAACTCTTTTGGAGCAGCCTTTCACTATTGGAGGTGTCATTTCTCATCTTTTACTCCACAGTCCTCTCTGATTTTTCATCTATTTCAGAGTTTTGCTTGTCCAGTATAGACATGCTTTAATATTTATTAACCCTGCATGCTAAACTTTTAAGCTGGCCAAAAGCATAATTTTGATCTTGTAACCTTAAATAGCAGTTGCTTTGTACAAGTATCTGTAGGTAGAAGTATAGCTGAAATTTGGATTCAGAGATTGTTTTATTCCACACAATCTTTACTCTTATTCCTATATTAAGTTTCTTGAAGATTCTTCATTATCTTTGTCGGTGTTGGTTTAAAAATTAGGACATTTTCACTTCTCTTGCCGAAATTGTCAATAGTAAATTCGCTTTCTGGTTTTAACTTGCATGTCAGGTTAAATGTGACTCCTTTACTCATTGAGGCAGATATTATAGCAATTCTTTCATTTTATCTCAGGGTCTGGCTCGTCGTATTTGTATGGTTACTTTGACCAAGTATGGAAGGAAGGGATGACACAGGATGAAGCTGAGGTGTGTTTTTGTCCCAATTACTGTTCTGAGAAATAGTTGTTGCAACTCTTTTGCATCTCACTTGCTTCTATACTGTGATCGTGATTAAGATCTCCGTATGCATTCTTTTCTCCTTGCAAAACTTGAAAATTCTCTAGTGATTTGCATACTAGCTTGGATAGCTCCTTAGTTTCACTTATCCCATGTTTAGCTCCCTTTTCTAATTACTTTTTATCTGAAAAATGTTGCTGAATTTTGAATCTCATTGACCTTCTCTCAGAAACTAGTCGTGAAAGCAGTCTCTCTTGCAATTGCTCGTGATGGTGCCAGTGGTGGTGTTGTTCGAACAGTGACTGTGAGTACCTTTCTGTTGATGAACTATGGTTCCCGGTTAAATAGAGTTCCCACCGTTTTTAAGTTTAAAAATCGAATGTCGTCTGCTTTACCTGTATATTATGCATGGGTTAAAAGACCTGCAAGTAGTTCTGGCTCAACCCTACAAATGTCATGTAAAATTGGATGTTTTTTAGTTGAAAAACGACGTCTGCTTCTCTGCAAATAATACTTCATTCTTTCATCACATAATCAACTATGTAGTTGCCCGATTGTGCCACAAGGTATAAACGGCTCAATTTATTGCACAAATATGAAAGTTTTGGGCTTGTTATTGCAGATTAACAAAGATGGGGTTTCACGGAAGTTCTACCCAGGCGACACGCTTCCTTTATGGCATGAAGAACTGGAAGCCACGACGTCTTTGTTGGACATTCCGCCTGCAGCCAGTCCTGAACCAATGGTCATTTAAATTCACTATCCGCCCGTTGAGGCACTGCTGCTCTATGCACTTTACTTTGGGCTATCTGTTATCCATCATGTACTCGGCCTAAAAATTTAACATTTGTCTTGTTCAGAATTTAACTTTGATTCCATTGCATCCTTTTCTTGGAGACTTGTCACTTGTCTTATTTTGTAGAAACTGTTGTTGGTTATATTACTGTGACGTCAATTCTGAAGTTCCAGTTAGTTCTTACATTGTAGCTACAACATAAAATGATCCGTAAATTTTATTTAATCGTATAAAAGATATCCATTATAAGCTGAATAAAATATGATTGATTTATTTATTTATTTATTATTTATTTATTAGGGAAAAATATTTGATTTTGATGTTACCACTTGATATCTTTGACATTTGGAATCTTTAATATTCTAACCAATAGAATCTACCTAGCTTTGTTAAAGATCTGCTCGATGGTAGGCTGATATCATTAAAAGTTGTGGCTAGATTCAAAATCGAGATTTTGTTGTTTTGTTGGAGCTTCTACACTTCCTATCTTCAACTCATTATGTGTGTTTAGTGTTCGGCACGGAAAGAACATAGCGTAAAAAATAAAGTGTCACTTTTAAAGTGTTCTGAAGATTTTCTTTCCTTATCAAAATGAGTGAATATTCATTTAAGGAAAGGTAAATATAATCTGAACTGCTGATTTTTTGTTAATTTACAGTTTAGATTAATTGAAGCATAAAATTACTATTGTTTATATATTAAAAGTGTATTAACTAATCTGTACATTAAGTTACTGTAAATTGTGTATTAACATATTTTGTGCATTACATAAATAATATTTAAACTACTTCCTACGGACTCGTATAAAGATAAATTCCTATAAGATCCAAATATATCTTTCGATAATAACAAACAACATAAATGAGTTATTGTAGTGGCAAGATTATATTTTCGCTGTCCCTTAAATGCTAACATTCATATATATAATTAAACAATGCCATCACAAAGAGAAGCTCCAAAATATCTAAAGGTCTATACAATTTGAAACTATATCATGCAAACATAACTCAAGCTCTCTCTCTCTCTCTCTCTCCCCCCCCCCCCCCCCAAAGATGGAGAAGTGTTGAAAGACACTAATAGCCCATTACATCTTCCTAACAAAGACCTCCATCTACTTCTTGGCTTACCAGCTTGTCCTTTAAATACACGGCAAAGCTCTATGCCTGAAACAAGACATGGGATGAGATGCTTCGCCTGCCCTCACGTCATCACTCCTTAACTGTTGCTAATGATTGTTGTGCCTTGCAAGAAACCATTTCACGGCTGCACTGATCTCCATGGCTGCTCTTTCAGTACACAACAACCCGAGCATGATAGACCAAGGACAGCACAGTGTTGAGGTGTAGGGCAGCCATTACTAAGCTTTCCATGTGGAAAAAAGAATAGTTTAGAACTTTCTATCCAACTAATTCACACCATTGTCTGAGCTACTACAAGCTTGGTTGGGAAGGACACTGTTTCCGAAATCTCCATCCAAGCTCATTTGCTGGACCTCTTGAGGAGAAAGGATCTTTATGCAGCGCACACAGTTCACGAATTCCCTGGAAAAAGAATGCATAAATATTGTTATTCTTGATGTTGAAACCGGATAGAAGCCAAACAAACTAATGATGCATTGCATAAGTGTGAAGACTTACTCCCAAGGGTCATCCCCAACTAGCAAGACGTCGTTCTCATGATCCACATACACCAGTTTCCACCCAATTCTCTGCCTGTCCTCCAGTTGTCCCTCTATACCGAACCTACGAGCCAGATCTTGTTTAAGCTCGTCATATCCTGCATAACGAGTAATGTCAATCGATCTTCCTACAGCTCCTCGTTTGTACACCTGAAAGAAAGCATTTGACATGTTAGACTAGGAGAACTTGAACGTTTATTACACGAATTATACATTTGTTATGAACAACCAACCTTTGTGTATGTCCTCATCCTAGGTATCTGAGGTGCCCAAGCACCTCTATTCATAAAGCTACCGTCATTTATCGTGGAATCAATAGAGTTGAATGTCATATCTGGAACTCCAAATGACTGGGAAACCATGGATGATGATAGTTCAGGTTGAGTTTCCTTCGAGTTATCAAAGCCGGAAAGCATGCCTCCTCCAGACGGGACATCAGGAGCAAAGTCTTTACCTGGTCCGACCATGTCCTTTGTGATTAATGTATCAGGCATCATCGGCATTTCCAACTGATTGTCAATGTTGGCCCCGAAAGGAAGATTGCTCCTCGGGTCGCCCTGAACTTCCCCATCGTGGCTCGCATCTCTAAACAACAATGACTGAGAATTGAAGGACATCGAGTTGTTGTTCGGTGGAATCTGGAGATCATTCTGAGAAAGAACTGATGTTGCTGAAGACGAACTATCCAAATAGTCTATATGGGTTCCAGTAGGATTAAGGTAGGTTTGTGATGCAAAGAAACCATGATTCTGGCTTTTGGATACGTTTAATGAGGGTTTAACTTCGGTCTTTTGCTGTAAATCTTTGACTAAGTTACTGCTAGAAGGCATAGTCTCCAAACCGGTTGAATTCAACTGAGTAACAGAAGACTGAGCAATCTCATCCCCTACCGTTGCGCGTTGGTTTTTGTTGTTCATCATCAACTGGACTCCATTTGAACAGTTATTTGTGGATGGTGAAGTCGAACAGGACGGGACATCATCAGTAACTGCAGATTGACCTCCACCACCAGCACTGGTAAATAAACTGCTGCTACCACCTGAAGGCTGAAATGCATGGCCCACATGTCCAGATAACTCTGTCAGCATCCCGGGTTGCTGCTGCTGCTGATTTTTCTGTTGCTGAGGTGGCTGAGCAAAACGGAGATTTGCTTGGCTATTATTCCTACTCATCTGCTGGGAAAGAACATGAGCCTGAGGGATCATATTGGACGTTGTCTGAGATGTGTCCATCATTTGGCTCGTTGATGTAGGCTTCGAAAAGTTTGGTGGAATGTCTAAAAGCTGCTGCTTCTGGTGATCTTGAAGCTGCGCCAATTGAGATGGCTGCTGCATTGCAGACTGCTGCGCCATCATAGAGTGCTGTTGCTGATGAAGCTTCTGCAAAAGTTGCATCTGTATTTGGTTCTCCGGCACGTGCAACTGTTGGTTGACATGATCAGACGAATGGGGCGAAATTTGATTTTGTTGTTGAGAATGATTCATCATATGCAACTGCTGCTGCTGTTGTTGCTGTTGAGAAAGATTCTGTGATAGATTCATCTGTAGCTGATGGTTTAGAAGAGACTGTTGTTGTTGAGCTTGCAATGAGTTCTGTGACTGAACTTGACCGCTGTTAGGTAATGTTTGGCCGATTAAGTTTGGCCTCGATTGAGTGATATCACTGATCTGCTGCTGTGGTTGCATAATCGAGCCCAACGGGTTCAACGTGGAAGGCTGCATCTTTTGCAGTTGATCAAGTTGTTGAACTGGTTGTGTTGGCCTCTGTGCATTGAACTGCAAGTTGTTCTGTTGAGGAATTTGATTTGCTGGCATGCCTAACTGCCGTGAAATATCTGCACCAGTAAGATTTTGCAGAACAGAACCAGACATATAGTTTGGTGGCATCGAGTTGGCAAGCGACGGGCTTTGCTGCATGTTCATCCATTGCGCCAGGCTCAGGCCAGGCAGACCTTGGGGCTCTTTCATGCCAAAGTCATCACCAAGCCATGGCATTGTCCTCCTGAACATGTTTTCGAGATCAGGAGAGTCGTCGTCTACAAAAAGAAACACAACGGACATGTCAAAATCAGCATATCCAAGTGTGGATTTTGAGCAATTGAGTCGCAGAATGTTGTTTACTCAAATGACTTCTTTACCTGGCATTCCTAGTTGCCTTGGGCGCTTGGAACGGAAGAAAGGAGGCGTAGGGCAGATAAAGAACGGGGCGGTTACAGGTTCGATCTCCCAGATGGAGACACGATTACGCTTCTCGCCAGCAGTGGACTCATCCCAGCCAACCTGCTCGTAGAATGTTAGTGTCCAATACATTTCAACTAACAACATATGGTTCTCATACGAATTGAAAGCATAGCAGATCTTGTGCATAAAAACGAGCCTCGATCTTACCTGCAAGTTGCGCCACTGGGAGTTCTTCCATCTGACTGTATCCAAGTCACTGATTCCGGTTATAGTACCCATATATCTGCATTATGCATGATTCTTCAGTTCAAGTAGGTAACAAAATCAAAAAGCAATCGAAGATATAGAATTCTTGTGCTAGATTTTCTAACTCTATTTTTTTTATTTTTTTTTTGAGAATTGATATTCTAAAAGGGTCTTAATTTGCTATGTCCTAGAGAAAAATCAAAAGACCGCACTACCTTCGGGTCCCCGATTCTTCAGTTTCAAACATCATCCGGAATCGCATGCCAAGAGATATCTGATTACTGCAAACTGCTTTATAGTACTTGGCCAAAGGGATGACAAACTCCGATGGACTAGCTCTGCTCACATTCAACATTTGATCAGAATTGAGCCTGGATAACCATAACCGGACCAATCCCAAATGGAAGAAACACAAGGCACATACCTTGGATTATAAAAGACGGTGAATGGGCTGTTGTTTGCAGCAGCATGGGCAGCTGCAGCTAGGATACCGATATGCATACTGTCACTCGACAATACGGATGACGATAAGTTGGTCGGTTGTCTGTTAGCACGTCGTATGCCTAAAAGAAGCTGCTGTTTCTCATCCCTGTTTGCAAGCATGCTTATCATGTAAGACATCTGACACGACATCACAACTATAAACCTAAACTCCTTAGTATTTCTTGAGAAAGCAAAACATTTGAAAAGCTTGCATCATTACCTAATAAATAGCACCGAGTCGCCTGCAGACAACCTCTTCCCACTCACGAAAAGGCTCCATCCAGTCGTAAGCAAGTGACGCTTAGGTTGACCTAAAATAAGCAATCACATAAGGGTAAGAATACTCTTGACAGAATGATGAATGAATGCTCTAGATGACGGCTGAATGAGCTTTACCCCGATAAATATGGCGAAATGTCCAAACATTGTCGTGTAAATCCCGGGCAACAATCTCTTGTGCAGGAGGTTGCATTGTGAAATCCTAAAACAACACCCAATTGTAAGAAATGTGGATATTGTCAATGATCATTGCGTGATGGAAACAGTAAAACACTCGTACTAACCAAAGGTGGGAAAATCTTTTCTGCAGCGCGACGAGGCACAGAAAAACCCCCATGAGTGCTAGTATCACTAGCAGTCAAGGTTTTACAGAAAAACTCAGTTTGGGGTTTATTGGCTTTCATCGACAGATCAGACCTCAACAAAGCATCCTTGTCAAACTGCAAAAGATAACATCTAAAGGGTGTCTTTTATTTTGGCAAAGATTGAAAGAAAAAAAAAATTCGAAGCGCGAAACATTCTATAAAAACATACCGATGGCACTGGTTGGAGCGTCATCTGGGCATATACTTCATCCGTTTCGGGATCAGCCTAATGTGATAAGAAGAATACATAACCACAATCACTAACACGTTCTTGAAAAAGAAAAAAGAAAAAAATTGTCTTGATCGCAAACAAGAGATGGAAGACGTTATACGTGAAGGGTGACATTGTGAAGGCGGCATAGTAGCTTCGATGGAAGATTTGGGTAGTTTGGTATTTGAGCATCTACATCCTTTTTCATAGAAGCAGCAACCTGAAAATTGAAATAGAAAACTATCAGCACAACCATTTCTATCTATGGTGGGAAAATTTGAGTTCATATCAACAAAGCAAAGCAATAATGAAGTGCATATTAGTATATAACTTCAAAAATTTATACATTGATTAAGGTGAATAAACCATTATATTCATAACAGTTCCATCAAATGCCATCCTAAGCTGATAGATGCAGTTTCTTATCGCATTTACACGATAATAACGAGTAAACACCATACTTGTTAGATCAAACATAAAATCAATTCCAGCTTGTAGTGTCTAATCCACCACACAAAATTGAAGTTGACATCAGTAGGAATCAGATAATATTTTTAATGTAATTAAAAAGTAACACCCTTCAGAATTAAAAGATTTAGTGAAAAAAGAAAAAAGCGCCATGTTTAATTAAAATTAATAGTATATTATAAGTACTCCCTCCATATTTATATAAGTGTCCTAAGTTTGACCTGGCACGAGAATTAAGAAAATTGGTAAAGTGTTGAAAAGTAGGGTAAAAGTTAAAAATTAGGGGGTGCTGGGATAATGACAAAAAAAAGTAAAATATTAAAAAGTAGGGTAAAAGTTAAAAATTAGGGGGTGGTGGGATAATGACAAAAAAAAGTGGTAATGACAAAAAATATATGGTATTGATCAAAAAGTAAAAATAAAGTTGTTGGGGTGATAAAAAAATAGAAATAAAGTTAGTGTGAGGTGGGGTCATAAGTGGTAAAGGATAGTAAATTTAAAAAATAAGGAGGATATAATGGTAAAAAAAATAAAGTAGTATATTTATAAAAATACATCAAAAAGCGGTGAAGTATCACATTTATAAAAACAAAATAAAGTAGTATATTTATAAAAATACATCAAAAAGCGGTGAAGTATCACATTTATAAAAACAAGGAGGGAGTAATTTATAAGAATCGATTAGTTATGCTACATGACATGACATCCACACTTTATGATATTTACCATTGTTGTCCAGAAATGAAAAACAGATATTAACCATGATGTCCCAGAAAATGACGTAAAGCCAGTATTTATTTTTACAGCGTACCCCAACCCCCAACACAACCCCCCCCCCCCCCCCCCCAAAAAACAAAAAAAAAAAGAAAAGGGAAAGGGTGGGAAAGAAAGAGGGGAAAAAAATAAAAGAACTCCATCTACCAACCCCACCCTAAGCAGAAATGCGCACATTAGCACGTTCCACTAGAAATTGTCTCTTGCATAATGAGTCTGTCTTTTACTATAAGTTAGGGTAATTTTTACCCGTATCTGCAAATAACCCAACGCATATGCTCGAATCGCATACTCCATTTAATTATTCTACGCACCAGCTCACGATAGCAGGGATTGATACGCACCCCTACCCTTAAAATAACTCAGAAAATAAAAATAAATAATGACGAAAATCATGGAATCCTTGCATGTGAACAAATTATGCAGCGAGCAGGCAGGCCAACGCTACCACAGCCGCGCACGTTAGCGAATCATACACCGAATCAACTATGGACACATAACATGAAGATGGGGGGGGAGAGAGAGAGAGAGAGAGGGATAATAAACCTGCTCACTGTGGCCTTGAGGGAAATATACAACGTGGGTCCCAGCCACCGGCAGATTCACCAGAGGACCGGCGCACGATTGCCATAACTCTGCGTTTATATTCTTCTTCTCAACTGCAATAATCCACCCAATACATATCAGTCTCACACACAACATATAAGAAATTAGGGCTTATATCAAAATCGAAATAATCCCACTGCTTTGTAATTTATTTGTTTTTGTCTTTATGAGATAGAAGAAGATTTCGAAAAATCAAAAAGGAAAAAAGTGAATCATAAACGATGTTCAAGTTCTTTTTTCGACGCATGAAGAAAACGCAAAAAGCTAATGGAGAAGCAGCGAATGAAACGACTAGGACCTTCAGCGGCGGCGGCGGCGGCGGCGACGTTCGGCGGCAGACCTCCGGCGCCGGTATTCGCCGTCTTCATTTCTAAAATTAATTATCTTTTGCTGCCTCCGAGAAGTCCGTTTTCCAGCTCAAAATAAGTGGCCGGAGTTTGTCACCGGAGCCTCATCTCACCGGAGAATAACAATAATCAGGCGTCACCTCCCCATCTAAAAAACTCAAACCTTCTGAAGCTGATCAAACAGCTGCCACTTTTCTCCTTCCTCCACCTGAGCTGGATCGAGCTAAGATATTTGTTTCAAGTAAAGAAAAATAAAAAAAATGGATGATCAGGCAAGGGTTGAGTCTTTCCAGCCGGGAGAAAAGGCCGGTGATTATTCCGGCGGCGGAGGTGAAGTTCTCCGGCGAAAGTGGGTTTCTAATTGGAAGGGGAGACAAGAGGAGCTTTGGAAAAGGAGGGGATGTTGAGGAATGCGCAGACCAAATGCTGCAGTTTTACTTTTAATTGCCCCCTTCCACACACTACACCGTCCAGACACACATACAGATGCACGCTTTCTCTCTCTACTTGTATCTATCTGTGTCTCTGTATTGTATTGTATTGTATATACACCCACACGCACAGCTTTTTCTCTCTCACTCTTAATTTCTTCTTGCTCTTCTCCCAAAACCCCTTTTGAGGCTCCGATTTCCCCTTTTGTGTGTTTTTTTACTCTCTCTCTCTCTAGCTTCCTAAGCTTTCATTGCTTCTCTCTCTGCATTCCTATTTCTACTCAAAGTTCTCACCTTTTCTTTTCCCTTTCTTATTTTATTCGGTTAATAGTTTTATAGTATAATGAACAGATGGTTGTGTGCATTGGTTGTACGTTTGCGTCTATCTCTTTCTCAGCCTCGTTTCTCTCTCTCTCTCTCTCTCTAAGAATATTTGAATATTTAATTTCTCTCTCTTCCTCTCTTCTATATGGAGAAAGGATGAGGGAGTCTGACTACGGCTCTCAACGTTGACTTAGTATTATTCCTTGATGAATTGAATTGCGCTGTGTTTGTGTGAGCCAAACCCATGCGCTGCGCATGTGACTATGTTTCTGCTTATTTTCTGCTTATCTAAATTATTTTTACGGATATAATTAGGTTAAATGTGTTTTGAACCGGTTAATAAAACTTGCAATTTCGTTTCATAATTAACTTGCGTACCCAAAAAAAAAAAAAAGATGTCTCGACAAGCGTCATTTGAGGGCCCATCGTCGTCTGGGTAATTGCAATTCATTTAATTGTTTTTACAAAAAAATAAGTAAATTCTACGATTGTTTTTTTTTTAATAGTATGTAATTTTATGATGGTTACTGATTCTCTCATCACACACACACATACAATCACATGTATCGGATTAATAAAGTAAATTAAATATTTGAGATAAAATATTTTTTTTTAAATCTCAACGGAGTTGTCATTTTCTTCTACAAACTTTTGTGTTACTTCAAATTGTACTTTATAATTGCAAATAAAGATACAAACTTATTACGTATAAAAATAATATGTTAAATCAGCCACATACTATGAAAAGGTCCGGCTTATTAGGCTCTCTGCAAATTTTGGAGACACCTAATAGTCTTTTTGGTGTCTTCATCTCCACTTTCTGCACTAGAGAAAGCTTAGAAAAATCTACCCCTGTATCTCAATTGTCTCAAAATTATTTCTAATTTTAATGTTATAAAATTAAAACTGTTCATTAAATAAATTCCGAAAATTACATTAATTAAACTAAAATAAAATATTACATTAATTGAAATAAAAATTCACAATAATTAAAATAAAAGACTATTCTTGTAGAGGTCTAAATCGGCCCCAAATTAATTAGTAAAAATTGGAAAATTACATTCATTCAAATCAAGTAAAAAACAATACACTAATTAAGCCCCATCTGCGTGTAGACATAAACATCGTCGGACATGTTGGAAAACCACACAGACGAAAAGGGATTGTTGAGATCCATTTTCACAAGAAAGGAAGAGATCGAGAAATGAGAGTGAAAGAATTCATTTTCACAAGAAATAAAGAAATGAAGAAATGAGAGTGAAAGATTTGAAAAGTAGAGGATGAATAATTTGAAGAATGGATAATAGTGTGAAGAATAAGGTGAAAAATAGAAAGAAAAAAAAAAGTAAAAGTGGAGGCTCAAGACCAACTCGAAAGTTGGAGACTGACTCAAGACATCATGGCCTGCAACGTATGGGTCTCTAGCAATAGGGTGTCTCGAGACCCCTTCAAGACCCCCATTGCAGACAGCCTTACTTGATTTAGTATCCAACTTACTAAAACTCATACAGTATGTTTTGTCTTTTGAAAATCTACTAGTAGTATAATACTAGTACTTAATTTGTTTATTACATTTAGGTAATGATTGATATGATGGAATGAAGGATGGAATGAAATTGTCATTTCTACCTCCATTTCATTCTTTTGATTGATATATTTTACAAAGAGGAATCGTCATTCCATCTGAAATGGTCATTCCATTCCTCAAGAGTTTAGTCATTTCTTAGCCAAACTATGGTATTAGTCATTCATAATACTCCTATCTTTATATTTTGACTATTTTATCCTTATATATTTTATAATTTTATTAATTTTACACTAGAAAATCAAGGAATTATTTCCATCAATTCAAACTTATATACACACATTGCACACAAACATACATACACACTGCACACACACACACGCATATACACACACATATATATATATATATATACACACAATGCATCAAAAAATATCAATTCCATTTTCTTTACTTATTTTTTATGCATACCAAGCATAGAAATTAACTTACTCATTCCATTTCATTCCTAGCTTTATTTTATTCTTAACCCCATTTTATTCCTACCTCATTACATTCCATTGTACCAATCTGCTAGAGTTCCCTTATTCATTAAAAACATACTCTATTAGTATGTAAGATTAACAACATTTATTGATATTAAATGAGAACGATTAATCATTACTTGTCCTTAGTGCAGTTGCATTTCGTGAGATGAGATCCTTTGAGTGAAGAAGATCATTCATTAATAATGATTGGCTTCATTTATCAAGTGCCGACTATTGTATTATATATTTACCTCATTATATTTTGACATATCAACATGAAAATGATTTTTTATGAAAAAAAACATAAAACAAAAAACAATACTAAAATTTGGCGGGTGTTGGAGGTGCAATTACATTGAAAGTTACAAACTCGTGAGTCATGTTGACCATCGGTTGACCCATCATGATATAGAAATATGACCATAGTACCCTTATTGATATCGACAATGACCAGAGAGTAAAACATGTAATTTTGGCGATTTCGTTTATGTGGATTATTATTAATTTTTAATAGAGGTTCTATTAGTAACGTAACAGTTGGACAGTTTATCATTTGCGAAAATGTTACATCATCGCAGTCGTAAAGTATTTGTGTAGGAGGTGGGCCCCTCAAACATGTCTGGTTAATTTTTGATCGAGTTAGTAGTTTGTTCGATAAATTTTTATCTTCCATGTATAATCTGTATTGAGACAAAATTTATTAAAACAGCACATCTACTTATGATAGAGTTATCTTGTAGTTGTAGTAATTGAAAAGAAATAAAGTTGCATGCTCGATGGATTGCAATAAATATGGTGCAAAATGATGAGATTTGTGTGTGAGTGGGTGAGTGCAAACATCATACTACATAATAACATAAATAGCTACTAATTAAGCAAATTTATGAAGAAGAAACTTGTAATAATAGCTACTTCATTTATGGATACATCATCATTTTTTTTTTCCTTGTTAAGAAAATTTCCCCTTTTCCGGTTTTCCCCTTTTTGTTTGCTTGTCTTCTAACACATCATATCCTATGTTATGATTGAATCCAAATTTAATAATGTGATAATATCAAATTGACATATTCAAGTATCACTTAGTAGTATCCATTGTATAATGTTCATAAACCATTTCTTGAACACATGTACTTGAAACATTTTATTAATGTGATAATCGTTTGACTAAATAATATGCTTATTCGGTTGATAATTATCTAATAATAGTTGGATTAAAATTACAATACAACTTTTCATCCGGTACGGTTAGAATCGATATGTAGGGCTAAGATAATAAAAAATTAATTAATTTGATAATTTTATGAACTATTATTATTGATCATAAAATCTAAGATAACATGGAGTGCCTAGCTATATAATCAGTTAAGAAAAATAGCTTCAGTTAATTTGCAAGTATATCTATAAATGTGAGTTAGATGAACTTGTTACCACACAATCATCCATTTTAATAAAATCTTTCGAAGGTGTGCGCTGAATATATTTTCCTTGTCTACGATATCTGAACAACAATTGAACAAAAAGAAACGGTATAGGCAAGCTCGTACAATATGCTCGACTCGATTAGACTCGACTCAATATCAAGTGCTATACCTTTCAACCGCTCCACTGCCGATTAACTAATTGATCAACTGTATGCCCGTTGAATAAGCATGGTCAAAGACGTTTTAATATAAAAGGGTACAACTATTTGAAGGACATGATTATAGGGATGCATAAATCAAATTTAATTAATTGGCATCAAGTAGAGTAAAATTTTCAAACAAAACTCATTACATTGTACTCATGATGTTTGACATGCTTGGACAACATAATACTTACTAATGATGATAAATTAAACTATAAATTATTTAGAAACCAATGTACAAGTAATTTTCAAGATATACCTAAAATGCAGACGAAATCTTAACTAGTGAAACGAGCTTGCCAAATTTTTGTGTATATCGTATTTTACAAATATAGGAGTAAAATATACTACTAGCATTCGTACATATACAGCAAATAGTTTTAATTTTTAATTTTAAATTTTAGGTTACTCAACACTTGATGAGGTGTATGTATGGTTGTGGTGGGGATGTTGACGGCACTACTTTTTGGACCGTTGGATTATAGTGTAATCTACATATGATCAATCCCTCTCACGGGAGCTTTTTACCCCAAATGGCAAATACGAACCTACACTTTTCCATTTTCTCACTTTTGACCCAAACTTTCTTCCGCATTGTACTATTTACTCCACTCTCTCTTCATTTAAGCCCTATTTTAGTCATCCAAATTTTATTGTCTTTAATTAAAGTAGCTTTTTTCTTCTCACATGAATACTAAGAACTAACCTATATTATAAGGTGAATTGGTATTCTACAAAAAAAGAATAGTTGAATAAAAAAAACTATAGTGTATTCATCTTTTATGGTATATAGAAATTAAAGAAATACTAGTATATATGAAATGTACCAAAATATTGATGACGGAAAATCGGAATCTACTTGTATTCGAGTTTAGCAGTTCTACTTTTCAATAGTAATAATAATTTTAATTATAAACAATACTCACTCTGCTCTGCAACAAGTACTATTAATACTCTTTAGGTAAAGGTAAAATATGGCCGAAGTACTAAGACCAACAAATTTTGAAAAGATATGTATTTTTTTATTTAGAAAAGAACCAATTATAATGGTACAACTCAATAGGAACATGAGCCCCTTATTGCGGGATAGAGAGAGTACTTAATAATTTTTTATTTTTTTTTAATGAAACGCTTGAAGTAAAAGTATTAATGTGAAATTGAGTTTTCACATGCGAGTATAGAAAACGAATAAATTCTTCTAGTATTAGGCATGATGTGTTCTTAAATATACTAGCATTAGTAATTGCTACTAATCTTTTACAGAATCTCAAACTATTCGTACCAAAGTGTAAACATTAGAAACCAAACTGCATTGAAATTTCAATACTGGTACTATTTTGTGCCATAATGTACAGTAAACTTTATTAAAAAATTGGTAAAATTGAACTATGTACGTTTTTTTTTTTTTTTTTTTGTTCTGATGTGATGGACTACGTACAACTTGGTACTCCAGTACTACTAAAGGTTTTTAATATTTCAAACTAAGGTACAATTGGTTTTGGGGATCTATGCAAAATTATCAAGGTGGCTGTCTAAGACGCTGAATTAGTTATATTATTCATTTCTTTGTAAGAATATTAATACTCCAGCATTTACATTTTCTTCATATTGTACCAAACTATATGAAAATTTTAGTATATAATTTTATCCTATCATTTATACAATTCAAATTTTCAACACCCCGAAGATCATTTAGATGAACCTTAACTCACTTCCTAATGTGAATTTTTGAAGTGCAATACTCAACCGTCGAACATTGAATCATATACTCCCTTCGTCTCATTCATTGTGTCTATGTAGTGGTGGATACGAAAATTAAGAACAAATGTAGAAAAATAGAAAGTGGGTAGATCCTATCATTTTTAAAGTGTTACGAAGAATTAATCATTTCTTTATTTGAACATAGACAAGAAAAGTGAGACTTCCATTTAAAAAATAGGTAGACACAATGAGTAGGGAGCATTGAATTTAGAAAGGAAAAGAAAAAGGTACAATTGTAAAAGAGTGGAAGCGACGGAACATAAAATCATACTACTAAATAATTTGATCTTGTGCTATTAAGCTTTTGAAGTGGCAAAATCTACCCAAGTTTTTTTTTAAGGGAAATCATGTACCTAAATCTCGCAATCCAGCAATTTAATCTTTATTTTCCTCATTGGACGTCCTGAACCACTGCAATGGTATAAAAGAAAGAAAACAAAAGGCAACAAAAGAAAGAATTGTACAGATAACATTATACGTAATGAAATAATAGTATAGAGATTATATTGTCATATACTTATAATGAGCAAACAAATTAAATATATAGTCCACCTATTTAAAAAATATAAATTATAGCCATTCTTTTAAATTTGGGACTTATCCTCTTTTATTCGGATCCATCATTGTTTGATCTTTTTTTTTTCCAGATTTTCTCTTTCTTTTTTTATGTTTTTTTGTTTTTTTTCTTTTATTTTATTTTCCAAAAATCTTTTTCTTTTTTTCTATTTTCTTTTTCATTTTCCAAATTTCTTTTTTTTTGTTTTTTATTTTTCAGATCGTTTTCTTATTTTTCTGTTTTTTATTTATTTTTCAGATTTTTTTTCTTATTTTTCTGTTTTTTATTTTTCAGATTTTTTTTTAATTTTCAAATTTTATTCGCCTCATTTTTTTTGCCTCTTTATTTTTCGTTTGCCTATTCGTATTTTGTTTGTCGCTTCTTCTTTGGTCAAGATTTGAACGAGAGGAGCCGAAGGTTTAGGAGCGAGCCAAAAAAATTCTAATTGTTACCCGACCGATTATCCTTATATTAGTAATTGGACCGAAGGCGAAGTCGTACAATCGAAGCCGAAGGCGGAGCCGCAAAATCGGAGGAGTATAAATTGTCATGTTCAAAAATATACATTGTCGTGACGAAATGTAATGATTGTGAAAATTTGGTACTTTGGCACTAATGACCATATTAGTGCCAAAAGCACCAACTGAAAGTACAAAAAAATTTACGTAATTTGGTACTTTGAAACTAATGATCATATTAGTGCCAAAAGAGCCAACAAATAGCACAAAGAAAAATAATAATTTGGTATTTTGGCACTTTGACACTAATGACCATATTAGTGCCAAAGTGCCCAAATAAAGCACACAAAAAAAAACTACTTTGGTACTTTGGCACTTTAGCACTAATTAGTGTCAAAAACGCCCGACTTTTTGTACCCGAATCCGATTCAACCCGAGCCCTGAACTGACCCGCACGCCCTTCATTAAGGGTATTTTTGTCCCTAATTCAAAAAAATACTAAAATTTGTGTATTTTAAAAAAGTGGTTGTATATTGGATTTTAATCCCCATTAGAGCATCCACTACAGGTGTCTAATTAGACACCGAGTCTATCGTCGGAAAGAGTAATTTCAATGATTGGTGGGGTAGAGTAAGACCTTGGAAAAAATTTCCACTATGGTGGGATTGAGTAAAACCCCGGGTCTATAATTATAACTATAAACTTTTTTTATTTTTAATTAGAAAAAGTAAAAAAAAATAATAATCGGACCAATGGTGTGAGCCACGTGGGCCGAAGGAGGGAGAGAGTGAGGTCGAGAGCGGTGTCAAAATATTGACACCCCTCTCGACTCTTTGTGATCGACACCACGGGGTCTAAGAGCCACTATGGCTTCAACCCCGCGGGGGTGCGAAGGTGGTATCAAAGGAGGATCGACACCAGCTTGGACTCCGGTGCTCGATCCCCCGCAGTGGGTGCTCTAAGAGCATTTACTACAAGTGTTGAGTTAGACTTCGGGTCTATCGTCAGGAAACTTAATTTCAATGATTGGTAGTGCAGAGTAAGACTCCCGTAAAAAATTCCATTATGGTAGGGTTGAGTAAGATCCCGAGTCTATAATCATTGATAATAACTGAATAGATTTTATTTTGTTGTTTTTTTATTTGTAATAAATAACATAAAAAATACTTAGTTAAATTCAAAGGTTAAGAAATGACAATTTTTTCAATTAAAAAATAAAACATACACTAATTATTCTGGGTTTGGTAGTTGATGGTCATCGTGTCAAGTGTGTAGTTAGGACCTCGCAGTGGCTTCGATGCAGTGCTTGATGCAATGTGTTGTTTGCCCTTGCGGCTCGCATTTCCCTTCCCTTTCCCCTTGGTCGGAGAACTAGTCGTGCTTGATGTGGCAGGAACTTTGCCCTTACGGCGTGGCAGTGGTGTTGGCTCGCGTTACTCCAATTCCTCTTGTTGGAAATCTTCGTACGTCTCTTCCTCTTCCTCCACCTCAATCGTCGACGTCGTAGTTGAGGTTGATACGTCTGATTCGAGCTGTTTCCGATGGTGGCGTGTCGAATGCGCGATATCTACTGGGTGCAGTGGAGAATTGGGAGAAGTTGGATGTAGGGGTAATTGAGAAAACCCCGGAGACTGCGACTAGCCATAAGGCGGAGGAAATTGGGAGTACCCCGAAGACTGCGAGAACCCAATCGACGGGGGAATTGGGAGAACCCCGTCGACGGGGGAATTGGGAGAACCCTAGCGACTACGAAAAAAGGTGCTAAACCCAGGAGAACGGGGGAATTGGGAGTTTGGATTCGGTGGATTGGGAGTTTGATTCGGTGGATTTGAACCGACCCATTGCTGGTACCACGAATTGAACTCGTTTTTCACTCATTTTTTTTGCACAAAAAATTAGATGAAGATTGAAATTGAAAAAGAAAGAGATTGGGATGAATGTGTATTTATAGTGAATTTTCAATATTGTACTACTCCCTCCGTCCCATTCCAGTTGTCCTTCTTTCTATTTCGGGTGTCCAATTCCAATTGTCCTATTTCCTTTTCTAAAAATAATTAGTTTGATTAATTACACTCACTTTACATCTTTCAACCTACTTTTCTCCTCATTTTATGTGGCATTCACTATTTTTCTTCTTTTTTTACTCACTTTATTTCACTTTATTTCACTATTTACTCTCTCTACCTACTTTATTCCACTTTATTTTCATTATTCAATCTCTCTCTATCTACTTTATTTCACTTTAATAACTCTACTAAATATATTTTGTACCCTTAATTATTTTCTCTTTAATTCCCGTGTCCATAAAAATTAGGACAATTGGAGTGAGACGGAGGGAGTATTTTTATTATATTTTTATTATTTTATGTAAATTTTGATTAGGTCTTCATTATAAAAATTAAAAAGTTCATAATTTAATTTGTTAAAATTGAAAGTTGGGTGAAAATTGCAAACATCGAAAAATTTGTGATTTAATTTAACAAAATTAAAAGTTATAAAATATCTTAATTCCAGATTTAATTAGTGAAAACTACTAAATTAAATAATGAGCACGGAGGCGCACGTGTGAAGTGGCAATTGCAGTGACGTCGACAATACATTAATTAATGGTAAAGATTGGCAGAGGAATCGAATCTTGGCCGTCAGATGCAGGTCGGCGCCGCTGCTGACCACTGATTCCTTCCCGCACTCCATTTACACTGTACGGCGTTGTTGAAATTAATTACCTCATCCGTAAATCAATACTAGTAAAGTTATTTGGTGGTGTCACATATTTTAATAAAAATTAATTACTAATAAATAATGAAAGAGACAAAGAAGTTAGAGAATGTAAAAAAAAAAAAGTACCTTGATATCATTTCATTAAGTTTATTAGGGCGTCACATATATTAATAGAATAAATTATTTATAATAATATTAAAAAAATAAAGTAATCTTTTTTGAATATTTTTGTCACATTGAATAAAAAAGAAAATAAATTAGTTGCTTTTCAGTGGTATATATCGTAATTTATAAATTACAGTAAAGTATTAATCATATGGTGCTACTTTATTTTAGAAAATTGGCTTAATGAAATAATACGTTCAAATAAAGTAAAATAAGTTTAATGAAAATATAAGAAAGGAATAGTAAAATTATGTCTTAAAATAGAATAATTATATAATGAGTAACGGTAAAAAAGAGATAATGTTATTTTTCATGGACGGAAATTATCTACTCCAAGTTAGTGTGTACTACATAATCATAACACCAATAATTAAAATAAGAATTGTGAATTTACTTATTCAAATTTCTTTATAATCTTTTGTTAATTGGTAATATTTAGTTAGAAAACGGAGAGAATATTATATATTTTATGAATATATTTTTTATATTACTTTCACATTTTTGCCATTTATTAGTACAAAACAAGCACCTCCTAGACCTTAAGCATTCTATAGATTTTTAAAGAACAGTAAACCGATCTCCATCGCTATCTATTTTGCTACCATAATGTTTAATGTCTTTGAATTAAGTAAATATGATTATGCAATTATAAGAGCATTTACAGCAAGAAACGAGGGGCGGTGTCGAGTCGCTCGACACACCCCCCACTCGACACACCCCTGTGTCGATACCGTTGTGGGGGGATCGACACCGCCCCGTGTCGATGGTGAGGCGAGCGCAATGTCGATCGCTCGATCCCTCCCTCGACTCCGCCACGTTGCAAAATGGGGACACGTGGCGTGTCCCCGTTGGTCCGTCAATATTTTTTTTTTCTGAATTAAAAAATCAAAAATCAACGGTAAAAAAATAAAATGTGTCCAACGTCTACATTTTCATCATCAACGGCTATATCCCATTTTTTCACTATATATATATCCCTTCATCTCATTCATTCTACACACCAAAAAATTTATTTCTTCATCCATTCTTCTCTACAAAAAAATTACTCTTTCAATCATATTTTGTGCAAAAAAATGGCCGACGACCAGTTTAATTTGTGGTACTCGCAAACTTTTGGTTCAATCCCACCGAACCAATCTCCAAATCCGGCGAATCCACCTCCCAATCCGGCGAATCCAAGCTGCCAATTCTCATCTTCTCCCGGTTTTGGCCAATACTCGGCCCCTGCAGGGTTTGGTGGTTTTTCGCAGACGCCGGGTTTCTCCCAATTTTCCCCGTCGCCGGGTTTCTCCCAATTTTCCCCGTCGCCGGGTTTCTCTCCATTCCCTCCGGCCACTGGGTTCTCGTAGTTCTCACAGCCGCAGGGGTACGGCCAATTCCCCCCGTCGGCTGGATTTTCGCAGACGTCGGGCTTCTCCCAACTCCCTCCGTCCTATGGCTTTTCGCAGTCCCCGGGCTTCTCGCCTGCGCCGGGCTTCTCGCCTGCGCCGGGCTTCTCGTCTGCGCCAGGCTTCTCGCTGTCGCCGGGCTTCTCTCAAGTACCCCCGACATCCGGGTACTCCCAATTCTCGCAGCCCCAGCGGGTACGGCTCGACTCAGACGTTTCAACCTCAACGACGACGACGACCATGTTGAGGTTGACTTCGGGATGGACGCGATCACCAGCAATTACCAAACTTCAAGCGCATTTTGGGAGAAAATAATGAACCGTTTCAACGAATTCATAGCTCCCGCCTTCCCAAGAGAAAAGAGTGCGATGAAGAGCGCATGGGGCCGCGCCAAGAAACAGATCCAGAACTTCGCCGCCATCTACATCCAAGAAGTAAACCAGCTCGGAAGCGGGGAGAACGACTTCGATCTATAGACAAGGGCCCAAGATTTGTACGCCGAGAAGTTCAACAAACCGTTCCCGTATAGGGCTGTGTGAGAGCTCTTGAGGCATATCCCGACTTTCACCAACCCTCAGAAGCCAACAGCTCCAAAGCGGACGAAGATAAATGAATCCGACGAGTATACTTCGTCTGCCAGCGGCAACGCATCCACCACATCCGCGAGCGATGCAAACACTCTGCAGGTTCGACCAGAAGGAGTGAAAGCGGCGAAGAAGGGGAGGAAGGGCAAAAATGCGCTACGGGAGCAGGCGGCAGAAGAGTTGGCATCCCTCAACAAGCAATCGAGGGAGGAGTGGGCGTTCAATATCTATATTGCCGACACGTCGAATATGAGTCCCGAGCAAAAGGCGAGGTATGAAAATGTCCGCCGCAAACTTGCAACGGAATTCAATTGAGAGGAGTAGTTGTCCTTTTTAAAAAAAAAAAATTATTGTAATGTTGTACTCCCTCCGTCCATTTTGAGTTGCCCTGTTTGACCTTTAAAAAGTGTCCACTTTGAAATACCCCATTTCAACAAATTGACCCATATACCCTCATTACTTTTGCATTATTACTACCCCTTCCCACACTTAACAAATTACCCCATTAATTATCCTATCTAATTACCCACCCTAATTAACCCACCCCAACCACCCCCACACTCTCTATCCTCTCACTCTCTCATTTCTCTCGAAATTTCCATCCCTCTCTCTCACTCTCCCTATTCTCTGCAACTCTCCCTCTCTCTCTCTCATTTCTCTCGAAATTTCCATCCCTCTCTCTCACTCTCCCTATTCTCTGCAACTCTCCCTCTCTCTCTCTCATTTCTCTCTAAATTTCCATCCCTCTCTCTCACTCTCCCTATTCTCTGCAACTCTCCCTCTCTCTCATTTCTCTCGAAATTTCCATCCCCCTCTCTCACTCTCCCTATTCTCTGCAACTCTCCCTCTCTCTCATTCCCATCTCGAAGCTTCCCTCTCTCCTTCTCCCCCTATCGACTGCAACCCTCCCTCTCCCTCAACCTCTCCATCTCCGCCGCGACGGCGCTCCACACCTTGCCGCCACGGCCTCTCTGGAACCCTAGATCTACTCTCACCCTCTCCCTCTCCGCCGTTCTTTTTCTCTGAAACCCTAGATCTACTCTCACCCTCTCTCTCTCCGCCGTTCCTTTTCTCTGGAACCCTAGATCTACTCTCACCCTCTCCCTCTCCGCCGTTCCTTTTCTCTGGAACCCTAGATCTACTCTCACCCTCTCCCTCTCCGCCGTTCTTTTTCTCTGGAACCCTAGATCTACTCTCACTCTCTCTCCCCGCCGCCACGGCCTTTGTCTGAATACACTATACCCCTCTGAACCCTAGCGTCGATGAAGGACGGCAAGGCTGGGAGAGGGTGGAGATCGACCTCTCCCTCCAGTTCGTCGATGCCACCCCCTCCCTCCCCCTCGTGGGTACCATCTCCCCCCACTGATTCGCCGGAGTTCGAGGAGGATCTGTGGATTCCACCAGGCTGGGAGCCCTCTCCATTCACCGAAGATCCTGAGATGCATCGTTCTGAGGTGGTGCCGGACTCTGTATTCCCCGAGGTGGCGGAGGAGCCTGCCGTTGCCCCGGTGCCGTAACCTGTGCCCTCCGTTGAGGCGGAGGAGCCCTCCGTTGCGCTGGATGGCGAGGATGGCAAGCATTTGGCTGAGCCCGACTCTGAGGATGGTTTGGATCCATACCAGCGATACTGCCGTGATGGCAAGGATCGTGCTGAGTCCGGATCGGATTCGGACAGTGAGGTGGTTTCTTTCTTAAACTTTCGGGTTGGTGATGGCTGGTGATGCCCTTATATGCATTTCATACTGCATTTGATGAAATGGTGATGGCTGGTGATGCCCTTATATGCAATTTTTCTGTATTTGTGGTTTGTGGTGGTTGAAAATGGATACTATTTTCTGCATTCATACATTGCCTTCACCTGTTTTGATGCATAAGCCAAACCAAAAACACATTTACCATTACATGATTGCATTGGTTTAGTTTACATTCCAAACAAGACAAAAACCAAAAAAATGCACTTTGTTTGTCCCTGTAAACTAGTCTGCTGAGTACTACCACTGTGAGCTTCCATGCCTTCAGTGCTCCAGCCCCACACTATCCAATGCCTCTGTTAATTCATCTAAGTTGTAGAAGTTGTCTTCCCCCATGCCATGTAACTTTAAGTACTCCAAACTCTCTCTCACAAGCTGTACATCAATTTCAATGGAATCTGGTAAGACTCCATCTTTGATCATGCTGTCTTTTCCCATATGAGGCATAGGGTAGTCATTACACCCCTTCACTTTCATGATCTCTGCATAACACAGTTGGAGTTGTAGGAAAATCTTGTTAATCTTCCAAGGAGGGTATTCTGCATATGCTTCCTCCACATTCCTTAGCAACTCTCCTGCATTTGCTGCACCTTTCTTATCCTTTAGTGACTGGATGCTCCTAAAAAACCCCAAGTCATTTATGTTGGTGTCTGGACTGTTTGCTGGTTGGTTTATCAGATGGATGTGGAATCCATCTGTGTGTGCAATAGCTTGAAAGTCTGGATCAGTGTCCTTAATGTGTGGTTTGGCATTATCTTGCTGTATCCATATTTCTTTTCCTAGAGTTTCTGGCCACTTGCTTTTAATTGCTGGTACAATCTGCAAAACAAATCTTGTGTGAGAAGTGTGGTATGATAAGGATACAGATACTTCACCTGATTCAGATTATGTGTGTGGTGAGGCATTATCTTCCTTCCTGTTTATGTGTGTGATAAGAATGCAGATACTACACTTGATTGGTTATTGGGCAAATGAGGCTATGCCCCTGCTGATGCCATGCTTGCTTCCTGTTTATGTGTGTGATAAGAATGCAGATACTACACTTGATTGGTTATTGGGCAAATGAGGCTATGCCCCTGCTGATGCCATGCTTGCTTCCTGTTTATGTGTGTGATAAGAATGCAGATACTACACTTGATTCCTTAGTGGGCAAATGATGCTATGCCCCTGCTGATGCCACAGATTATGACATGATTGCATTGGTTACCTCAGTGAGTAATTGTTGTTTGGCTACTTCTCTGGTAACTGACTGCATTGGTTTGAGCTCCATTGTGCCTTTGATTCTGTTCTTGTTGTTCCTTTGAGCAGACTCCTCTTTGATAAATGGAAATATTCCCAGTTTCTCATCAAAGATGACAGTTCCCTCTTTATCTATGATTGGCCTAGCTATGGCACAACTGAACATGATCTTTAAGATGTGAGACTTAGATTGAAGCTGCCTATATGGTGTTTTCTCACCCTTGGCAAGGTAGTATCTGTCCTTTTCTTTTGTGAGATAAAACCATTTCTCATCTATGTGAACTACATTGTGCATTCTCTGAAACTTGATCTTCCCACCCTCAATGATGTTTCCTAGCTGACTCATGCTCCAATTCAATCTGCATAACTTGTTTTCTGGAGTGAGAAAGGGCTTTACTGCATTGGTGTGAGCCTGCAGCTCTTTGTCTTTGTACCAGACATGAACCTGGCTCTTACTAACATCTAAATGTTCTGCCATACTCCTGAATGATGTTCTATGAAGTGCTGACAGGTTTTTTATTTTTTCTGCATCAAATGGCTTGATTTTCTTCTTCACTAATCCTATTTTCTTGCTTTGGAGACTAATAGGAACCCCCTGCTGAAGTTGAGCTTTGGCCCTGGACTAGATGGACCATACGGTCTTCAGATTGCACTGGAACTTAGCTGCAGCTTCTTTTTTGGCTCCATGTTCCAGTTTGCCTTCCCTGCTGTGTTGGAGAAGCCAATGCCCAATGGCATTCAGCTGCTCGGTGTTGAACTCTCTCCCTTTCGTTGCCTCTGCCATTTCTGCAATTTTTCTGTATTTATAGTTTTTGTAGTGTTGGGTTGGTGAAGATGGAATGAATGCTGACTGCTCCTCTGTGTATTTATAGGAGAGTTTTCCTTTGGATTTTAGCTATTCAAATTTCCCTCCATGTTTTGGATCAAATCACTTGCATCATCAAATGCACTTTTAGAATTGTTTATTGAATGAAAGTTTATGTTTTGGCTCAAAATTTCAGAATTTCCCTCTCATTTAAATACACAGTCCAGTTGCTTTTAATTTTGAGGTGTTTGAGTTTGTTTTAAGTTATCTCAAAGCATGTGAGCTACAAAAAAAAAAAAAAAAAACAGGTTCCAAAATAAAAATAAAAAAAAGACGTGAGAAAAAAAAAATTCCAGCAGTTAGATAAAAAAAACAGGAATCACAAAATCAATATAGGAATAAAACCACCAACACTCTTTCTCTCTCTTGCTTTTGCTAATCCAAAAATTAAGAAATTAAGTGCACACTATCCCACTACCCCTATTGTTTTTTTTCCTCCACCTTTTACACTTTTTCAGCATTCCTTAAATCCCGTGCCCACCCTCAAATGGGGCAATACAAAATGGACGGAGGGAGTAGTTTTTAATTATTGTATTTTTTTTTAATTAGTGTATGTTGTAGTTTTTTTTTTTAATTAAATAAAATTGTCATTTATTAATTTTTGAATTTAATTAAGTTAGTTTTTATAATATTTATTACAAATAAAAAAAAACGACAAAATAAAATCTATTCAATCAATAAAATCACGTTTCCCAGTGCATAGACCTAAGTCTTACTCAACCCTATTATAGTGAGAAAATCAATCTATATCTAACTCAACACCACCAATCATTAAAATCACGCTTCTCAGTGCTTAGACCTAGATCTAACAAGACCCTTGTAGTACATGCTCTAATATGCTATTATGAAATTCTTTTCGCGATGATATATTAAGCCGAGTGACATAAAATGAATCTAATCAACAAAAATTATTCTACACGAGATGATTTAATAATCTAGTAACAAATAGTAATCGAATTTTTTACTAGTCTTTTATCATGAGATTGTCTGGCATGGAAATCTTTTCCGAATTTTGTTTTACGATAAAAAGGCGTCGTAAATTGTGAGATTAGTCTATTATGTGAAGGATGGAGAATGGTGGGAAAAAATAGATAAAGAAAGGGGGTGGAGTTGGTGAGGCGTGGCTTTAGCAGCCGAAAACCCGCCTCGTTTAAAGGAGCTGCCCTTCTATTATTACTATTTCTTTAATTACCCAATTAAACTACGCCACGTCATCCCAAAAGTAAGAATTTCCCCATTATAAACATTTCCAATTAATTGTCTCTGTATCCCATTTTCGAGAAAAGGTTATTTAATTCATTATTAAGGAGTGAGTATCAATTAGTCTTTGGAAGTTGGACAATTTGGAGAGACAAAACACTCTAAATGAGTACATCACTTGATAATTATCTTCGAAATTCAGTTTACCGTAATAACATCTTAAACATTAATACTCGATAAATGATGTAATTACCTGTTAGATATCCAAAAAATAACTAACAATTGAAATCTGCGTGAAAATTAGTCAAACATAAAATAATTGTTTTTACCAGATTTTGAATTGCCGACAAGGAGTCATATACATATATACATCAAATTTAGAAACCAAATCGATTTATTTGGCATTCGTCGTTATCAAAACTATATGGTACTTAAAAAAAAAAAAAGGCGCATGCTTTATACTCGAAAGTAATGTTTATTATTCCTTCAAGAAAGTAATGTTTATTCTTTAAATGATCCCATAAATAATGACAAAACTTAAAAAAGAGAAGTCATTTATCTCATAAAAAATATGGGTTTCATCATTTTCTCCTTTAATTTCCTAACCGAATGTTACACTACGGAGAGAGATTATGGGCATTCCATACGAAGAGAGTACTATTTAAGGATCATTATTTTTTTAATTTATTTATAATTAGTTAGAAATAAATAAATCAACCCAATAATAAAAAAAATTGGCTGCAGGAGGTAGCGTAAAAGAATGAAGTTGTAGCCACAGAGAGAGAGAGAGAGAGAGAGAGAGAGACCCCACTGCCATTGTTTCAATTTGTTTGAATTGATTCAGCTGTTTCTCTTCCTTTAAACTGTATCTGAATTCTGATTTCCATTACAATAATAAATGCATTTTTGTCTTCCATCACCCTTTCTCCCCCTTTTTCTATATAAATAAGAATAAACTTTTTGACTCTCGTTGCAAAGTTCATCACATTTATTCGACTAATAATTATTTTAATAATTGAGTTGATAATTGACGTTTGATTAACGATTAAGTACATAAACATACTAATATGAAATCACCAACATTTTAACAAATTAATTCAAGTGGACCAATTGCAAACGAATCTTGAGATAATTTGAATTGTATGTGTCAATCGTTTTTCATAAATATGTAAACGATTTCGCATGTAATGGATGACAAAAAAGAAGTAAATCACGTAAACATTATTCAAGTACTGCAAAATGAGGAAATGTTTTTTCTAGAAGAAGATGAAGAAATGTTGTATGACAACCAAAAACACCAAACATGATATACATATGGAGGTTGGTTCACGTGTAAAATATTTTTTCGGTAAAAAATAAAAATAATGTATTTTATACATTAAAATGATGTATTTTGTATGTTATTACAATACATTCTCATAATAATGCAATTTTGGATTACTACAATACATTGTTATGATACTTCATTCTGTGTTCAATTATAATGCATCAATCAATCTCAACCGTAGATATACAAAGATTAATGGTCCATATCGTTTCTCATTTCTTACGGGAAAATAAATTTACATATGATCTCCTCCACATATATATGAGTATTTTATGGCAAATAATTAATGGGAATACTACCTAATTTTTATTTGGGTAGTGCTATTTGGACACACTATATCCAGACATACAATGGTAAAAATAGGAATTTGACGAAATTTTTTAACTAATAATTTCATTTCATAGTTTGGACAGTTTGGTTATTAATAATATACAATTTTAAAAGTTTAATTATAAAGTTTCATCTCAATTTAAATTTACAAGTTTAGGAGTTGGGTATGGATGAGAGTAAAAATTGGGAGCCGGTGTGCGTGAGATTAATATTTCGGAATGAGGTCTGACTATGAAAGAAATTTTGAATGCAATTAGATAATTTTTTTTTCTTATTTCAATAACGTATGTCCAGACATAGTATGTCCGAATAAAATTATTATTTTTATTTATACATCAATACACTATTTTTTCACAAAAATAACCCGAAGCATAGAAAAATTCCGACGACTACCTAAGTTTTCAAATGACTGCAGCATCATGGCGAATCCATGGAGGCAGAGAAGTAATTGATAAGTGGAATGATTCTTTTTTTTTACTAATATAATTAATTGAGACAACGCGCGTTGCATTGTTTGAACAAATTTCATTCTGTTTCTATCAATCACTACACATAAAGAGCATTATATTTTAGCAAAAAGAAAAAAAAAGAAAAACTTATATATATAGAGCCACCATATCAAATATTTCATATGTTGGCAAAGAACTTCATTGAGTTCATTGTTGTTCGTCATCAAAGAACTTGTACTTTCTCTTTATAGACATGACTCATTATACGTTCTAAACATTTAATCTTCATTTAACGTTAAATATGAAACTCTTCTTGTATTCAAATGACGTTTTCCATGAATTTCTTAATATTTGTGATAACTATTTTACCACAAAGGGGATGCAAATATATTTTATTATATCCATCTTGTATACAAACTATCTTAGCTTAACATTAGTCTATGAAGAAGCACATACAAATATTTCCTCAAATAAGGTAAAAGGTGAAAAAGGAACTCTGGCCTCATTTAAACTCAATAGTTTAATAGAATTATCGTAATATCTACCAATATTGAAGTATAGTTATCATGTAAAAAGAGAGTGTTTACATGCTTTACATACATCTAGAATTAAGGGGAGTGGGTGCAGGTTCCCACGAATTCAGGAAAAAAAAAGAATTAAGGGGAGTGATGTTATCACATGACCTAATAATCTAGTGCCTAATATTGGAATCAAATGCACTCACCTTCATGCTCTCATTTCAAACTCGAAGATGAGTCACATACATGCTCAAACTTAACATTTTTTGTTACCCATCACAAAATATTATACTCCGAATTATCATGTTTGAAATATGAGATATCTCTTAAATTAACTTGAACTTAAAGTTTATGGGTGTGCATAATGGTTAGATATGATACTCATTAGCATTCCCTTAAACAAAACCAAACAACACAAATGATGTATATATGCAATAAGGAAATTGGAAAAAACACATATTAAAGTCCAAAATTTGTAGTCAATTCTTTTATAGTTTCTTGTATAAATGATGTTGCTTGTATACTCCTCAAATGACTATATAGCAAATAGTAAATTGAGAAAGAAAAGGTAAAGATCATACTCTCTTTTATACTGTCTTGTTCCATTTATGAAAAATAATTAACCCTTCAAAAGTGATAGACATGTATACTTTCTATTATTTTACCTTATCCTTAATATCTGTGCAGTAACATAATAATATGAACGGGACGAAGAAAGTACAATTTCCAAAATGAAGGCACTTAATTAGTAAACGAATATACACGTTAGATAGGTTATTTAATTTTCACGTGAAAAAAGAATGACTTTGATAGTTTTTTATGAGTGCAATTTAATATTTTATTTATTTTTACAATTAGTTTACTTTATTATATTTTCTTGATAAATTGTTGGACAATTTTTTAAAATTTTACATATAATCATTAAAAAATTGATAATTACATTATTGTATGTTTCCAAACTATAAATAAGCTAACATATAAATACTTAAATAGCATACCTCCATAGATTATACTCTTTTTATGTGGCAAGAATTTATCGATGTTTAATTAATGATACCTTACAAATTAATATAAGTTCATGTTTATCGTTGTTCAAGAATGAATGTGGTATAAATTAGAAAAATAACAAGTTTTTTTTTTTTTGGCTTCTTCTTTAATGGATAGGATAATCAAAGATTTTTAATAATATAATGTAATTGCTATGATAGTTTGACTTTTTAAATATGTTATACAAAACTATTGGACATAGCTTACTGAACAAAGGAATCTCATTACAAACATTTTGGTATTAATTTGTTACACAAAATAATATTTATTAACAAAGGATATTGAATAGAATTTCAACCATGGACGTAATTAATAACAATTTTTTATACGGGTTTATATATTTGTAGGAGCAAGAAATATAATATGACTATGATTCTACAATAACTATTCTTGTGAAAGTAATTATTATGGTAATAATTGATAATATTGTATTACAACATTACCAATGAGTCGGAGATATAATGGGACTATAATTCTAATATAAATTTTCTTGTGAAAGTAATTTATTGTGGTAATTATAATTGATAATATTGAATTACAATATTGCCCTTAATATTTATATATATATATTAGGGATATAATTGGCGAATAACGAAACTCTTTTATATATAATAATAAGTATAGATTTTTCACATATTTTTTTATAGGTTAAATTTTGAACGAATTGAGGCAAGTGGAAGAAGAAGTAAAAACACGCTTGGGCCTTCATTAAGGTTATGAACAACGTTGCTTTGATTCAACAGAAATATCAATCGAGCTGATCGACATGCACATGTGGATAAAAAAAATGTCACGTCAAATGCTCTTAATTAGCAGGAAAATAGGGTTGATTGAGTCCTAATTGCGAAAAATTGAAACATCATGCCTTTGATTGTAAGGTATCAAAATAAAATTGCAAAATGAATGAGAGGTTGAGTCTTTTTTGAAAATATAGGATATGAAAATATTTTGGTGATTACAAGATTTCCTTTGGGAATAAGAAAATGCTCCAGTTGTTGCAATGCTTGATTGTGATCGTAGTCCTAATCCAACTATAAATTAATTGTCAGCACTCTTAATGCTGGAACTATAACTTTTACAAGAGTTTTGCATGTTAAAACTTGAAACTTTTTATACGAAAGAAAATCAGAGAGTTAAAAAACACTCATTTTTTCAAGAAACAAAATGTCTAGACTACAACTAATTAATTGTCAAATTTCAACAATTGGTACTCCAAAAATATGTAAATTCCATTTCTTACAATTTGATCATTATATCATGCTACTATGCTACTCCACTATTATTACTATCCATGCAATTACGCGATTATAAAAATAAGAGCATGATATATGTAATAAATAAAAGTCATAAAATCTGGTATAATAATATTGCTCGGATCGAACTAAGCTATTAGTAGTTGGGGATCCTGATGCAACAACACGATTTAGCTGGCAAATAGAACCCAAATATATATTTACTCATATTGTACACTAACAGATTCTTTTGCCATATTATCTTTTTATTTATTTTTGTTAGTTTCTTATTCTAATAACTTGGAAGAATGATATGCCCTTCACCTTCCATGAGCATCATAACTCAAGTTTTTTTTTTTCTTTTCACATTAGTATTATTCATTTTGAATTTTACAAATTTTTGTTCTAATATATATTTAAAAAATATTGTAACCATGTACAACTACATAAATTAAAGCTCAATTTATTTCTATTGTTCATTTATTTTGAAGTCAAAGGGAAAAAGAAAAAGCGTTCTTTGATTTAGTGATCTATTATACACAAACATATTACTCTCTCCGTTCCGTTCAACTTGTCCCATTTTGCTATTTTGGGTGTCACATTCAACTTGTTTCATTTCCTTTGAAGGAAATAATTAAGAAATCACTTTATTTACTTTATATAATTTCAAAACCACTTTATGTCACTTAATTCAAAAATTTCCCCGAAGGGAGGAAGGGAGTAGTAGAGATGATGACTTCAAAATTTTGTGCCTATCCTAAATGAGACAAGTTCAACGGGATAGAGGGAGTAGTAGAGATGACGACTTCAAAATTTCAGTTCCAAATGCACACTTGTGTTTATACATTATTTTCGGAATTTCTCTAATAAAGTCGATCAAATAAGGTTTTTAATCGATAATGGTGGGTGTCCTTTCTGTACTACATAACATTAACTTTTCCTTTCTAATAATTGAGTAATTTTATATAATTATGGTTTGTTGCCAGTAGATGCGTGCGCGAGTATAGATGAGACATGTTTATACATAATTCGAATGTTTAATAAACATTCAAATAAGTTTATATATTCTTTTTTTGAGGGAATTATAAGTTTATATCTTTCGCGGACTACATGTTTCGCTGATAATGTACTAATTATTATTAATCTTGTTTTTATTCATTTCTTACTTAAAAAGGGGGCATATTCGTTATAGATGTGAAATAAAGTAGTCATATTTAAATCTTTTACTTCACTGCACAACTAATCATACAATAGTAACTAGCTCAATATAGTTCTTTTGGTTCCATAACGGACACATAATTTGAAGTCAGGTAGGAGTGAAGCGTCTTGTCATTTAAGTTGCTCTTCTTAACTAGTTCCATACGTGTACATTTGATTATCAACTACGAATAAAAAGATATTGATACGAGTAAATAACTAGATCTCAAGTTTATAGATCATACTTCCTCCGTCCACGAGATAGTTGCCACTTTTACCTTTTAAGTTTGTCCACGAAATGATTGTCACTTTTACTACTTCACTCACATTTATTGTGAGACATTTACTCCACTCACAATAACACTCACTATAATTCACTACTACCTACCATTTTTTTAAAATCTGTGTCGTTCAGAATGTGGCAATCATTTCGTGAACAGAGTCATTTTTTTTCTTTTTCTTTTTTGCATGTTATCTCTCATTTGATTTGCAAATTATTGCACGAAGGAAGATATGCTCAGTGCACATCTCAAGTAAAGGTTATGATTACCGTCATATAAAAAAAACCAGGTCAAAATTAATAAAATAAAAATTGTAACCTAAAATAAACGTAAATCTTTTTTTGCGCAAAACATAATTAACTACCTGAACGACATTGATGCATCATGCATGCAGCCTTGACTAACATCCGATACGCTCAAGGACTATCCTTTGTTATTTTTTTTTTTTAAAGTTATTCCAAAATTTCTCATAATATTATAAAAAAACAATTCAAATAGTGGCATTAATTAATTAATTAATTTACAAAGTTTAATTTAATATTCGAGGAGAAGATGTAGGTGGCCCGCATCAGCCAGAGGTCCACTCCATGATCACATGCTAATGAAGAATTATACAGCCACAAAATCATTTTTTAATAACTGCAAATTCGTTGGAAAATGAAATATTTATACTTATATAACGTGGTTTAGGTAAATGAACGTATCTTCCCATACCTTACAAGAAAAGGAATTGCATAATTATTTTAGATGTATGTATCCAATAATAATCAACTAATTACGATGTCTACATTATTGTAGTTCCAAATGAATAATATATTGCACCGAATCAAATATCTCTTTTATTTTTATTTTTATTTTTATTTTTACTTTTATAAATTATTATTGTTTCTTATGTCCCAATCAATCATCGGCCATGTTTCTTTGTTTCTCGCCGTTTGCATCTGAATTGAGAATGCTGTGTCGTTAGAAATACATATTTGTATTCATAAATCTTATATAATGAACATGTATGTTATAATGTTTATTCATTTAGGCATAATCGTTCCTAAAGTAAATTCTTTGAGTTTAAAAACTGGTAAAATTTTGCATTATCAATCAATTTTTATTTATCAAAACTTTCGAACTGAAAAGTTGGGGAGGTTAAATATAGGTTCCATCCACAGGATATAGAATTGAGATTTTCAAAAAAATAAATAAATATCGGAAAAATAAAAATTGAAAAGATAATCATCCAAAAACATTGAAAAACGAAAAAAAATCAAAATTAAAACCAAGTGCAATTAGTGCATAGTACATTCAAACTAAATTTTATAGTTGAAATGTGCGTATGCATTGTTGTTTTTAGGAAAGTGAAGATGCATTGATAGTATGATACTTATTTCATGATTTTGTTCATGGCATATTCCTTTGAAGTAAGAGTTTAATGTAATTATGTTTTTAATAATACAATATTTCTCAATTGTAGACAGTTGAGACCGACGAGAAAAGTACTCCTCCATACAGAAAGAGCAGAATCTCTCTCTCTCTCTCTCTCTCTCTCTCTCTCTCTCTCTCTCTCTCTCTCTCTCTCTCTCTCTCTCTCTCTCTCTCTCTCTCTCTCTCTCGGTCTTAATGCATTTGTTTGGTTGTTAAGGGATGAGGCATAGCCATGAAAATACTATAAATCTAGGGGGGGCCTGGCCTGTCTACCAAAACCCTTGTCTAATTTCACCATTCATGGTTGCAAACCCTTCCACCTCTTCGACAATCGCACGAGCTTGTCGAAAACTCTTGTTTCTTTTCTAGTATCTTCTCATAATAATACAACTAGTATTCATAGATTGATAGAGAATTAGAGATAATATGACGTGTGTTATCATCCGATACACACACACACACACATACATTCACAGTTTATTTGAACAAGGTAGTAGGTACTATAATAAATAAATTTAAAAAAAGAAATTCATCTCAGATAGGTTAAATATAAAAAATAAAAATGATTTTATTATTATGAATTGAAATCCAAGAAGTTGGAAAATATTTTTCAGAATGATATTGGAGACGAATTAATCTAATAATTTATCATACAAATGACTCCAAAAAAAAAGGGAAATAAAATAAAAGTTTTTAACTAATTAATGATGTGGTAAAATACAAGTAATTAAAACTAAACATATACAAATGAAAGAAAATAAACGACAAGAATAGTGAAAGATATAAAAACAAACTAAAAAATAAAATAGAAAGAAAATCAACAAAAATCGTAAAAAAAGAAGAAGAAAAAAACTAAAAATCATCTAGGTTGAAGACAATGGATCCCGCCACAAAGGCGCGCTTTCTGAGCTAGTACTACTGTACTAGTTAGATGGATGAAATCATTTGTTCCCAACTTGTGTGTCTCTCTCATCCTCACATTTTACTATCAATTTCAGTATTTTAAAAATATTTATTTCAAAATAAAAATTTTGTACATTTAAGAAATCTTAATAATATAAGAATTTCAAACATAATATATATATATATATATATATATATGTACATTGAATTTTTTTTATTAATGAACTCAAATAATTAATTAAAAATTAAAAAATGTAAATTAAATAAATATCGGGACAGATGATCAACATAATGAAATATTATGAATTGAATTTAAAAAAGTATATGATAAAATTAAATACTCCGATAAATTATGGGACACGAATTGGCCATCCACTGTTAAGACGTACAATATGGATCTCTAGTGCTAATTAGGACTCTTCGTTGGTCCCAACAAATAAAGACCAAAGTTTTGGCTAGCTCAATTACTTTACCACCTAAATTAGTAACCAAACATTGAAGGAAATTTTATATTGTGAATATATTACAACTTCTTATATACTCTCTCCGATACATAAATTTGTCATGTTACTGTTCAATAGAGATTAAAAATGAGAGTAAAAAGATTGAAAGTGAGTAGACCTATAATTTTTGGAGGATTTTAAAAGGTTAGAAGTTTTCTTATTTGAAAGATGACAATATAAGTAAAATAACTAAATAAGGAAAAGATGACAATATGAGTGGATCGGAGGGAATAATACTATTAATATTTTACACTATCTCTGTCCACGAAATGGATGCTACGTTGTGGCCGACACGAGTTTTAAAAAAATGGTAGGTAGTAGTGAATTATAGTGAGTATCGTTGTGAGTGGAGTAAGGGTCCTACAATAAATATGAGTGGAGTAGCAAAAGTAGCAACCATTTCGTGGTCAAACTTAACTAGTAAAAGTGACAACTATTTTATGGATGGAGTATTAATAATATTCATATGATTGGTGGATAAAAGTGTTAATTTCCATTCATGTGACTGCGTTGTGGGATATCAAATGAGATCCTCTATTACCTCTTCATGTCACACGGAGTGAGAATAGAGGATTCAATCTGGTAAGATATGCATGAGTCACAACTCACAAGTCAAATCCCAATATCAAGAAGAAGAAAAAGAAACATAATCAATGCCCACATATAAAGAATCTGCGCTGAAATTAATCATTTAAAAAGAAAAAGAAGTTGTCGAATTGATCCCGTGGCCACATAAACTTTAGGGACCAAAATCCAAGTTGTCTTTTTATTTATATACTAAACTTTAGGTAGAGTAAGGCTATGTGCTAAGGAACCTTTCAACAATGAGCTTCAATGTTTCCTTATGTGTGACCAATGCCTATTCTACCTCAAAAGGGAAAATATTTATAATTCTTACATAAAATTAAGGATCGCAATGAGACTGGGATCTGAAACATAATTGAAAAAATATCCACAATGGATACTTTACATGCACATAATGAATATCTATAGATGCATTTATACGATCGCGTATTTTATAAATACACGTCCGTATAATATTGTATGTTCAAGTTGTTTCTTATTATTAGTTGGATTATTATGTTTCTAGCTTTTATGTAATGTCGTAGCTTTTGTCACGGATCTTTGAATTAATTTTTAATCAATATTTCTTTAGCTCAAACTTTTTCATAGTTCGTTACTTAAGTTTGAATTTGAACCCGACCAATTGTTTCTCCTTAAACTACTAAATATGATTGAGTTCATTGGAAGTTTATATTAGGTCATACCTAATTAATCACCCCGCGATCAAATAATTAAATTTGATCTAAAATAAAGAAATAAATAGTACTACTATTACTCTTAAATTAATAGACCACTGATAAATAATTATGGTACTGGGGCTATCTTCTTTATTAGAACCAACAAGATTAGATGACATCACAATTTGTGAAAATTGAGAGTGGGTTTTCAAAATCTGAAACCCTACATTAAATACACTATGCAATGTAAAATTGGAAATATGATTCACATTATTATCTCATAAGTTTATATTTGCAATGAACTATTTTTAAAATCATGTGAAAAATAAATGAAGTCCAAAGTATTTCGGATAATTGTCCTTAATAAAACATACTATTAGTATGATTTATTATTAATCATAATAAAATTATCATTTAGGATTTATTTTCTTGTAGTTAATAGCAACAAATGAGATTTGCGATTTATAATAGTGAAATCAAGATTGAAAAAAGGGGGCCCAGTTTGCTGAGAGGTTTTGATCGAAATGGGGCCTTCTGTCCCCTCCGATGTGGACTAAAATTGTACCTGGTCCTAAGCCTATCAAACTCTGCCACGTTTAGGGTTGTCGAATTAGTGCACGTGCTCTGTCGCGAGTGACTGTGATGGAACTGGCAGGAGTCATTTTTATTTAGTTAATGTAAGGATATATTTAGAGTTGAAATTCGAAATACCCAATATGGGGATAATGTATACTCCATATACCCATTAAGATAAATAACTACTTCACATACCTACTTGGCCCACAATTTTTACTTTTCAGATGTTTTTCCTCTCTCTTCACCCCATATTTGATCGAATTGAGTGAGAGATTCTCGAGGTTGTCAGTTTTTTGAGCCCATCTATTTTATATTTATTTATTTGATCGAATTTTACTCTTGTTAAACCCTAACCACAACACATGCAAAAAATAACGCATGAATTGCAGCCTACCTGTACAGTTTTTTCAGTGATTTAACCCCCCACCCACCTCTTGCCAGATTCTTCAATGAGAATCAATTTCCTCACGTAAAAAAATAAACGGTAAAAAACAAATTTATGCACCAATAAATTCTGAGTTCCAATACCAAATCTATACAGATGAATTGTTATACAGATTACTCAAAATTTCTCTGAAGCCTTCTTCTCCACAAATCCTCCCCTGTACTAATTTTTATCACTAAACCCTAAACCCTTAACACTAAACCCCTAATCCATGGCGTCAATATCGGGTTCAAAATCAAAAGTTAGAGGAAAAAAATCGAAGAATGAAGAGGAAGGTTTAACTGAAGTCCAGCAACAACATTTACAAGAGGTAAAATCCTTACAGTTCGACTAAATAGTATACATGTCGATAGAATAAATTTTTAAATATTACACGGCCTGTATAGTTTTTGTCTCGATCTTTATAGTTTTTGTTAACACTAATATTATTATAAATAATTTAGACACATAATAGATTAGTGTTTTTAGATATTTCTATGCTTTATGATTTTTATTATGCTAATTAGTTGTATGTTGATATAATTAGTTAGTATAATGTAAATTAATCGAATAATTAATATACTTACACTAGTTTAGTACCATAAGTAATGTTAATCATAATATAGGAAGAAAAAAAAGTATACAGGTCGGTTAAAAACCATAAAGGTCGGGTTCTTTTTTATACCGCCTGTACATTTTTTTTTCGATCTTTATAGTTTTTTTTTACACAAATATTATTTTATTTTCGATCTTTAGATATCCATGTGCCTTTATGATTTTGATTATGGTAATTTGTGGCATGTTGATATAGTTAGTTAGTTTAATATTAATTAATCGAATAATTAATATAATTACTCTAGTTTAATACCATAAGTTATATTAATCATAATATAGGAATAATTTAGAGCGAAATCCTTTATAAAACAAAGTATACAGGTCGCCTAAACAGTGTACAGGTCGGGTTCGTTTTTTTGTCGATCTTTATAGTTTTTTTTGTCGATCTTTATAGTTTTTTTTAAATAAATATTATTGTGATTAATTTAGACACATAATAGACTTGTACTTTAGATAACCATGTGCCTTTATGATTTATATTATGGTAATTTGTTGCATGTCGATATAGTTAGTTAGTTTAATTTTAATTAATCGAAAAATTAATATTATATCTATATTTAAATACCATAAATTATGTTAATCATAATATAGGAAAACTTAGATCGAAATCCTTTATAAACGAAATTATACAGGCCGTATAAAAACAATACAGGTCGTGTGAGATGTTTTCCCGACCTGTATAGTTTTTTTGCGACCTGTATAGTTTTTGCTTTAATTCTGATTACATATTTAATTTTTATTTAATTAATTTCTTAAGTTTATTAAATATGCATGTATAATCCGGGCTGTACAGAATATATTCCATGTGTATATAATATTTTTGTAATTATGTTTTTTAATTTTTTTTAGTTCTGTTTTGTAATTGATAATTGCTTTTATTTGTGTTTCAGCATGGTTGATGTTGGCTGCGTAAGACCTTGCAAGAAGTGACGTGTACAGTGAACACGTACAACAAGCTCAGCATGTTGGCATTGATAGAGAAACGACTGTTTGAAGTCGGGGGTGCAGAGCTTGTTCAAACATTCGCTGTGGGTGCTTTTGGCCATTTTTTCAGAATGTATCAGGGTAAAGCGTGTGCGAAAGCGCTTCATATGGTCGTGGCTAGAGAGGTGAAAGTGGCCGGTGCTGATCCGATGGATCTGTGGTTCCGTATTGGTGATAGAAATTTGAGGTTTTCACCCCGTGAGTACGCTCTTATTTCGGGACTTATGTTTGAAGCGTCTGCATTTGATCCACACGGTGCAGATTTGTCGACGGAGAATGTGGAAGCATGTCGGGCCTTTGCTGGTGACGTCCGAATATTCAAGGACGTGTTGGATGATTTTTTGAAAGTGGATGGTTTAGAAGCACATTTATATCTTCGAGTAGCCCATGTGCTGGTCGCACAAGCAGTGTTATTAGGTTGCGACGTTAGAGGCAAGATACAGTCGTGGCTTTGGGTATTATCGGATGATCTCAACCGATGGAACCAATTTCCTTGGGGCGGCTATTCATACAAAGTGTTGAAGAACTATGTCTCGGCGGCACCGAGCCACAAATCTGTTTTTGAAAAGAATTTGAGGTATAACATTTACGGGCCGGTTTGGGCACTGCAGATGTGGATGAACGAGGCTATACCTTATTAGTCAGCAATTACTGCGAAGAAAGTGGACGAATATGCTCTTCCTCGTTGTCTGAGATGGACGCTGGATCAGGCTTTGCAGCGCAATTTGGATGGGGCTTTTGTCGATGGGGTGAATTGCCGAGTTTCCCTGCACCCTGAAGAACAAGAAGAAGGGATGTGGTACTGGTTCTCTTTGGTTAATGCTGAAAACCCCCTCGCGGTGAATTATGTGAGGCCCGTCAACCAACTATCCGAGGGTGAACAGCCTGAACGTCGTGCCCCAGTTCAGCGGCTTTCTAATGACCCTCCAGTGTCAGAGCCTAGCGTCGAGCCGAGTGTTTATGAGCTGAGAAACAAGTTCATGGAGGAATTGCGAGGCCTCGTCAGAAGTGAATTGACTACACAGTGGAGAGAGGTGTTTTTTTCCGGAGATCAAGTCTTTTTTCACAGACTTGTTTAAGAAGAAGAGTAGCCGACGTTCTAGCCCGAGTGGACCTGTACCACCACCGCTCAGTGCCTCAGCCCGCGAGAGTCCAGTTCACCAACCACAACAACCCTTTGCGCCAGCCCGTCATTCAGCGCCGCCGCTTCAAGGCACAAGCCCCGAATGGCTTAGAATGGGTGGCCCTCAGTATGCTTATCAACCAGATGATCCTCAGCCCATTCCGGCGACACCCGTAGCTGTTCGGATTCCTGATGAGAACCCTCAGGATGTGTTGTACAATCCCGCTGCATATGCTGATTTTGCTAAGAAGTCGTTCGGGCAGACACGACCGGATGAGCCAGGAACAGGGAAGAGCACCGCCGCTGAAAGCTCACGCCGAGACACGAGTCTACTTCAGCAAGATCAGGAAGTTCCTCCTCTCGATCTTCACGACGAAGACAAATGGAGCAGATACGACATGTTTTTAAACAACAGAGACTCGTACGTGTATGTGGGAGCTTTGACATGCAGCGATAGCTACTTTCGCCGGATTGAAAACCCGAAGGCTGACATGGATCATCCAGTAAGATTCTAAACTTTAAAGTTGGTACAGGGTATCATTAGTTTTACGATATTATATTAAATAATTTTTTTTGGTGTTTATTCTCAGGTTTTCGTCTTTGCGGTCCAATTGTTGCAACAACGTTTGAAGGAACGTGTGCACATCATGGACCACATTCATGAGGCTAACACTGTCCTTTTGAACGTCGACTTCTTCGTAAGCAAGCTTTTATATTAAAATTATTATTTTTATTTGTAATCCATTACATCTACTAATATTTTTCGTGTTTAGACGACATTCGTGCACCAACTTAACAAAATGGAGAGGTCGACCAGCTTGAGAGCGAGCATCACAATACCACTTGATGTAGGTGTTAATGTCAAAAGTTGGCGGTAGGCTGACACGGTAAAAAATCACTGCATACAAAAATTGAAGTTATCATTTACATTATTTTTAATATTCTAATTATTTGTAATATTCTGATTATTACTTACAGATAATAATTCCAGTACTGGTCAGTCAGCATTATTTTGTTCTCCGCATCAACATGGGTCAGTGGGTGATGGATGTGTTCCACTCAAAGTCGCACTTAGAAGATGCTTGGAGACATCGAGTAGACACACTGAAACCGTTTGCTCGTAAGTTCTGGACGATCCTGGACAATGGAGGCTATTGGCTGACCCAGAGAAAACCGAAGGCCAAAAACAGGAGTGACAGTCTGGCTATACGGGTTCCGCATAGGGCTTCTCAGCGCGACCCGCTCACACAATTTAGACAAGACGACAGTCACAGTTGCGGTCCATTTGCGCTCATGGCCATCGAAAGAATGATCAGTGGAGCCTCGAGTATCAGCTGGGGTAACCAACCAGCGAATGTCGAACTTTATAGGAGGAAAATTGCTCGTGACATTTTGTGCAACGCTGGCCAAATCCGGGAATAATATTATTATTTGTATTTATGTGCAAGGCTGTCGAACTTTAGAGAATTTTATTTTTTAATTGTTTAGTATTATTATCGTATTTCATGGTAATAATAATAATAATAATAATAATAATAATAATAATAATAATAACTGTAATAATAATAATAATAAACATGGTAATAATAATAATAATAATAATAATAACTGTAATAATAATAATAATAAACATGGTAATAATAATAATAATAATAATAATAACTGTAATAATAATAATAATAATAATAATAATAATAAACATGGTAATAATAATAATAATAATAATAATAATAATAATAATAATAATAATAATAATAATAATAATAATCACCGGCCTAAGACAGTACTTGAATGCAACGATACAAGCTGACAACGCCACAAAACAGTGTTCGAATCGGAAATCATCAGGGCTGAAACTGTAGTCAACAATCGAACCTGGATTCTCTTTCTGGAGCATGTAGAGATACTGAGGAACCATCTTAAACGAATCGACATATCCACCATACAGCATCTCCAGGGCCTTGTTCCGTGCTCGCAGACACACATTGTAATTTGCAGCCACGCCATATTCCCGCATAAGACTTGCCATAATCATCTTCGGTGTGATGATTTCTTTCTGATTTTTCATGCCTTTCGCAAAATGAGCTGCAATCACACTAGATTCGACCTTCCTCTCCATTAGAGGATGGTTGATATTGGTTGTGTAAGTATGCGTCGGTTTGAATAGGTGAATATACCAATAGTTGCCCTCTCTCCTTCCGCGCAATTCGAAAGGACACACATCTCGAAACTTGCATTTGTAAGTAACACGCTCTGAATCTGATCAATCTGTACAAAACTCAGCTCGTTGTTCCAAGTGCCACAACCCAACTGCAAGCCTCAACTGCTCTTTGTCTTTAAATAGGGAGATCATACTCAAAGGACCCTCAGGCATGTTATCTAGAACAGTTTCAACAAGAGAAGAAGCAGGTTCCAGTGGAATCATGGGAACTAACCAGTTTTGTAGGTCGGCCGCTTCAGAGGCGAGCTCCGTCTCCTCGTCAACAAGGGGTGTACGACTTTTCTGCATCAGCATTGCCAGGAGCTTGTTCACACCGCCTTGAGTATGCACCCAATTAACAAATTCAGCAAGAGTTCCAATTTGCAGAGTGGCTGTCTGTTCCTCTTCGTCATCAGTGTCGTCAGACTCAGATTCAGCAGAATATTCTTCTTCATCATCATCATCATCATCCTCCACGACAGTGGCATAGGATTGCACAGGCTGTGGCTGCAGCCCCGGCGCTTGTGATTGCCCCTGAGCAATGACAATCGCTGCACTTTCAGAACCCATTTGCGTCTCGCCAAGCCAATTGCATGAAGCCATACGTGCGAGGGAATCGTCGTACTGCGAGTATTGAGACGGATACACATCATCATAGACAAATTGCGAAGAAGCATTCAAATCAAAGCTAGGTCTATACACTGAATCACTAATATACAACGTAGGCTCAGACTCAGTACCACACAATCGACGAAGTTGATCATCATTACTCAATTTAAATTTTTCGACGCCGAATTGAGACGTTGAAAAATAGAATATTTCAAAATTTTCACTTAACGATCTAGACATCATTATGAAATTTATTTGTTCTTTAATGTTGGAAAAACTTATCATATCCAACGGAGGATAGAATGTGCGCTCTTCTCCGCCATTATAAACAAAATCGTCCCAAACGCCGTTGAATTTAACGCGGAACATCTTGCATTCCATCTGCCACAACAAAACCAAAATTTAATAATTAAATATACATAAATAAAACTAAATTATTTTATTAAAAAATTCAATTCTGTACAGATCTAAAAATAATTATACAGGTCTAATAAAACTAATTCCGGACCTGTATAGTTTTTTTTAGATCTGTACACTTTTTAAGTTTTTACAAATATTTAATTAATATTTTAAACACTCCAATTTGTAAATTTAAATGAATTTACCCTCTTTTGAAGAAATGCATATGTATGGGATTTCGAATTTAGAGTGTATTCATGTAAAATACATATATTAATGTTATAAAAAGAACATAAAACATAAATATATAAATAAATAATATAATAAAAAAAAAATTATACAGATCTCATAAAAACTATGCAGATGGCTTTAACAAACTTTCGATCTTTACAGTTTTTTCTCGATCTTTACAATTTTAAATTTATTCAACAATTAAAGTAAATTTTAAATACTTACATTTGGAGAAGAAAATTGCAAAATCAATGTTAGTTCTCTTCTACCTTGGATTCAACTCGTTTGAAAGATGCCTAATTGATATTTCTGTAAAATACAAACAATAATGTTATAAAAACTATATAACAAAACATAAATATATAAATAAATAATATAATTAAAAAAAAATTATACAGATCTTATAAAAACTATACAGATGGCTTTAACAAACTTTCGATCTTTACAGTTTTTTCTCGATCTGTACAATTTTTTTTTATTCAACAATTAAAGTAAATTTTAAATACTTACATTTGGAGAAGAAAATTGCAAAATCAATGTTAGTTCTCTTCTACCTTGGATTCAACTCGTTTGAAAGATGCCTAATTGATATTTCTGTAAAATACAAACAATAATGTTATAAAAACTATATAACAAAACATAAATATATAAATAAATAATATAATTAAAAAAAATTATACAGATCTTATAAAAACTATACAGATGGCTTTAACAAACTTTCGATCTTTACAGTTTTTTCTCGATCTTTACAATTTTTTTTTTAAATAATAAAAATTTGTATCATGCTCACCTGACTTTGAAAAACGGTAATGACTACTATAACTCTTCGATCTAATATTCGCTCAAGTTTTCTCTCTATTTTTTTCGTTCTTATGTTTGCATACAGCTCTTTCGAACTATGAATCTTATATAGGCTGAAAAATTCCAATTCAATAATGCATTCAATTCTATATCTACCCGCATGCAAAATTACTGTTAAAATTGGTACAATTTTTGCATGCATGCCAATTTTAATAGGCTTTATTCACGTGAAACTTACACATTGCATGCATGCACTCAAATAAATTTTGGCCTTATTCAAAAAGTTGACTGACTAATGAGATTGGCTGCATGATTGTACCACAATTGAATAAAAAAATGACTTAAACAAATGGTGGAAAGTACACTTTGTGGGCCAAGTGGGTATATGAGATAGTAAATTATCTTAGTGGGTATTGAGAGTACATGTTATCCTCAAAGTGGGTATGTATGATGATTTTCTCATATATTTATGGGAAAATTAATTTGTATTACTCCTTCCGTTCGCGAAAACAAGTTCCATTGTGTGCTGGGCACGGAGATTAAGAAAGCTGATAAAGTTGTTGTGAGTGGAGTTAATGTCCCATTTATTGAGAGTGGAAGAAGTGGATTGAAAGTTAAAATTGTTGTGAGTGGAATAAGAGTCCCACTTGTTGTGGGTGAAAAAGATAAAATAGAGTTAAAATTATTATGAGTGGAATAAGGGTCCCACATATTGTGAGTGGAAAAAGTTAAATGAGAGTGGAAGTTGTTGTGGGTCCCACTTGATGTGAGTGGAAAAAGGTAAGTAGGACTTGTTTTGGTGAACAAAAAAAAGAGGGCAAGTAGGAATTGTTTTCGCGAACGGAGGGAGTAGTACGTATTTCGTATGTATTTCACGACTTAAATTAAAATTCATGTTGGACTACAATTCAGTTCAGAGAGTTGTCGTTATTTTTTTTTGGAAATATTCTTTAATATTTTAAAAGATAAATTATGCATATATAAATTCAGCTGATTAATTGCCACATTTTATATTCTACTTTTAATTTCAAGGAGTCATTTTGGTAGTAATCGTATGCCGCACACAATCATATTTTTCTAAAAAATATTCTTGTTCTATGTTTATTTATGCAGTCTCTTGAATGATTTAAAAATAGTCTCACAGTTTTTTTTGCAAATTAAACGAAATAAAAATGAGCTTAGAAAAACAATGACAACTATTTTGGTATGACAACTAATTTGAGTATAGACCAATTGCATGTTCGCTCTACTTTATACAAGATCATCTCAAAAGCTTTGGCAAACGGGATTCAGTTTGTTCTCAATCAGCTTATTAGTGTGAATCAAGCTGCATTTGTCAAAGGCAGGTCCATATTTGATAATATCCTTCTAAACCATGAATTGATCAAAGGATATACTAGAAAGGGTATTTCTCCATGATGCATGGTCAAGATAGATATCCAAAAGGCCTACGATTCTGTAGAGTGGCCTTTCTTAAAATTCTTGATGTTAGAAATGGGGTTTCCACAACATTTTGTGCAGTGGATAATGGCTTGTTTGTCAAGTGTGTCATATGTTGTCAGTGTAAATGGAGAATTCACTACTCCATTTCAAGCTAGGAGAGGCTTAAGACAAGGTGATCCAATCTCACCATATTTATTTGTGATTTGCATGGAGTACCTCCACAGGAGTCTGATTGAGTTGAGGGATATTAAAGAGTTTAAGTTTCACCCGAGGTGCAGAAAATTTGAGCTCATTCAGTTGAGCTTTGCAGATGACTTGCTACTGTTTTCAAAAGGAGAGATTAGATCTTTAAGACAGTTAATGAGAATTTTTGAGAGCTTCTCAGCAACCTCAGGCCTTAAAGCGAATCAATCTAAAAATAATATTTACTTTGGAGGGGTATCTCAAAAAGCTCAGGAAGAAATTTTGAGTGAGTTGAGAATGGTAAAAGGTGAGCTACCTTTCCGTTACTTGGATGTTCCTCTATCCTCTAAGAAGCTCTCGATCATGCAATGTCAACCACTAATTAAGAGGATTCTGGAAAGGGTGGACTGATGGTCATCTAAATTATTGTCCTATGCAGGAAGGATCCAACTCATAAAGTCTGTAATCTTTGGAATGCAAGCTTTTTGGTGCGAAGTTTTTATTATTCCTCAGAAGGTGATCAAGCTGATCCAAGCTGCTTGTAGGACTTTCTTGTGGACTGGCAGATCAGGGGTATCCAAGCGTGCATTAGTGGCGTGGGATCAGATTCAACTCCCCAAAGCAGCAGGAGGATGGGGACTAGCTAATATGAAAATCTGGAACAAAGCAGCCATTTGCAAGCTACTATGGTGCTTGTCACAAAAGAAGGATAGGATTTGGGTGCAATGGATACACGGATATTACATAAAACGGTAGGACTTACTATCCATGCCAGTGCCACAACAAGCCTTATGGGTTATAAGAAAGATCTTAGAAGCTAGAGAAGATATGAGACAATCTGGAGAAGGTATCAATATGCTATCTCAACCCCTCTTCTCCATTCAAAAAATGTATATAGTGTTGTGGGGAGATGTACAATCTGTGGGATGGAATAAACTTATTTGCTGTAATCCATCGCCGCCAAAGAGTATATTTATTACATGGTTGACAATGCTTGGGAAGCTTGTCACTTGTGATAATTTGGCAAAGATTGGAGTGGTAGTAGATTCTCGTTGCTGCTTATGTGGTGAAGCAGATGAGAATATTGCACATCTCTTCTTTCAGTGTTCCTTCTCCTCTAGCATATGGAACGGGATGAAGAGTTGGGGAGGAATATCAAGACAGACGGCTAGTTGGGATCAGGAGAAGGAGTTCCTCTCGTTGCAATGTCGATCGAAAACGATAAAGCAACAATTTTACAGATTGATCTTCTCAATGGTGATTTATGCAGTGTGGAAGGAGAGAAACTCAAGGAAATTTCGAAGGCAGACCATGTCGAGGGAGGAGATTATCAAACTTTGAGGAGCAAGTGATTTGGAGATGTACAACTCTCCCAAAGCTAGCTAGGGTGTTAGAAAATTTACATTAGTTTGCTGCATGGTATGTACGTGTTATTATGTGTAGTCTTTGTTCGGTTTGTATTCTCTATTACTGGTAATAAAAAAAATTATTTACCAAAAAAAAGAAAACATGAAAATATCAAATTCCAACTTAAAAGATAAAAATGAACTGTGTTGATGGTGAAAATAGATTTTTGTTTTTTATACAAAAAAGGTTGATTCAAGTCATGAACGTTAAGCTCCACGAGTAATTAAAACTTGAAATATACTTGTCAAGTATACATGTAATTATAAAGATATGACACAGAGTTATAATTTTTATTCATTAACAAACTTGCATAATATTAAAAAGAATACTGTAATGGTTAGTATAAAATTATCGAAGTCTTTATCTTATTCCATGTTTAATAGCAAATGACTTACTCCAGTTAGTTATGTGAATTTCTTAAATAATAAAATTACGAAAGAGGCAATAAAATTGCAGACCAACTGCAATAGCAATGGTGACAGAAAAGCTGTGTTATTGAGTTTAACGATTAATTTATCAATATTTTCACAGAAAAATTAAGACATATTTTTCCACAAAAAAAGAAATTGATGGCCGACATCACAATCCATGTGGTTGGCCCATGTAGATCTTTTCATTGTTTGTGATCCTTTTTCTTTTTCTTTTTCTTTTTGTTTTTCTATCCTCAAAGGAAAAAAAGCAAACTATACAAAGTTGATTAAATAGTTGGAAAAGGCAGATTCTTTTTAATTTGGTTGTAATTTATAAGCCGCGAGCATCAACGGAAATACTCCTACGAGTTATTAACCACCACAAATGTCCAATAATAAATTTTCAACCAAATCGGATGCCAACATGAGTTTTACATATAAAACGATGTCATTTCGTTCCACAAAATGGCTTAGAGGCGAGGATAAAAGTACATATGTTGATCAGAAAATTGTTTTTCTTGGCCGATCCGATCGAGGATAAAAATATAGCCATTTTTTGGATTTACAAGTATTACTCTTTTTGTCTCTTTCTTGATTCATTTTTATATATTTCGAGCTACTAGACTCTCTCTCCGTGACATAAATATATAGTAGTAATTTGTTTGAATTTGAATAAATTGGGAAGAATGAAAAGTGCCAAAAAGCACGGAGATGGATGCCAATGCCAATTATTCCTACAAACAAGGAAAAATAATACTCCTAGTTTCTTTTGGGAAAAATATTCATACAAATACTATCAAGGGAATAGAAAGAGATTTTGCGCGAATAAAGGAAAAAAAAAAAGAAAAGAAGGGAAAATCGTACCGTAGGACTAGTAGTAATATGATGATACGATCGTACGGTTGGGATCATTTGATTATGTACTCACGTTATGTAACTAACTGTAGGGAATTGCTCATAGTTGGTACCAAAAACTGTTGTGCCCTATAGTAGTTTTAATACGGACATTTTTTAGCTTTGACTGAAGTTGATGTGCCCTATACATTAAAAAGAGGAGGTCTCCCATGCGACTTCCCATTTGCTGTATGACCGGGTCCGGGTCGGGTCGACCCGGTCAATCCGAGTTTGACCCGTTGATTCGGTCAATTTTTTTTTTTTTAATTTCAGTTTTTTTTTGTCTCTGCATTCGGCTCCTATTTTACGGCTTCGCCTTCGTTCCGATTACAAATATAAGGATAATCGGCGGGCAACAATTTGAACTTTTTCGGCTCGCTTCGAGGCCTTCGGCTCCCCTCGCTCGAATCTTGACCAAAGAAGAAGCGGGAAATAAAAAAACGAAGAGGCAAACAAAAAAAAAGTGAAAAAGTAGATTTAAAAAAAAAATTAAATTAAAATCTGAAAAAAGAAAAATTCAAACTGAAAACAGAAAAGAAAAACAAGAAGATTAAAAAAAATCGGAAAAAAATAAAAAAAATAAAATAAAATCTGAGCGCGTGCACCCCACACGCCGCGCGTGGGTCAGGCGCGTGCGCCCCACGCGCTGTCGCATGGGTGCGACCGGTCGCACGCAAGTTTTTGTGTAGTAAAAATACTTCTTTTATTGAGTGACCAAGTAATTTTTAGGAAACGATAAATGAGAGATGAATTACTCTAGGAGATTCTAATCTGACAGGTTCACTTAACACTTTCTAATTATTTGTCTTTCGATGTGGAATAATTATCCTATTTAAGACAATTATATTTTTTGTTTGATAAGCTCCTATTTAAAACACTGCTTTATTTTAGAAAAGGAAATTTAAAATCAAGAAGACTCCATGTTTTTATGTTTAAAGATAAAGAGACCTTTTTATTCAATGATATTCGGACACACTATGATCAGCCACACGCGATTAAAATAGTATTATAAGTTTTGAAAATGAAAATATACCATAATTGGGAAGCATAAACCCTAGGGAGAAAATCTAATTATTTCCATTTTTACAGTCAACTTTCATTTTTCACGCGTGTGGCTGACCACAGTGTGTCCGAATATCATTACTCTAAAATAAATTATTAGGAAAAACTTTACAATCTCTCTCTCTCTCAATTTTTATCTGGACATATCTTCATGCATGTTGTTTTCCTTTTATAGTCTACTTTATGAAAATAAATGAAACATGTAACAGCAAAAAAAAAAAAAAACACATATTTAGGTTTAAAATTTTTATAGTACTGGAGTTTTACCTCTTCTAGCTTGTCTTCGTCTCATATATGGATAGTTAATACTATATGATATCCATGTTGTCGTAAATCATTAATTGGAAGCATATTAGTATTTTTTTATTTTTTATTTTTTTATGTCGTGGAAACCCCCAACCGCTATCTTCGGTACGTAAATCACACATTTCAAGTACAAGTCTAACATTATGAGATTCAAACATGAGACCTTTCAATCTCAACCGTCCATTTTTACCACTATAAGACTATGCGTATCGCGGATCGAGCAGGGGGTGGCTCGAGCACCCCGCGTGGCAGGCGACGCCAGCTCGAGCCGTGCCCGAGCGCTGCTCGAGTCCGGCGCGTGGCCTCGACGCGCGGCGGAAATCAAATATATATATATATATAAGCGCGTGCATCGCACGCGCCTAACGTAATTTTTTTTTAAATTTCGACCGTTCAACGGCTAATGGCTGATTTTTACTTTTTTATTTTTATTTTTTTTTCCCTCTACTATAAATATACCCTCAATCCTCATTCTTCTCACACTATTTTATCATCCTCTTTCTCTCTCAAATTCAACTAAAAAAAAATGTCTTCATCTTCGTTGAGTTTTTCATCTTCGTCGGTGGAATATGTCGAGGGCGGCACCAACGACGAGGTAATGGAGATGTTGGCGGACGCGGATCGCTACATACGTGCACACCTAGCGGAGCAGAAAAAGAAGAAGAAGAGGGCGCGGGGGTTTGTCGACCGCGACCGAGAAGCAGCGTGTGCGCTCCTACACGCCGACTACTTCGCCGACAACCCCACCTACGGCGAGCACTTTTTCCAACGCCGTTTCCGGATGCATAAGTATCTGTTCTTGCGCATCTGCAGCACGTTGGAGGAAAACGTCCACTTCTTCACGCATCAACAAGATGCACTCGGGCGTTAGGGGCTGACGTCGGTGCAAAAATGCACGATGGCGGTGCATCAACTGGCCACCGGTGGTGCTGCGGACGCCTTCGACGAGTACCTGAAGATTGGCGATAGCACGGGCCGACAGTGCCTCAAAAAAATTTGCCGGACAATCATCGACCTCTTCGGCGAGCGGTACTTGAGGAAGCCCAACGCTGCCGACACTGCACGTCTGCTCCAAATGCAGGAGGAGCGGCATGGGTTTCCGGGGATGCTAGGGAGCCTGGATTGCATGCACTAGACTTGGAGGAACTGCCTAAAAAGGGTGGGCGGGTGTCCACACTCGCGGCGATCAAGGCGTGCCTACCTTGATCTTGGAGGCGGTGGCGTCACAGGATTTGTGGATCTGACATGCCTTTTTTGGGTGTGCCGGCTCCAACAACGACATCAACGTCCTCAATCAATCGGCCTTGTTCACCGACGTGCTTGAGGATAGAGCTCCACCGTGCAAGTTCACCGTCAACGGAAACCGCTAAGACAAAGGGTACTACTTGACCGACGGGATCTACCCTTCTTGGGCAACACTGATCAAAGCACCGAGGGTTGAAACTGACGAAAAGACGGCGATGTTCAAGAGAATGCAGGAGGCGGCGAGAAAGGACATAGAGCGGGCCTTTGGAGTGCTTCAAGCCCGATGGGGAATAATACGCGCTCCGGGTCGGTGCTGGTACAAGAAGCATCTCCGAGACATTATGTTCGCGTGCATTATTTTGCACAACATGATCATCGAAGACGAGCGGGAAGATGTGGAGAATTGGAGAGACGACTCCGATTCTCCGTCCACTAGCGGGATATCCCGGAGGCACTGTCTGATCGCCTTTAGGACCTATCTCGCTCGGGAAACCGACTTGAGAGATCAACGGAAGCACACCCGACTTACCAATGATCTCATCGAGCACGTTTACCAGAAATTTGGACCTCTACGGGAGTAGTCGACCATTTTTAATTAGTGTAATTTTATTTAAATAATGTAATGTTTTTTTATTTTAATTAATGTAAAATTTTATTTTATTTGAATTAATGTAATGTTTAATGTTTATTTTCTCATAAATGGAAATTTATGAATTAATTAAATAAATGAAAATGGAGGATTGTTTAATATTAAAGATAGAGCACCCTTAAAGCACCTTTGCGATGCAGGGGTAGAGGTCTCTAAGGGTGCTCTAGTGCTAGAGCACCCCTTAGAGCACTCTGAAGGTGCTCTAAGGGTTGCAGATAGTCTAAGCCATCTTTAAGGGGACTTTAAAACAAAAAAAATAACTTTTTACTATGTACTCCCTCCATCCAATTTTAAATGCCCCGTTTGGCCTAAAAAAAATGTCCAAACTTAATTGCTCCATTTGGACAAATTGACCCATATACCCTCATTCATTCATCCTATTTTCTACCTTTTTTCACTATGGGTCCACCATTAACCTACTTTATTCCACTTTATTATTACCTTTTTTTATCATGGACCCAATACTAATAACCTTTATTCACCAACTATTATTTTTTTATTTCACCAACTACACTTTTTCATCATTTCTTAAATTTCGTGCCCACCCTCAAACGAGGCATTTAAACTTGGAAAGTTAAAATGTGAGTCGTTGAGTACTCTTCACAACTATAAAGTTAAAATGAGACTACCATAGATAAAAAAACATGAGAACAAAATGATTATTAAATAAATACCCTCTTGGTACTGTAACTGCAAGTCTGTAAACGATGGTGATTTATACAATATTTTATTAATCGAGCTTTGAGCATGATGATGCGATATTGTCATTCCCTTATAATTATTACTCTTTCCGTCCATTTAAGATGATCGGTTTTCATTTTAAAATTTCTCAATTTGAGATGACACAAAATCAATTTAGAAATAATTCTCTCTTTAAAAACTGTAAATCCTACTGCCACTTTAATTACTTTATAACCAGTTAGTACACCTTATTATTATTATTATTGATTATTTTTCTTAAATAAATTATAATATCACGTCTCAATTCATTTATTGATTTAGTTCAATCACAGACTTGATTTTGTACAAGGAGGGGACTATTTGATGGTGCACTTTCTTTTTTTTTTTTTACTTGCGCACCAATTGATACTTTCTCACTACTAGAGAATAAATGAACGGATCAAATATTATCTCACTCTCAAAAGAGAAAATATACAAAATATATCCTTAATGGAATCAAATTGTTCTGATTAATATGGCTTGATAAGAATTAGTGCTACCTTTTCCAAAATCAAGTGCCAAAATGACTTTGAACGTGTCCAATCACTCCCAAGTCCCAACTCTCTCTCGATCGCCTGCTTTTTTTTTTTTTTTTTTTTTTTTTTAAGTTAATCACAATCCTCTATTCTAAAAGGATGTTATGTTTCTTGCATTTTCGTATCTTTTTTTTTTTTTTTCATATCTTGTATTTTTATCTACGCACATGCATGATATGTATGGATAAAAAAAAAATTAAAATTAAATTGAGAAAGTAACAAAAGATCGAAACTGATATATATTCCTACACAGTTTTATCACTCAATCTAAGTCCACACACAAAGAGATGGTGGGATTTTTGTGAAGTGGAATGCCAATATGTGCCACACAAGTTTATACCTGAAATGATTGATAGAAAGAAAGCCACACACACACACACACACTAGTATGTTTTTGGATTGGCATTCACGATTAATTGATTATGGATGAGCCAAATTTCATTAAATGCAAATGAAATTTTGCCAACTCAATGTTTTCTCCCTCATGGGATCCCACAAGCCAGCTATAAATACAGAAGTCTTGCAATTATTGACCCCCATCCCACCCCCCAAGTAGGGTACCTTTGAATTTTAGGTGTCTTAATGTTCAACTTGGAGGACATTATATATCTTGATTCTTGATTAAGGCTCTGAAAAGGACAATTCTGTCATTATTCTTTCAACCCAAGCTTTAGGTTTCTAATTGACAATTAGTTTTGTCTCTATGTTTTTGCTTGTTCCTAACACTATGTTCGGTTTATTAATTGTCGTGTGTGGAGCTGCAAACACAAGTTGAGAGCGATCATCTTGCACCTCTCATTTAAATTTCGGATCTAATTTAGTTATAGGCGAGAAAAAGGATAAATTTTGAAAAAAGTTGGTATTTATTTTAATTTGTTGTGAGATCAAGTTGGTAATATTAGTGTTTGAGAATAATATGGATGGATAATAGTGTGGACCTTCTTGCATGGAGAGGAGCGATGAATGAGGCGCAGCATGACCAATTTAATGATTTATCATGGAGAATCTCACAATTGAACGGGTTTTAATAGTGTGGGAAAATATCCCTATCTTATTATGAATTTGAAATGATTACTATTTATAAATTATTATAATGAGTGACCGACCACTTGGGATTTTGAAACACAAATCTCTCTCTCTCTCTCTCTCTCTCTCTCTCTCTCTCTCTCTCTCTCAAGTAAAGCACATAAGTCGTAACCAAACTAGAGTGTTATGGCGGCCAAATATGGCCTAGAGTGGTTTTCTTCCTGGTATTCAAATTCTTGCAACTTGCAAGCATCAAGTTTCATCATAGAAACTTACCAAATTCAACGATCTTCAAAAGAGAAGTGATACAAAACATTTGGTTTAATAAAACTGAGCTTCTTACAATCAGTTTCGAATCATATACCCAGCAATTTCAGTTTGATGTAACAGTTGATTGCTCACCAAAGAATTTCATAATTTTGTGGACTACAATTATTCATTTTATGAAATATGTGAGAGAGTGTTCGTTATTCAAAAGGAGCATTATTTGAGTTGAACATTCTCACTTTATTCTTTTTCCTCTCAACTTTTGATCGTGCAAAATTCCATTATGGTCACTTCAAACTTAGCCTAACTTTGATTTTTGAACACATTTTTTTCGTGCATGAATTTGATGTCGTATGTATAGTTCATTGTATGATCCAACATTTGAGCAAAACTATTTTCTATATTCCATTAATCAAGCAATTCCACAAGTGCTTTTCGTTCAATTCCATTTAAAATTATTGCACGAGGAATAAGCAACGCAGACTTAACTAAAAAAAGTGACAATTATAATCCATTACACTTCCTCTTTGAGTCTTTGGGCATTAGTTAATTCCTCTATTGCAAGAAAGTATTCTCAATATCGTCACATATATATTTATGATATCATCGCGTTTCAAAAATACATAAAACTAGTCCGCAAATAAAACAACATTTCATAAACATAAGTTTGCATGGATTCACATTCTTTTTGGCATACCCTCGAATTTACAACAAAAGAATTGAGAGATTAATCTCAAGTGCTAGACATCAATAGTGTCACATTCTGCAGTCTAAACATCACTTTTCTCACATTTTGATCAGATCTTGTATATACATTCAAAATAATAGATAGTGAAACACATGATCTAGCACATCAGCAAAACGAGACTAACGAGTTTCATTCATCAAAACCACGAAACCAAAGCTGGTGAGGCTCTTGCAAATTGACATCATTGTGGTCATAAACTAAAATCATCATTGTACCTCCGTGGAAATGATATCCTCCTCCTCTTCGCAGATTCACTTTCAAGATTGGTAGCTGCTCCCTTCAAATGGTTGTTAGCAAGCGCTGGGCTACTAAGCTGCAAGTCTGTGTCCACATCCTTACTTACCCAAGTTAAACGAGCAACTGAAGCATTAATTAAGTAGATATGTTAAGACACATTATAAACAACCTCTAGTTCATAACAACATTAAGAAATCACGACCCAAACAGCAAGTGAATGTACGTTTTATCAGATTTCGAGCCCACCATTAGCTTGCAATTTAGCTGCTCAAGAAAACACACTAAATTGCTCTTCCAATACCACATTCCTTGAACAAAAAACCGTGTCTTTAGGCAAAGGATAGGCATGTTGAAGGAACAAAAGATTTCCAATCAGATAATAACCGTTTCTTACATAACTAAATTGCTACGCATATGGAAAATATACTTGAATTCAGATTACAAGATAGTTTGATCACCTTCTGGGGGTGGAAGATGTCGTTGGTTTCCAAGATCACCGGCATAATCTCGAAGAGCACAACGAGTAGGTTTCTTCCTGACATAGTCTTCTTGTAATGGTTTAGGGATTTGGAAGGAAAATCTTGACAAACTGACCTCTTCGTTAATGTACTCTGGATGTTTCTCTAGGTACCTTGAATGCGCAGCAGAAACCCGAAAAAGACATGTAAGGAATTATCCACTGTTCCAAAATAGAGCTCCACCAAGACCAGTAATGGTAATTGCACAGCAATAATGCCAAGACTATACCTTTGAATCTCTAACACAGAACGAAGTCTCTTGCCCGAAGGTGCAACATAGTACCTGCGAAGATGCTTGAAAAAAATTAAATCACAGGTAAAATCCTTTTATTAGAATCAACTGGCATTCTGAGTAATATAAAGAAATCAAATTTCTTTATAAAGTTATGACCGGATCGAACTTTTATAGGAAGAAGTATGGCAAATATGGTACACGTCTTAAGTAGGAAAGCAAAAAATTTGTGGCTTTAGAAGACTCCCAACCGAAGGAAAATCCAACATAGAAATGCAGCCAACAAAATTTGGATACGGAACAAGAGAGGAGTAATCCTCCTCAGATTTGGACTTTGGTGAATCCAAAGCTGACAGTATAAATGAGTCGTGTGCCAACACACTTGGTATCCCTCATATTGAATCTTTATTTAACCCTGCTAAAGTGTAGTCCACAGATCGAGCGGCATGTGCCCGTCGTTGAGGCACCGATTAGGTTTAATGTTTATCATGAATACAAAATTAACGGACAGAATCAACATTAGGCGTTTTGTGAAAGTGTAAATACACAAGTAAATCTTCTGTTCTTAAACACCTTGTGGTGCTTCAGATTTTATTTTTAAAAACTAAATAAATTCTTGGAATCCCACCCTACCAGAAAAAAAGGAAAAAATAAACGTGAAGAAAGCCGGCATTCTTTCTAATAAGATACTATGTGGGAGCTTTCACTAGCAGTGCTGTTTTATGGAAAAAAGAAACCCCTTCAATTTCGTGCAACTTCAAACTTCATTAGCAGAACCTTCATTTTGAGAGTGAAAAACAAACATCTTTGAACTAGTGAGTTTATAAATAAATTTTAATGTTCAAAAAAGAGCACTCTCAGCATCTAAAACCACTAGCCGTTGTATATTTTTCAGTTACTGGTAGATCTCTTCAACGTGTGCTAGTACCTTTTCACGTAATATTTATCGCAACAATTCAAAACTTAAACCTACTTCTCATAGAAACACATAGCGTAAAAAAAGAAAGAGAAATCGTACACATCAGCAAACTTGGTGCTTCCTTCGCCTCTGATTCTCAAAAGCCTTTGCCAACCAGGAGGGGGTTGAGCAATGTTAGGTTTGTCGATTGCCCAAAGTCTACTGCCATCTTGTGTTATATCAGGAGGATCATCACACGAAATATCTGGACGCCATTCACGAGCTGTTTCGCACAAGAAGGGCTGCTCCATAACATGCTCTCGTATTTCCTCATACTTTTCTTTTGTTGGAATGAGCCTCCATTTGAAACAGATGGCACATTGGACAGTGAAGGCCCCTACGGATGGCAAAACCCGTGGAGTCTGGTCCAAAAATGGATGTGGTCTACTAACGGGTTCTGGGGCATTTTCATTATTACCAGCATCATTGACAGCAGGATCATATAGCACCAACTGATATTGAGAACTTTCAGAAGTTTGATTTTCTTCGTCTACCGTGCCATGATTTTTGTCCACTTGGTCCTTAGAAAATGTATTCAGAGTTCCAGGGGGACCAGAACTATCTGATGGATTGGGTTCTCCTTCGGCATTACTCAGGTGACCAGCGGTAGTAGGAGAATCACCGACAGTTTTGCCTTTTTTCAATTTTATGGTAAGTTTCAAAGACTGTGGTTGCAGAGTTGCCTCCATTATCTAAGTTCCTAAATTGATGTGCATGATTTATCTCACAAATAAGCTTTAGGAACTTGCAAATTCCTGCAATTCCAAGACACGAATGTTCATATGAGAGTAAAATATAGAAAAGTATCTCCTCTCAAGGTAACTGCACCCAATAGCTGAACAAACCAAAAACCCAATTAGAGGTGGTGGCACGAAAATGGCAGAGCAGCAAAGGCATCTTATAAGTCGAAAATGTACAAAACATAAATTCTTATTTAGTGGGGTGAGAATGTCAAAGACAATAAATGGTGATCAAACTCAATTCCATTGAACAAAGAGATGACTATTAACACACAACTCAAAAGCAATTGCATAACATGACGGACAGATGCATATGAGTTGACAAGGGGGTGAAACTCGGGCTTATCGGGGTAGGGTCCAGTAGCAATATGAAGGGACAGAGGGCTTCACTAGACGGCCAAAATGACCGACCCAAGTTGCTTGAGGAGTCCATCGTACATATGACAAATGTGGGACATTACAAAGGGCACTTCTTGATTAACAATCTAGTAACATATCATGTACGTTCCATCTATAAGGTTACATTGGAAATTTTTTACCGTCTATCAAAAAGTATCTTATGTATATGGTACATTGTCTTTTCCATATAGATCAGTCACATTCAAATGCATTCTTAGGGAGCACTGGTTTGCTTAAAATATGGTACTTCTAAAGATAAAAACTGATTCTTCCACATAATTAACTTTCTAAAAATAGGTAGCAGAAGACGCACTAGAACTGAAAATACTTAATGTCTTCGAAATTCAAGTGATCACCTCAGACGAGAATAGAACCAAGTTCTGTACAAATACTACTACCACATTTATTAAGCATCACCAGTAAAGAGTCTCCCCAGTTCTGGGACTTGCCACCAGAGAGGAATAAAAGTTTACTTTGTTTGAAGATGAAGACAAATAAAAGTTTTCATAGATTAAGCAACAATCCCAAGAAAAGTATCAACTAGGAATGAGGAATCGCAATCTAAGAAATGATAACATAAACCATGAATGTTCTGGGAGATTAATAGATTCCCTTTTATCCAGTTAAGCCTAAATGAGGACATAACAAAGAAGAGAGATAAGGATCATCCCTCTAAACGACAATACAGATATCGTAAGAGAAGTGGGAAACAGCAGCTTTAAACATCATATGCAAGAGCAGTTGCACCTCAAAGAGTAAAGGAGGAAAGTGTGCGCACCAAAACTTAGGACATAAGAGGTAGGCCTCAGACAACCGAAAAACATTCCTAGTAAATTCAAACTTTTAGAAACATTCACAGGATTCTAGTGATTTTCTTTTAGACAAAGAAAGAAAGTTTCAGAATTTAACAGAAAAATACAAAGGCTGCTTATTTATTGGCCGCTAATAGATTTCATATTTCAAGATCAAGATCTTGATAATGCCTTCTACTTTGTATTTCTAACATCTAGTAACACAAAACTCAATAGTCATCAAAGTAATATCGTCACTTCCCACAAAAAAAATAAAAAATAAATAATAAAATGATAACACATGCAATATGAATACGCAGTTTTATTCAAACATCACTTCAACCAAAAAAGGGTTTTCTTAGAAAAAAATAGAGATTTGACCAAATATGCAAAACAAGCGCATCCATTAGAAAACAACAAAAAGGCTGAGTACGAAAATCGAGAAACATTCCAAGACGAAAAACGAGACATTCTAACGCACTCTAACACACTCAAGAACTTGTCAAGAAATTCAACTAAAATATACTCAAATAGCGATCAAATCAAGAAATTGATAAGCATTAGCACAAAAGACCCGAATGATTGAGTGAGAAACAGATCTAAATAAGGAACTTATGCATGCAAGAAGAGCAAAAACAACAACAAACAGGGACATTGGTAGTGGAAGAGATACTTACATAGTTGTTGTTCAAGATGAGCGAGAGAGATCTGAGGCGAAAATCAACGCGAGCCCACCAATCGCTGAACATGTTCTGAAAAACTTCCGAAAAATCCGATGTATATTGGAATGCAATGGTGGATAGATGTCTCGGTTACTGTGACAGAGCATTTCTTATTGGGGATCCTAATTAGATTTGAGGTGAATGATATTTTATTGTTAAAAAAGAACAATTCTGCAAAGAAAATAGGAACAAAATTAGTATATTTTGATGATGTAGCGGTGAAGTATGTTTTGAAATTAGGGGCTGTCTTGGGTGAAACCCTTGTATGGAATACAACCGGTTTCCGACCCATTTAATTATTGAATAGATCCGATTCTGTTGAATAGATCCGATTTCCCTGTACACGAAAAAAACGTTGTATGCAAAATTCTCATTTCCCCTCCTTCTTCTCCTTCAGCAGATGAAAAAAAACCTTCAAGCTCAATAAAATCAACACAACAATCTCGTCGAAGAAGGGCACCAGCGACGTCGCCGGCGGCGGAGAAGGACATTATTACAGAGAAATTGCAACTCCAATTAGCTACGTAATCATCAATGGAGTCTGAAATTTCAACACAACATTCGAGCTCCTATCAGCACCAAATTGACAAAATCACTCCACCGTCGATTATAATTGAACCGGAATTACCTACACCGTCGCCGACGCCTGAAGGTTAGTTTTCACATGCAATTTACTCAGCTTTAAATTCATGAAATTCCTCTTCGATTTTCAATTTATTCAGTTTTCAATTCATGAAATTTCTATTCGAATTTCCATCTTCTGTTAATTTTTTAACATTCTAATTGAAATGGAAGAGTGCTTGAGCTTTGGGATTAAAGATGCAGCTAATGAAACAAAGAAAACATTACGAATTAGAAAAAGTAATAATTGATAAGATAGAAAGTAATAATTGTTATGATCAAAGATGATGTTCTGGTAATTACTGCATTTAATAATTACTTCACATTTTATTCCAGGGCTTCAAAGGAATGAAATTACTGAATTTGGCGAGTTCGAATATCAGACAAATATTGATAAAGGCAATGTTGATAGTATTGATTCTTATGATACAAGTAATCATCCATATTATGAAATGTAATGTTCTAATTATAAGTTGATATTTTTTTCCAGAAATTGAAACAATGGAAATCTGTGATGTTCATGATATGGAAGCTGACAAAAATGTTGATAAAGAACAAAGAATGATATCTCATCATGAAGGTACTATAATTAACACAAATCATTATTAATCTATGATAGTTATTTACATGATTCAATGAGTTGAATAAAAAGAAGCAGTTTTCAATAGTTAATTCTGTATGAATCTGCAATAATTATAGGTGATATAAGTTGTTTGTCTAGTTCCTTGATTGGTGTAAAGGGAAAGAATTTTCAAGAGATATATGATCTTTATGGGAAACATGCTCTTGAAGTTGGGTTTAGTGTTAGAAAAGGAAATGTTAGATATAACGTTGCTAGTACAGCTACTACTTGGTGTTTATTGTGCTCATGCGAGGGAACTAGAAAGGAAAAGATTCAAGAAACAAAAAGAAAGTCGGTCAACATAACAAGGACAAACTGTAAAGCATCATTGAGAGCAAAACTGAATGCCGATTCTTTAGTTGAGGTAGTGGAGCATAACTTAGAGCACAATCATGAACTTATAAGAAGAGAATTGAGCTATATGCACCGGTCTCAACGAAAAATAACAGTAGATAAGCTGTAGCAATTCAAGATATGTTGGCTTCTCGAATGGGAGCAACAGATTCATTTAGATTGATGGCATTTGAAGCTGGTGGTGAACATGCTATAGGTCATACATTGATGGACCACAAAAATTTTGTTCGCCAACTGAAAATTGAAGCAATAGAATCAGGAGATGCTCAGACACTAATAGACATCTTAGATGAGCAGGGGACTAAAGATAGGGAGTTCTTCTTCAGAGTTCAGCTAGATGATAGTGGAAGACTGAACAACATAATTTGGAGAGACTCGATGATGAAGGAGGACTATCTGATATATCATGATGTTGTCATATTCGACACAACATACAGAACTAATAAGTACAACTTGATCTGTGCACCATTCGTTGGGATAAATAATCATTGGAAGAATGTGATGTTTGGATGTGCATTCCTCTCAAACGAGCAGGCAGGAACATTTGAGTGGCTGTTTCAAACATTCAAAAAATCGATGGAGGGTGTGTGACCTGTAACAATGTTTACTGATTAGGATAAGGCAATATCGAATGGAATTCAAAAGGTATTCCCTACAGCTAGACATAGACTATGCATATGGCATCTCAACCTAAATGCACAGACTCATCTAGGGAAATTGAAATCTGATGAGACTTTCATGGATAAATTTCAGAAATGTTTAATTGGTTGCACAGATGCAACTGACTTTGAGAACTGTTGGCAGTCATTGATATCCGATTTTGGACTGGAAGAACATGAATGGTTACAGAGAATGTATAACCTAAGGGAGAAGTGGTGCACTGCATATAACAAAGATTACTTTTCTGCAGGAATCTTATCATCACAAAGAAGTGAAAGCACGAATAGTACATTGGGATTCAAATAAAAAAAGACGACAAGCTTGACGGATTTCCATGCTATATTTCAAACAACAACAGACCGTTGGAGAAGTAATGAAGCAAAGGATGAATTTGAGTGCTCAAAAGCAAGACCAAACTCCAGATTACCAATGGTTGGCATTATGAGGCATGCTTCTGATGTTTATACTTTGACGGTTTTTAAGAAATTCGAAAAGCAATTCTTGATATCCCTTTCAAGCTCAGTTTCTAATCCACCACATCAAGAAGTTGACAGATTAGTGTATACTGTAACTGAACATGATTAGGTTAACAGAGTTACCTTATGTCTGATTGAGTCTTCGGTTAGTTGCACATGCAAAAGATTTGAGGAGCGTGGAATATTGTGCAGTCATTGCTTAAGGGTACTTTTTGTTCAATCAATTGATCGGATACCAAACCGATATATATTGAAAAAGATGGACAAAAAGCGCCAAACAGAGTGTGTGGGATAAACAGTCTATGCAGACTGTCAACCATACACCTTGGAGACATCAAATGGCAAGAAAAAGCTATGCTCTGATTATAAATGCCCAAGAAACTGAACAAGGAAGAAAGATTGTCGAAGACACACTGAATAATGTAACTTTGGCTCTTCAAGATTTCATAACTGCAACGGAGGAAAGAAACGAACCTGAAGAAGACGCTGAATCGTCTGTTTCAGTATCATCAATCACTGTCAAGAATCCTCAGCATACAATTACAAAGGGTCGGAAACAACAAAGACTGAAATCCAATATTCAGAGAAGTAAGAGAAGGAAGAGTTCTGCAGCATCGAATGCAATTATATCAAAGGAGTTTGGAACTAAAACTCCTAATCCGAGATTGTTTTAGAAGATCCACAGGTGATATTCTAGAATTCCTAACTTCAGTAAATTGTAAATTACTGTTTTCTTGCAACAAGTTGTATAATTTCTAACTTGTTCATATCATTGCCTAATTTCACTTAATTAAAATCTGCAGAAATAGATTTTCAAAGCAGGTTTCAGTAATTCAGGCTCTTCCACATTCACTTTGTTGAACTCATCAAGACTTCAATTCATTTTTATGATACTTTCATTGATTGCTTACCTGATCATGCTTCAAGTCGGAAGAAGAACTCATTTGTTATTACATTTGATTATGGTTGATACATTGTTGCATTTTGATTGTGGTTGATACATTATTGCATTTTGATTTTGATTCATCATTTGTAGATGATAATTATAAAATCATCATGGTTACAGAATTATTGCATTGTTGAAATGGTTCATCTATTGTCTTGAAAAGTAATCATTGGCAAAATAGTTACAGAAGTAATCATGCTGAAGATGAAAAGTGGAGATTGGTATGTAGAAAAGTAATGTTAATAACCATTACTTTTATTAACAGAAAGATATACTTTTTTACATTATAAACTGTACAATATAACTAAAATCAACAAATCAAAAGACGGTGAAGCAAGGAAGGACGATGAATTCACATTTACGGTTGCCAAATCTATACCGTAATCGGTGAATTCACATGCACTCAATTTAAAACAAAACACGAGGAGGTATTATACCCTAATTATGAACGATCTACTTTCGGTCAAACAGTAAAGTAATAATTGACAGTGAAAAACTAAACATTGTCGTTGAGAGACGTAAGGTTTCAAAAACATTACTTTTCAGCATGATAATGTTTACTTTAGTGCACAACAAGTTCTACTTTTGGAAACATTAATTATTCTCATCGTGAAGCAAGGAAGGACGGTGAATTAATATTTATGGTTGTCAAATCTATACCCTAATCGGTGAGCCCTAAATGGAAACGTTGATTATTCTCATCGTAAAGCAAAAAATGATGGTGAATTCACATTTACGGTTGCCGAATCTATACCCTAATCGGTGAACCTTAAATGGAAACGTTAATTATTCTCATCGTGAAGGAATATAAACCTAATTCGGAGGTATTATACCCTAATTATGAACGATCTACTTTTAGTCAAACGGTAAAGTAAAAATTGACAGTGACAAGGTAAACATTGTCGTTGAGAAACGTAAGGTTTCAAAAATATTACTTTTCAGCATGACAATGTTTAATTTAGAGCACAACAAGTTCTATTTTCGGTCAAACGGTAAAGTAATTATTGACGTTGAAAAAGTAAACATTGTCGTTGAGAAACGTAATGTTTCAAAAACATTACTTTTCAGCAGGACAATGTTTACTTTAGTGCACAACAAGTTCTACTTTCGGTCAAACGGTAAAGTAATAATTAACGTTGAAAAAGTAAACATTGTCGTTGAGAAACGTAATGTTTCAAAAACATTACTTTTCAGCAGGACAATGTTTACTTTAGTGCACATCAATTTCTACTTTCGGTCAAACGGTAAAGTAATTATTGACGTTGAAAAATTAAACATTGTCGTTGAGAAACGTAATGTTTCAAAAACATTACTTTTCAGCAGGACAATGTTTACTTTAGTGCACAACAAGTTCTACTTTCGGTCAAACGGTAAAGTAATAATTAACGTTGAAAAAGTAAACATTGTCGTTGAGAAACGTAATGTTTCAAAAACATTACTTTTCAGCAGGACAATGTTTACTTTAGTGCACAACAATTTCTACTTTCGGTCAAACGGTAAAGTAATTATTGACGTTGAAAAAGTAAACATTGTCGTTGAGAAACGTAATGTTTTAAAAACATTACTTTTCAACAGGACAATATTTACTTTAGTGCACAACAAATTCTATTTTTGGAAACGTTAATTATTCTTATCGTGAAGCAAGGAAGGACGGCGAATTAACATTTACGGTTGCCAAATCTATACCCTAATCAGTAAACCTTAAATGGAAACGTTGATTATTCTCATCGTGAAGCAAGAAAGAACGGTGAATTCACATTTATGGTTGCCAAATCTATACCCTAATCGGTGATCCCTAAATGGAAACGTTGATTATTCTCATCGTGAAGCAAGGAAGGACAGTGAATTCACATTTACGGTTGCCAAATCTATACCCTAATCGGTGAACCCCAAATGAAAATATTGATTATTCTCATCGTGAAGCAAGGAAGGACGGTGAATTCACATTTACGGTTGCCAAATCTATACCCTAATCGGTGAACCCCAAATGGAAACGTTAATTATTCTCATCGTAAAGCAAGAAAGGACAGTGAATTCACATTTACGGTTGCCAAATCTATACCCTAATCGGTGAATCCTAAATTAATAATTTATTAAGTTGTTTCAGCCGTCCACCGGGAGGAATCCGGTAGTTGGAGGGCAGCATCTGAGGTGGAAGGCTGTGATTTCTTTTCTGGGAAATGGATTTTGGATAATGTGTCATATTCTTTATACAATGAGTCTCATTGTTCGTACATGTCGAATCAATTGGCTTGCCACAAGCATGGGAGGCTCGATTTAAGGTATCAGTTTTGGCGATGGCAACGACGAAACTGCAATTTGAAGAGGTGATGTTTGTTGATTACATGAGTGTTTCTTACTATGTGTGTATGTGCAATACTTGTTGAATAGATGTGAAAGTGTTGTTAACAAAGTAAATATTTTTGTTAACATATGTAAATATTGGCACACAGAAATGTAATGTTTGTGAACATTACCTATCTACATGACAATGTTTACATTTCAGAAAAATATCTTTAACTACTAAAACATTACTGTATAGCATAAACTGCACCATGAAATTACATCCATCCAATTCAAAACCATCCAGAAATATACATATTACATGTAGAAAGTATAAAAAATAATGTATCGAATGTAAACATCTAGTGCAACATAAAAATCATCCATCAAAAAAACATATCACTAACTAAGCATATCAACTCCAAGTACATCATTTGACCCGTTTTGCAAATTTCATGATATCATCAATCACCTCTTCCCTGCATTCATTGATATCACTCAATCTAATCCTTGAACAATAATCAACTCTAAGCTTTTGCCTTTCAATTTCCTTCAAACAAACAAATTCAAAATATTAGTATGGTTTGCATGATAAATGCTAAAAACAGAAAAGCTTAAGACATGCAAACAGATTATTTTAAAGTCATACCACAGCCAGATATTCTTTCATGTAAACATCTCCACGAAAGTGCTCCATATGGTGCAGAATGAACACGCCACAATCGATGTTCGTGATCGAACTTTTCCAAGCAAAAGGAACTTCCTCAATAGGAAACGATTCAACCTCTGAAGCTAGTAGATGTTCCATATCATTTAAGAATATGGAAAACTGTTCGACCTATATTACAAAGACAAGTTAGAAAACTGTAATTCATATATAAAGTACAAAAAAAAAAAATTTCAATATGAAAAACACACCAAAATCTGAACCATCTTCCAATACAAACTATTCTCTGTACAATGATCAGCAACATTGTCAAGATACTGAATCTTCAATTCATTAAAATTCACAACAACAACAACAAAATGCTTCTTAAAGCAAACTGGGACCATGAACTATTATGAAACCAAGAAGAACCAATTAAGAAACAAAACAAATGCACCATCAACAATAATTATACAGAATATGAAATGTGAACTTACAAATGATACTAATTTGATATCATTTAGTTGCACCATCTGTTTAATCGAAAAATGGAAACAACTTCTCAAAGAATAAGCAGTTTCTTCACTCAAGATGGGATCCATGCCACAAACAAGCTTCTCAAGAAAAGACTAAAAAAAAAGGAAAAAACAATGAACAAACAAATAATAATTAAATCAGTAACTACGAAAGCAAGAACAAATTGGAATAATTGAAAACATACCGAGTGTTGGGTATTGAAATAGAAAGTTCGTGTGACGGTTGAATTGCTTGAACAATGATACTTCACTGATTTGTTCAGAATAATAGACCAAACATCCACAACAGGAGAATCAAGAAATTGACTATCTACAAGAGTTCTGATTGATTGATAGTTCAAACAGAAATTCCAACCATAAAGCTGAATACTAAACACATTGATTAATAAGATAGATAACCAGTTGCATATGAATAAAGGAAAAGTAAGAAATAACATACAATTTCAGTTTACGGAACTGATGAAAGCAATAGTCAGCAATATATTTCTTAATCCTTGGAATTCCAGTCAAGTATCTAACATTTTTTTTCATGAAAATTGACTTCAAAGCAGGAGTTCCAGGAAGCCAATCACCATCATACAAGTTCATGGGATCAACGTAAGAGAGATTTGGCACTGTAACGATTAAAAGACAAAGTATCAAACAAAAAAAATACATTCCTAATCTTAGTTTTCAGATTCAAAAACTATAAATATTAAAACGAATGCAAAATATTGAGATACTTTCTGGAAATTTGCCTTCATCAGTCTTGTTATGCTTATAATGTACTCTGGCAAGTTCGATGACTTCAACATCAGAATGTTTCTTCCTTTGAACTTTTTCATTCACAACACTTTTATCCTCATGAATTGGCACATTCTCTTTGTGGTCTTCCTTGCCAACAATCATATTCTCATCAATTGGATCCTCATTTTCATCCTCAGAATCACTTCCAACTGATTTAACCACTACAATGAAGAATGAAGAGGAATATATGTTAGAAGCAAATACAGAATGAAATTAAAGAAATCATGAATGCAAACATTACTTCTATGAATTCCTATATTTAAAATATAAAAAAAATAACCTTCATCTGTCTTCTTATTCTCCTCGATTTTGTTATTTACAATATTCTGGACAGATTTGGTCGTAGCATGAACAATTGAAACACTCGAAACACTCGTAGTTCCCAAAGATTGAACATTTGAATCCAAACATATTACATAAGAATTATAGATAAGACACAATAGAAATGCAACCTTTTCAAATAATTAGCTACTAGAAGATAACTAAAATTTATAACAACTCATGTTCACTTTTCAAAAATGAAGATAACTGGTATTGCAAAAAAGAGTTAACTCATGCCCTGATAATAATTACTGAAACTAAGCAAGCGAAAAGTCTTAATTTTCATGATAATACCTATGGTAGGTGCTACACACAGATCTGAATCCTGGCTAGACGGAATAGTCTCATCAACCGATTTCATGATAGCACTGAAACTTGGTCTATTCTTCTTCTTCTTTGGCTTTTACGGCTCTCCATCTTCATGGGAATGCTCATCAAGAATATCATGAGTCTAATGTTTCTCAGCTGCTGCATCGACAATATCATTCTTCTGCTCTTTCTCAGGCTCTCCTGTTCAACAAGATGAAAACCGGAATTAATACATAATAAGCATAGAAGAAAAAACAAATAAAAAAAATCACAACAGAAACTTACTTTCCAACAGTTCACCTTCAGTATTTGGTTGTTCAGGTATATTTGGATTCTTTTTCTTCGAAGACTGATAACGAGCAACTAAGTCGTCCAACATCTTCAGAACTACTTCATTGTCCCAAAAAGGATCATTCCTAGCAGTAACTGGAAACTGAAATGCAGAATCATTCAACGGGTTGCAAGACTTCCGATTAACAGCCTCAACGCGATCTTTGTGGCTGCAAATAACCACATTAAAATCCGGTGCAAGATCATAAAAGATCGTTGCAATTCCTACACGAGAGAAGAAATTAGTCCAACTAAAAATGCAAAGTATACAAATAACAAGAAAACTACAGAAAGTTAATAAAATAAACTCACATTCTGACAAACTGATGTGATCTCATCATTGGTTTTCTCACCAGGAGGAATCCGATACATGATGTAATCGGAACCTCCTTCCTCAGCAACAGCTGGTCGAGCACCAGCAGGTTCTCGAGCACCAGCTTCCCTTCTATCAGCGATAACCTCATCTACCCGATCTTTGACATGATCACTAACTGGAATACCCCTAACAGCCACTCCCCAGTTCCAAAATCACTCTCACTATTTTTCTCAGCCTCCAACCGCTTCTTAAATGATTCATTACACCAATGCTTAATAAGAGGCAAGGTATAAGGCTCAGCAACACCTTGCCACTTAAAGTGATGAAAGTAGAGAAGGGGAAGAACGAGCACACAACCAGTTATGGTAGAAGTATTATCCCTTTTAAACCTCTCCAAGGCACCACACAATGTCTCTAACACAAAAGTACACCAGTCCAAATTGGAAATGTTACGAACATCAAGTAAAGATCTCAAAAGACTAAACTCAACCCCAGTGTTTTCAGTAGGTGCAAGAAACGTGCACATAGCAAACAAAACAAACAAAATAACAAACTCATCTCCTCCATTGTTGAACATATCATTCTTGCTATCAGTCAGAAGATCAAACACAGCCTTATTACTATCACTGACCAACCCCACTTTCTCCTTAAACGCATTTATATTATCACTACCAGATTCATCACGTTTACCATAATAAGCCACATTACAAGTATCACCACTACCTCTAGGTAAGAGAAAAAAGGTCTTCAATATCGGCAGATTTCACAACCAAATTATGACCCCTATTGAAACTCAACACACGCGACAATGAGTTAAAATTATTAATAAACCACATAGTGTCACCCCATTTCACATACGACCATTCCGAGATATGCAACAAACCCCCAAAACCTATACTTCTAATGCACTCCTTCTGTGAATCATTTAATCTAGAGATTAACTCACTAAATCTAGAAGGATTACACTTAAAATGGTATCTGTAAAATGAAGAATGACAGTAATCAGAAATATGAAATAAATACAACACCACATAGTAATCAGAAAATTCAAATCAATGAAGAAAAATATAAGTACCTCACTTCCTTCAAAACAACTTGTACTTCTTTCTTTCTCCTGATAACATCATCAGGGCTTCTTTTCATCTTCTTTTCAGTTACATCACGAGAAGATATCACAATCTGTTTCCCCTTCGATGACTTGCTCTTCACCATTGTTTGAATTCTAAAACAGTAACAAAATGAATAATAAATACGTTGTTCAAACTATACTTTTCAACACATGAATATTAGTTCGTAATAAAAGCAATCAGAGAACATGATGCAAACCACATGATCATTACTCCAAAGTTTCACTTCATTCTAATAGACCTATACTTGACTTCATACAGAAGTTCACTTTTATTATGTATAAGTATTACTCTTCATAGTAAACATTCACTGAAATCCAATATAGAACATAGAAATATCACAGAACAACTGTACTTTTAACTACAGAAAGGTTTACTAATAGTGAACAAGAACAAGTATATAGATGACACAGCAGCAAAGTAACAGAACAAGTATACTTTTCCTTACAGGAAAGTTTACTTTTGCCTATTAATACCAGATCATGAAAACTCCCCAAAAAACATACATATCAAAGAAGAAGAAAGAACAAGAAGAGAAGAACAAGAACAAAAACAGAGACTGGACATTCACGAATGAAGAAAACTCTAATAGAAAAACCTAAACAGATAAAAACAAACTAAAATAAAAAAAAACTATAAATGAAACAGAAAAGAAGGAGAAAATCTAGAACTTGTGTCGATCACAAAAGCGGAAAATAGGAAATACCTCCGTCAACGAGTAGCAACGGCCAAATAAACACCGAAAATAGCGAAGAAGCAGCGACGACGAATGAAGAAGAAGAGAGAATGGAGAGAGAGCGGAGGAAACGAGAGAGAGCAGAGCGAGAGAGCGAGAGAGCGAGAGAGAGAGAGAAAGAGAGAGAGAGAGAGATTTTTTGCAAAAAAAATAAATAATAAAAAACCTTATATATTTTCTTCAGAATCGGGTCGGATCCGAGTATGGTAAGCGGGTGTAAACCGGTTGTATGGGATACAACGGTTACACCCAAGTTTTTGCCTTGAAATTAAATGAGGTTCACTTGAGTTGATAAGCATGTTTGTTAATATTATTTAAGGTTCATTTAATGCTACATGCACTCCCACATTAAAAATGATTCTACTAAATGAATATTAACAAATTAATTTATATTTTAGTTTATTTTTTATTAAATTTTTTGCAATTTTTCAAAATTTAATATACGATCACTAATGAAAAAAAAAAGAACGATAAATATATTATTATAAAAAGAACTCTCGTTATTTCTTGTATTATTGACCTTCCACAAATTACATAAACACTGTAAGTGATAAAGTTCTATGTATGCCAAATATATACTCCCTCCGTTCACGAATAAGTGTCCACTTTGGAACAGTAACCATGTTCGCGAATAAGTGTCCATTTTGCCTTTTTGTACAACATTACCCTCTTCACTTTACAAAAATTACTATCCTTTGCCATTTAGGACCCCACCTCACATCAACTTTATTTCTACCTTTTTATCATCTCAACAACTTTATTCTTACTTTTTGGTCAATACCACCTCTTTTTTGTCATTATCACTGTTTTTTTTGTCATTATCTCACTACCCCTATATCCTAACTTTTACCCCACTCACTTTCACTTTATCAGCTTTCTTAATCTCCGTGCCCAGTACAAAATTGACACTTATTCCTAAACGGAGGGAGTAACTAACTGGATAGTGCTATTTGGACACACTATGTCCGGACATACGATGGTAAAAAATAGGAATTTGACAGAGTTTTTTAACAAATAATTTAATTTCATAGTTTCGACAGTCTGATTATTCATAAACATACACTTTTTAAATTTTAATTATAAAGTTTCATCCATATTTAAATTCACAAGTTTAGGAGTTGGGCGTGGATGAGAGTAAAATTTGAGAGCGGGTGTGAATGAGATCAATATTTCGGAAGGGGGTTTGAGTAGGAAAGAAATTTTGAAGGCAATCGAACAATTTTTTTCATATTTCAAACACGTATGTCTAGACATAGTATGTCCGAATAGAATTATTATAACTCTTATTATTTACATTTTAATTCAATTATTCTCTAATGTCATGCTAATAAATTATCATTATATGAAATAAGTGAATATAATTTTTGTGTAGTCTCTTGAGAAGTTAAAAACAAAATTAAAATATCAATAGTTTAATTTCAATAGGAATTTTTTTCATCTAAAAGATAAATTATATGAATATCTAAAATTGAAAAATATACTAATTATTTTAAGCAAAAATATCAACTTGGAAAACTATAGGTACTATTTATTTTATTCTTTAAAAGTGTATTGTCTTCAAAATTTTGATACACTTTTAGTATTCCTACTAAATTTATGTTTGTACATGGCAGATCCTATTTAGCTAGTTTAATAATTAAAAAAATATTTATGCATAAAATTAACAATCAAAGTATTAATTTTGATCGAACCTTTGTAAATAAGTCGAGATAATAAATGAGTTATACTCGAAGTTTATGGTCTCTAGCTTACTTCGACTTGATTATACCCAAAATTTTGAATCGAGATCTAATATACAGTTGATTATTATCAGTAATAAGAATTCAAGATTATATGAAAATTAATTAATTAAATACTAAATATAGACTACTTAATTTCTAATAAATTATTATTTTAAAATGTAAGGGCGGGAAGGATAAAAGTTTCCTAAAAAAGATAAATTAGCTCAACATGGTTGAATCTAAAAAATATTTAAGAATTTTAAGAGGAATATCTTGGAAGAGTACACAACTTTTAGTTAAAAAAATAGAGAAAAAAGCACATTATGCGTGAAAAAACTCACTATGAACTTATAACCATATTGGTATAAAATATCAATAAGGTAAATAGCAAGATAGATATATCATTTAAATATTAATAAGGTAATTTTGATTTTCGCTAAACTACTATATATATTTCATATATAGGTAAATAATAAACTAAAACTAAGGTAAATTTGTATTTCTCCTAACTAATAATATATTACAATATTAACATTATTGCATTACGCTATTGCCTTAATTTTGCTTTATAGTAAAAATATTTTAGACAGTTTAAATTTTGCAAAACAAGACTCTTTTTATATAAGTATAGATTTATTGGTGAAAATCATGTTTGAAATAAACATTTGATTGAAATTTGCTTGTTTTATGAGATTTTATACTTGTTTGCAAGTTTTGACCAAAATGTAGGTGAATGAAGTTCAAATTAGAGTGAAAAGATTATAAGACATCAAAGAGGTGTTCGATACGAAGTTGTAGGAGAAAACGGTGCATGAATCGGATGTTGAATGAGAGAGAACGAGAGAAAAGATCAAAGGACGAGCTTGACGGGTAGTATGCCCATGCACCAGAGCGGCTAGCTGCTGAGGGAGTGTCGAAGCAGTTCGCTCACGCGGCCGCGCCCCGTTGCCGCCTAGTCGCGTTTCACCCGTGTTTTGGACGAATTGACGATTTTGCCCCCTCACTTATGTCTTGTTTTTAACTCTAGTTATTTTTGATACATATGGGCTTCGTCTATTTGTAAGACATCTTTCATTCCTCATTCCAATTACAATTCCCAAGTTTTGATTCTAGGTTATATGCTTTTCATTTAATTTCAATACTCGTATCGGATGTTTTTCAATAATTAATGGAAGATCTTCATTTGGGTTAGTATCAACTTTTGTGACTTTATTTATTTTTTTCTTTGTTATTTCTTCTTCTATGTCTAGCTAATTCTCTAAATGATTTTAGGAATTTGTGGAGACTCGTTGATGTTGATGACTTTAATTCTTGGGAGAAAATTTTAAATACACCCTTTGAAGAGTGCAAAATGAAAAATACACCATCACTTGAAAATCAATGAAAAATACCCACTGACACAATTTGGACCCACAAACTGCCATGAACAGTACCCGTGTCGGCTGACTTATACGTCCTATCGTTGTTTTTGTTTTATTGTGTTGGAATCAAAAACTGCCATTGAACAGTACCCACAAACTTTGAGGCAGGGGTTACTTTTTGACCCAATTAACTACCCCCACCCCACCTGCAGTATTAATTCCGCCCCACTCCCTCAAATCCCGCCTCACTCCCTCATTTATTCATCTCATCCAATTCACCAGTGGCTCCCTCTCACTTTCATACCAACCTTTTCACAAAATTCCTCTCCACGCCACCGACTTTTCCATAGAATTTTTGTTCCGGCGGCGGTTGGTAATTCTTCACAACATGGCAAATTATGGAGAGGTTAGTTTTATACACATTGTTATTATTTTTTTATTGTGTATTATTGGTATTTATATGAATTCCATTATATAATATTCATACCTTCGATTTTTATTGTGAAATTTCATGTGCTTGTTCTAATAATTTTTGGGGTCCTATTTATGTCAAATCCCGCTCGACGAAACCCTAATGTTTACTATATCCCGCTCGAGCGGGATATCGCTAGGTCGAGCGGGAAATAAGAGATTATCAATAATAATTGGTTAGAACCTAATATTTATCAAATCCCGCGCTAACCATATGATATAGTTAATGTTTCGAATGTTTTGTGATAGATTTATACCGATAAGTTGAAAAAATATGTACGCGTATATTTTGAATGTGTAATTTGGTCCTAGTTGTTCTCTAAATTTTTTCATGCTAACTTTTTAATATCCCGCTCGAGCAACTAAAAAAGCCTATATCCCGCTCGAGCGGGATATAGGTTAACCGAGCGGGCTATTGTTATTAAATTGCCAAAATTATTGTGTATGCTTTGTGTGTCATTTTCCGCTCGCCGTTGTCATATTTGGCTGGATATTCCGCTCGAGCGGGATTTGTTAATCGCGAGCGGGAAATTGTTTAGTGAACTGTTTAATACTGTGTATAGTTTGATTTTATTATTTATTTTTTAATTTAAATTTTTATTCGTGTAAATTATTTTGAAGAGGCCCGAGACTATTAATCGGAAGTCCACGGTTAGCACGTCCTACAGGCACATCGTTTTAGAAGATGTTGCGTCTACATTGATGCAGGTTGGGGGACAGGATCTCCTGGAGAGGTGGCTTGAAGGTTGTTTTGGCCAATTTACTTACTGGCAGTCGGGGCAGAAGTGCGGTATGGGCGTGCATCACGTATTGTCCCGTCAGATTTCGGTTCAATGGGGCGAGCCACACGACATGTGGTTTCATATCAACATGGCGAACTTTCGTTTTTCTTCTACGTAGTATGCCCTTGTTATCGGATTGTCATTCGGCTTGTCTGATTTCTGACCCTCAGACAACCACGACTTACGGGATGTGCAAGTGTATCGGCGGTTTGCCAATGGCTTGCCGATTAGTGTGGGCTGGATCGATTTTGTCTGAGGCACGTGACAGATCAGAGTGGACAGCTGTACCTGCAGGTCACACACGTATTAATTCTGTATGCTGCTGTTTGGTCTTGAGCAGAAAAAGTATGTTGCTAATTGGGTGTGGAAGCTGGTGGATAATTTGGAAGCATTTTCTCGGTTTCATTGGGGCGCATACGCGTATTTGCATCTGAAGCACTACGTGGGCAATATGCAACAGACGAAAAAGTACCACTTCTACGGTGCAGCCTGAGCTTTCCACGTTTGGTCGTTGGAGGTGCTGCCAGACTTAGCCGCTGCAGTTGCGGTCATTGATAAACTTGGTAATTCTCCAAACTTCTGATCTTTTACTTGATCTTGCTTTCAGCTCGAATGGACAAGATTCCATACGCCTGCATATCCATCTTAGACGTAGGCGAGTCATCAACTTTGTATTCTGCTCCAATCTCCATGTGCCACAAGCCTGCTGCTACATTTAGAGCTGCTCTACTTTCAAAAATAGAACCAAAGATAAATCACCATCTTCTAGCGGGCCTTTTTCACGTACAACGATTGAATTCGTTGCATTCACGAAAATCACTGGAACTAACCAATTGCCTACATCAGTGGCTTTGTCATCTTCTTCACCGCGAATCCATGTTTCACGCTCCAACATAGCTGATTCTATCATGGTGTCCTCTGTCATCTCTTCCGATGTATCACTGTCGGTTTCCAGCTCATATTCTTCATCTTGAGGACCAATTGCCTCTTGATCTTCGTCATCACCATCTGTCTCTTCAGCATCGTCAGCACCATCAGCATCTTCATCATTGCCATAACCCTCTGCTGTGTCTGAAACTTAGTCGACGTGGATCCGAAATAATGTGTGGATGTCGATGCATAATTACCCCCACCGGGGTATGCATCATCACTAAAAGTGGAGGAAAGCATCTGTGTTTGGATACGATCCATTTCTTCATAATAATTAGCATCAAACTCAGGCACGTATACATTCGTGTATTGGTGAGTCACGTACACAGTTGCTTCTGGTTGCGTCGTGCACAAATGATAAAATTCAGCATCGGTGCTTAATGGGCACTTTACAGTACGTCCCCTCTCATTCTTCGATAATAATGCAACTCGTATTGTGTGCTGAGGGAGTTTGCACTCAATTGACAATCGATGATATACCTCAGGCCGGTGAGATTTCTTTCGACATTTATGAATTCATATCCGCCCGAGTTCGTACAACCAGACCATGTTCCTCCGTATTTGATAATAAAATAGTGATCAATTTACACAGAAGTACAAACACGTAACAATTAATAAAAATAACACAAAAATATGAAATCCAGCTCGGCAACCACATTAATTTCCCGCTCGAGCGGGATCTAAATTCACGAGCGGGAAGTACTAATTTCGAGCGGAAAATGATAAAAGCAAATTCTAGAATTTTTTTGAGTCCTAATATACAAAATCCCTCTCGGCAGACCTAACTTCCGCTCGAACGGGATTAAAATTCACGAGCGGAAAATTTCAATTTCGAGTTGGAAATGATAAAATCCACTTGCTATGTAATCTATATGACATTTATATAAATTTCAATGTTTTTAATATTAAAGAGTCTAATTTTCTAATTTATCACGTACAATAAAAATTATGTGGACACTAGAGGAAAATTACAAGACAGGAAAAATACCTCAAATGATGAATTTGAAAGGATGTTATTTGAAAGATTGCTGCACACTATCGAATGTGATGAATTTCATAGGATGTTATTTGAAAGATTGCTGCCCACTTTCGAATGTGATGAATTTGAAAGGATGTTATTGTGGGTGTGTAAAAGAGGCGTGTGAATGATAAAAAATATATAGAATTATGAATACTATACAGATTTTTTTCCGCATTTCACGTGAAAATGTACTGTCTCATGTCTGCACAAGTAAATAAATTCATGCTAGGCACCAATCATCCATCATTCTGTAAATTGACCAACTTTTCTGGAGTTCCTGCTCGGACAGAAAAAAATCCCGCTCAACATATATTTCCCGCTCGAGCAGGATTTGACACGTGTCGAGCGGGATTTTTTTTCTATCCGAGCGAGAACTTCATTTAGGTTTATTTAATGCCTATTCATAATTTTTCGACTGAATTTAGTACCTAATAAATCACGATATGTTTCAGATAAAATAATTAAATTAAATAATTATTGGCTAATGATTGTCAAATAATCACATAATTATCACTAAATCATTGGAATGTCATATACTTTATATCACATCTCTGTGTAAGAGATGTGATATAAAGTGCTTGACAAGATGACATATTATATTTGAAATATTTAAAAGGGTGTAAAATTCATTGTTTTTTAGACTATGGTGTATTTTTCATTTTTACATTGTCAAATGGTGCATTTTTATGGATTGTCACTTAATTCTTTATCTATTTACCTTCTCATTCTTGATTGTGGTTTTGACTCTTAATTTTGTATGAGAATGATTGATCATTTTTCTTGCATATGCCAAGTGTACATCAAAATTGCACAACATGCATGGTTTTGAAACTTAGTAGGTGGTAAATGCAGGTGTGAGAGCCTTTAATCTTTTGTGCTATTGGGAGTTGATGCTTCGTCTTGAGTCTTAATCGAGAAAGTTGTTGGATTAATCTACTTTTATTAACTTTCGAGAGAGGTTTAGTGAATAATGCGTGATTGCTCCTCAAGATTGAGATTAAATGTGATTAAATGAATTAGGAGATTACTTTCATCATCATTCAAAGTCAAAACATTTCCCTAGAATCAACGCTTGTCTATTATCGTTTGATCGTTTAATGCTTCATTTCAATTGATTGCCCCTAATTAATTATTGTCTTCTATATTTCTTGAGTTTGAAAACCAAAAATCATGACCCATTTAGAGCTTGAATAGTAGGAATGTGTCTAAATCTTATTTTCACAATATTGTGATTTATAGTCATCGTGGATATGATACTCGACTTGCTATATTGCTATAATAGCATTGAGAAATTGCAATTATATTGCTAGTAAAATGAGCGATCAAGAATTAAACAGAGTAATTTTAAGAGTTACTACTTATTAAAACAAAAAATGCGCAATTTTCTTCTTCTTGGTTCTTAACACACAACTTTGAATCTCTGTACATAAATACATGAACTTTGAAATTATTGAATTTCAATCATGATTATCATTTGATTCATTTCCTTCAAATTTGAGCTGAAATGGCAGTTAGGTTAGGTGGCATAATTTGTGTGAGCTGATATAGACCGGGGCACTGCTACAAAATCTACAGTCAACAAAACAACATCGTTTTAATTATGAAAATTTACAAAACATGATATTTTTAATCTATTTAAGGTTAAAGCATATAAATTGTTAATCTATGTGAGAACCTTGAATAAGAGGTATATATATCGCTGCTAAATTGTTTTTGTACGAAGAATATAAACAATTCTTATTTCGCTGCTAAATTGTTAAATTGTTTTTGTACGAAGAATATAAGAGGTATAGTATAATATATAGTCCCCGTCGCATTTGAAATTGTTTGTTTATATTTTTGGGTTGTTCTATTTGAAATGATACATTTTTAACCAAAAAACAATTTTTACTTATAAAAAAGATATGAACTTCACTATGTATCCTTTTGTCTTTTAATTATTTTCCTAAATACTCATATAGGATAGAAACAAATCATTTCAATTTAAAGAGAGGGAGTTTAAAAAAAATACGAACTCCACTAGGAATCTTTTAATCATCATTCTCCTAAATAATCGTATCCAATAGCAGTTTAAAGAGAGGGAGTATTTTGATTTAATCAATTACTTGGTCGTGATGTACTCTAGATGATAGTAAAACTTTTAATAGTCCATTCAACTTCTAAATAAGGAATCTTTTAAGTTTAAGTATTTAAAATCATTCAAAAGAAATGAGATGACCCCACATTGTACACCCAATCACACACAAGCTGATAAGTAAAGAAACAAACGTGAGCAGCCATATCATATCCGAACAACAAATCAAAAAGAGAAAAAAGTCGAAATAGCCATTCTTCAAAATAAAAGATAAATTTTGTCACTTTGACCAAAAAATTGTTCAAATAGTCATTTGTTTTATTTTGGGACTTTTATACCCCTATAGAAGAATTTATACCCTTTTATATCCTTATAGGTATACAAGAAGGATTTATACCCTTTTATACTCTCTACTCTTGTATGAGATATGCATTCGTGTATGTTTTTTCGGCCAAAAAATTCCGGCGAAGTTTTCCGGCCAAAATTTTCCGGTCAAAAAATTTCCGGCCAAAAAATTCCGGCGAAATTTTTCCGACCAACAATTTCCGGTGAAAATTTCCGTGTATATGCCGACCCATGATTTTCATATTTCATGTATAATGCTGTTCTTGTATGTTTGATATGTCCTTGTATGCTTGTTTTTGCCTTCTATGCTTGATTTTTTTTTCCTGTATGCTCTATTTTGTTCCTGTATGCTCTATTTTGTTCTTGTATGCTCGATTTGTATGATCGATTTGTTCCTGTATGATTGAGTCGTTCATGTATGATAGATTTGTTCGTGTATGAAATTGTTCTTGTATGAATGCTTTGTTCCATGTATGTGTTTTTTCCTGTATGAACGATTTTGTTCTTGTATGATAGATTTGTTCGTGTATGAAACTGTTCTTGTATGATATGTTCTTGTATGTTCGTGTATGAAACTGTATGTTCTTGTATGTTCGTGTATGAAACTGTTCTTGTATGATCGATTTGTTCCTGTATTGATTGAGTCGTTCATGTATGATAGATTTGTTCGTGTATGAAATTGTTCTTGCATGAATGCTTTGTTCCATGTATGTGTTTTTTCCTGTATAAACGATTTTGTTCTTGTATGATAGATTTGTTCGTGTATGAAACTGTTCTTGTATGATATGTTCTTGTATGCTCGAAATCGCTGCCGTGCCGGAAAATTTCGCCGCGAATTTTGGACCGGAAAACTTTCGCCGGATTTTTTTGGCCGGAAAACTTTCGCCGGAATTTTTTGGCCGGAATTTAGTGTTCTTATATGATTCAAATTAAAGTTAGTTTTTTTGTATACTCATTAAGGGTATTTATGTTATTTCATAAACTAAATGGCTATTCTACAACTTTCAAAATGTGATGGTTATTTTAACATTTTTTCCTAAAAAAATGGCTATTTTGCACTATTACCTCAATCGAAAATGCAAAGTGATAGACAACAGTTAATGGAATACTACAGTAGCTTCTTTTATCAGTAAATAAGGTCACCAATCAAAGCCTTTCATTTCTAAGGAGCAATGCAGGTGATGATATGATGTTGCGTCGTAGTTAAAGATAAAAACATATCTCAGCTAGATAAACCATACTTGGGAATTTGACCCTTCTTAAGAACAGAGAGAGCATGCTCTCCAGTGTCGATGAGGTCCTCTATGTTGTGAATGGATCGCTCTTCCGCGGCCACCACGAATATGGCGCGCGCCTCCGCTTTCCTCGCCAGCCGCGCCGCGAAGTTGAGTGGCAGATCCGGTGAACTGAGGCTCCTCAGTATCTGCCGGTACAACGACAGAACCCGCCCTCTGCTCTGCGCCAAATCCTCAGCAGTAGCCCATATCAAACCTCTCGCCATTGTTGACGACGATTTCTGCACAATTTATAACTGCTTAGTCATTCAGACATTTCATCAAACATCTGGACTACGCACGTTTCTGATCACAGTGGAAGTCCCAGGGGAATTTCAATTATAGAAGATGGATTCAAATGTAAACAAACTCACCTCGCTGTGACGATCGGATTGGGAGTCTGAACTTGAAAAAATGAGATTCAAATTATTGCCCTGCCTTCTGATTTTTGTTAGGGTTTTTGGTTTGTACGCAGCCAACTACAATTCAAAATAAACAATGGTTTCCAGGAAGGGTAATGTTGTAATTTTTACGTTGGAGGTTGGAAATTACCGAATACACCTCCTTTCTTTCTCTCTCGTCTATGGGACTATGAAGAGGAGAGAGATCGGCATGTAATTAATTATTCACACACCACAACGCTCTCAAACGTAACGGTCTTACCTCGAGCTAGAGAGAGAAAGTAATCAGTAGAAACAGAAAGATGGGGGGTGGAATGGAGATGAAGAAGAACCGTTGGATCGAGGAATGGGCTTCGAATAGGGAGAATTTGGAGCACCACTTCCGGTGGACCCGCCGCAACCTTGCCCTCGTTGGAATCTTCGGCGTTGCCGTCCCCGTCCTCGTCTACAAAGGCATCGTCAAAGAATTTGTACGTTTTCCTTGATTTTCCCCAGTTCATTTCATGATAATGTCTTTGGTTGTATTCCATGTGTCATTTCCTTTTTATTTATTTATGTTTTCTGTGCCCTAAATTGGTGTGCTTGATGCTTCGGTTATTTGTTTCGATTTTATTTCCTTTTGCCCCAATGAAAAACGCGAAATTTAGGTTTTTTATGGTCTGTTGATGGCTGTTGATTCTATTGGTGATGGTATTGGGGAGGAAGGTTAAAAGCTCGATTCGATCGTCTAATATATCAGATGGAAATAAACTCCTCCAAATTTTCATTAATTTTTCTTTGTTTGAAAGAGCTTGTTTAGTAAATGTTAATATGATTTGGACTCTATAGATTTAATCGTGGTTGTTGAGAATTTGAACCTAAAACTGCGTGGATGGCTGTAGTTGAAAAAAACTACTTTTGAGCTGATGAAAAGATTGGATGAGGCAGGCAGCAGGCTACGGGGGTGGAGTAGTGTTACTGATAGTAATCTGCATAAATTCTTTGAGCATAAGGCTTTTCAAGTATTTTCATTGTTGTATATTCATGCTCATTTACTAGTGGAGGATGCACTCTATGCGTAGTGTTTCTGTTTGCTCGTCTCATTCCTTATCTGCTAAGTCCTTCATGCATTGTTTACTGACTTCCATACAGATACTTATGTGTTGGTATGTTGACATAGATCATGTCAAGTGAAGATATACCATCCGTTTTTCTTTTTGTCATTTTGAAACGTACAACTCCTGTTTGCCTTCCTTTTGTTTGTGTATGTGTCTTCATTAGAGTTAACCAACTGCCTTTAGATTTATATAAGCAGTCATCTGTTTCATCCAGAGATAAATTTGTTAATATAAATGATGTGCATAGCTGCCAGCTCCTGCACTTTTCTTGGTTACTGTAAACAAACTGGAGGTAACCCACTTTGATGAGGTTCATTGCACTATTGTCAGGTGGCATCTACGTGACAGCCTCTGTAATACCAGTAGTCACTAGCTGCTTGATGGTCTAAATTCTTATTTGAGTCATCACAACTTACTAATCAGGCACTGGTACCAAAAATATACATTCATATTGGTTGATATTCCTTTTTAACAATTTGAAGCTTGATAGTAAAATAAATTTCCTAACTATTACATGGAGATTCGTGGCATCAATTTAGACTCTATCCATATTTAGTTGTTTTAATTATTTACAGCCTATCATAAAATTGTGGTAACGTCACAAGTCTTTGGGCTGGTGACTGGTATTTGCTCTGCATCTGTTCATTTGATTTCTATCATGCTGACTTATTACCATCGTCTTAATCTCCCCGATAGCAGTAACTAAGTCTAGTGTCGTTATACTCATTTACCCTGGTCACCTAAACCTTGGCTCAACTGTTTGCAACATAAATTTTGTACTTACTATAGTACGTTTAATACTAAGAAGCAGCACTATCTGATCTGATCATATTTTTTCTTATAACTCTTGATTGTTTTGCTTTTGTCTTATTTTTGTGAATGGGAGGCTTTCATCAAACTCGTTTGCTATAATTCGTTATCTGTTCATTTAGGTGCAGTAGGTATCTTAGCAAGCTAAGATAGGTGAGTATGACGCAGGTTGTGTATATGTATGTGTGCGGACAGGCAGTTTTGTGTTCGCTTTTTCCATGGTTGTTCCGGTACTAACCTCATGACAATTTTTGTGGCAGCACATGCAAGATGATGATGCAGGGAGGCCACACAGGAAATTCTTTTTCACATAATGCACTAGTTATCTCTAGTAAATGTGGCCCGAAATTTTCAAGATTCACGATCTTCTGGAAGATTAGTGCCACATTCCCTTTTCTATACTTGCTGAACATCCTCCTGATCTTCAGTTGCCGTTGAGTTGAACTGTTTTATTACTGCCCATCTGTTCTACCAAATATTGTTCTCCAACGAATCGTTTATTTTAATAAAGAGCAGACACAGTTTTTTTAAATTTGAATTGGTGCGAGAAGCGAGTACTTGTGCTGAGCACTTTTTTATTGCAAATGTGCTGCTGGATATATATTACATATTGAAATGTGCAACAAACTCTATCTCTCTCTCTCTCTCTCTCTCTCTCTCACACACACACACACACACACACACACACACACACACACACAATGGTAGCCTATAGCAGAATCCAGCAGCTCTACCACCTTTTCTGCTGAATTTTTCATTCTGCCGAGAACATGACGACCGATCAACAGAAATTTGCCAGCACTGCTCCATCTCCCTGCAAACCCACTCCATGAATCCTTGCACTCTCCATTAGGTTTATTTTTCTGGCACAACTGTACCCTACCGTGAATCCGACGTTCCCATAGGAGCTGAAATCAAATAAATATACACTTGGATAAAATTAATACTGATGTCTAAATTGTTATAGGTGAGAATTAATGTGTGACCTGATGACTTCAATCACGATGTTGAGAACGTTGAAGTTGAGGGGATCGTTTCTGAGGCTTCGTCTCTCTGTGATGCAAATGAGGACGATGAATATGGAGAGATACGTGAGTTGGGAGAAGAGAATGTGATCCCTATATTTCCTTATTTTTTTTGTCTTGGCTAATTCTCCTCCTCCTTCAGTTGTTGAAATCTTGTTTTCTCCTTTACTGTATTGGTAGATATGAAGTTATGGCGGGAGATACCTGCATGCATCAAATAACATCATATGTGTATAATACAATACTACTCCCTCCGCCACAAAAAAGTGTCGGCACGTGTTTTAAGAAAATTATTATATTTTTGTGATTTGAGTTAGGATCCCACTTGATGAGAGTGAAAGAAGTGGAATGAAAGTTAAAAATATTGTAAGTGGAACAAGAGTTCCGATTGTTGTAAGTGAAAAAAGTGAAATGAAGTTAGTTGTTGTGGATGAAATAAGGGTCCTACTTGTTTTGAAGGAAAATAGTAAAATATGAGTGAAAATTGTTATAAATGTGACTTGATGTGAGAGGAAAAAATGAATGGACATTTCTTTGTGAATAAATATAAATGGATAAGTAGGCCATTTTTTCGTGGGCAGATGCGATACATTAATTTGCATTTTTTCATGTTTTGCAGCAGCAAGAATCAATTAGCGTACATTAAAATTGCAGATATAATCATGTAGGAACTTTGGAATTGGACGTGCAACAAATATGGCCCACAATAATCTAGTATAGAATTGTCCTATAATTTTAATCTTGTTTTGTGAGTGCTTTAGTGGGCACTTCCACTAATTTCGTCTATAATGGGTAAATGGCTATCATATTTGGTTGGTTAAAGTTAAATAAAAATCTATATAAATAAAGGAAAACAAGTATAGATAAATTAATATCAGCAATTTTGAAACTTTCCAATACTTGGCATGCGAGTTGGTCCTGCTCTAGAAAATACGTAAAACTATTTAAACAATATTTTTCAACTTATTTTAGGTAAGATTTTCCCATGTCAATTACCCTTGATTAACATATTCATATTATTTCCACACAAGATAAATTAAAATTAAAAACAAAGAATTGGCAACGGTAACTCACATCATGACGACAAACATCACCAAGACTGCCGATGACATCGCCGATAGATCAAAACACATATTCGCCGGCATGCCTCGAATTCACCACCTGAAACGCCGCCGCCACCACCTTCTCATAACGCCGCCTCCGCCGGAGTTCCACTCGAGGGCACAAAACACGACAAACTGCAAAACCACGAAACCGAGCGCAGTGATGGCCAAGTAACAGAACGCAATGGAGACAGAAGGTGGCCATATCCCAACTCTTCCGAATTCCTCAACATATAACTTGAACTCCGCTCTCTTCGTCGTCTTCGCCGCAAACCAGATCGTCAGGCGCAGGAACACCGGATACAGAGTGTTTCCCCATCACAATCTGAGGAATCAGTAAGAGCAGAAGCCCAGAATTCTTCTTGAAAACGATCATGTTCTCGTTTGTTGGGACGAATCCGCAGTTTGCGAACGTCGAAACGGTGGTGAATATTGCAAAAGTTTGGATTTTGATCTGTTTGGATTTAAGAATTTTTCTCGCGCTTGGGATGAGGCTTACGTAGAGAGAGATTAGGGTTGAGCCCAATGCATGAACAAGAAGAAGATAACATGAGATCAAATAGGCCAAGATTTTGATGGATTTCAGCTTTAGATTTAGATTTAATTTCTCATGATGATCAGATTCTTCTTCCACCTCCATGGATTTTGATTCTACGTCAGTTTGGTGGAATATTGATGTCTGTTTCTTGATCTTGGCTCTGGTGAGATGGAGTTGAAGCATGGAGGTGAGGACTTCGCCGCCGGCGAACATGAAGATGGTGAGGAAGAGGAGGTGGGCGTTGGAGAAAAGCTCCATCTCGAGAGTGGACATGCTGGAGACGGTGACGGCGGAGACGGCGGTGAAGAAGAGGTCGACGTCATTGGGGGTAGTGGAGGATCTTGTTTTGGATGATTTTAAGGCTAAGAAACAAAGGGAGGAGAGTGTGATGAAATAGGAAAGTTCTAAGCAGAATGAGTTGAGTTGAAAGAGGATTGCCCACAAACTGAGGAATGCATGCTTCACTTTGTTGCTACAATCATCTAACAACTTCATTCTGTTTTTCTTAAATACTTTGTTTCATTTGAGGGATGTTTATTCGATATGAAATGGAGAAGCAATTGTGTATATATATACGGAGTAGTAATTGTAGTACTCCAGCTTTTAGGATGATGGAATTATTAATAAGTGGATTTTGACTTGGAATTAAATATTGTGTTGCTGTTGGCACTCTTTTAGGTGTTGCAATAGTAAATCATTAATACTTAATTATTAGTACTAAAGTGTCCGGTGTTAATTATTACTTTTAGGGTTAATTTTGTGATTTGTAGGGTTTATATATATGACTTTATTTTCATGGCAAAGTTATGAACAGACTTATATTCTTGTAACTTTTAAGGGTTCAATTCGCAATCTTTTTAGGTTTATGTTTGAACAAAAAATATAAGTTTCTTCATAACTTTGTCATGAAAATAAAGTCACATAATTCCTACATAATTAATGCATGAACTCTTCAAGGGCGAATCTAGGGCCCGGGCAACCCGGCGGTCGCATGGGCAATATTTTTTTAAGTATATTTATTTAGGTTGAATTTTTTTATTTTCTCTCATTTTTACATGTATAATTGTAAATTCGTCCGTCCAAATTTGTGACAAAATTTGTAAACGTTATCTCGTCGGCCTACTTTTGAAATTCTAGCTCCACCCCTGGGCCCCTTGTGTAATGCGGACAATCTAAACAATCTGCGTCTGTCATTTCGACAAAATATAAAAATTAATGTCACGTCCAAGTTGTACCGTGAAAAGAAATTATGTAGTAGACCCAATGAAATAAATCCTCGACATCTAGATATATACAAACAAGGGATAAGGTGCTGATACACCCCAACGTTTTGCGTACTTTGCTATTAGATCCCTATCGTTTGATTTTTGGCATCCGGCCCCTCAACGTCTTCAAACTAATGCAAATTGGTCCCCTTACTAAGGCCTTTAGCAGTGGCGAGCTTGGCGAGCTCGCTCGCTTGCCTTTTTGGTGGGCCCATGGTGCCCGAACCAAATTAAGTGCAGTGGCAAGCTCGCCAAGCTCGCCATTTTTTTTATTCGAATAAAATGAAATTAAAAAAAAATTCATTTCATTCCACTTAAAATTAGAATAGGACATTAAACTACATTAATAAATTAAAATACTACATTAAACAAGAGCTTAAAATAAAAAAAAAAACTACTCATCATCAACGGACCACCCATATTTTATTTTAAGATCCTTGACCCATCGATTGTGGAATTCCTTCTGGGCCGATGCCATAACGACGGTGCTTCTCGTGATGATATGATAGTCTTGTTGCCTCATTAATTCTTCCATTTGCTGCGACATTCTCGTGGCCGCTTGAACAAATTCCTCTCGTATACTTGCCCATGCCGAACCGCTACCCGAGCTCGATCCGGCCTTTCCCTTCCCTCTTGCCGCCGCCTTTGCCTTGTCTCTACCCATCGGCCGTTCCATCCGACTAGAGTGCTCCGACCCAAATTCGCTGCCGGAAAGTGGAGTGGAGGACCGCGGTGTGCTCCCGCTCGGATTGCTCCCTACCGCCGAATCTTGCGCCGAAGTGGTATAGCTCCCATCTTCGCTCGTCTTCGTTCTCTTTGCCGCATGGTATTTTACGGAGTAGACCATGACGAACTTCGGCGTATCTTTGACTACCCGCCACGTCGGCAAGTGCTTGAAAGCGCCTTTCTTCACCTCTTGCCATGAATTGAGAGCGTTGGAAAAAATGTCCTCATTGCTCTCACCGCTTCGACTCGATTGCTCGCACACCTTGTAAACTTGTTGAAATTCCATTAAGATGAGCTTCACTCGATCCCAATGGTTGCGGAGCTTTTGCGGGTTCCTCCTCAATGTGTTTTTGGGACGGAGCTCGCGGTAATGCTGCAAAATACGGCGCCAATACGAATCCAACCGTTGGCCGTTGCCGACGATAGGGTCGTGGGAGATGTCGACCCAACACTTAGCCAAGACCTCGGTCTCGGCCTCCGTGTATCCCGTCGGCCCGTCCTCGCCTTCAGAAGACGAATCCACCAACTCCACTGCACCCACCCTACCCACGACGACCACCACGATGACCACTGCCGGAGGCCTCCGCCTTCTTCCCCTTTCTCTTTACCGGCAACGTGATTTGGACCTCGTCGCCGTCGGCGTCTAAATTCACCGCCGAGTTGAAATCTTCGGGCGACGGCGCGGGGTGCGTGGGGTAACCGGTGCTCATTGGCGGCATTGAGAGGGTGGCATTGGCGGCATTGGCAGCTCCGAAGCCTTGAAATGGTGCAAAGGCACCCGCCGGAAAAGTGAGGAACGTAGGCTCCCGCCGTGGGAAATTGTGGAGTGAAAGCTGGAGCCGGAGACGACGAGAATAATCTCGTTGGGGTATTTGAGAAAATAAATTTTGTCGAGGGGATGGACGAGAGGGGTTGGGGCTCGGCGAATTTTTGGTGAATGACTAATTGGACTTGAAATTAGCATTTGGATATATTTTTTTTAGAAGAAGGTGATCGCCGGAGGGCTTGGCCGGAGAAGGTGTCCGCCAGTTTTGGGAGCAAATTTGAGAGAAAAGAGTGTGGAGAAGAAAGAATAGAGAGTGTAGTGTGTGATTTGTGGGTGGGGATTGAATATATATAGTATTTAAATTAGAATTAAAAAAAAAAATATTTGAATGGTGACCGTTGGCGATCGCAACGGCTATGCCGGCGACCAACCAGCGGTCACCACGTGGCATCGGACGTGGGTGAGCGCAGGCTCGCTATATCGAGCTTGAGCGCGCGAGCTCGGCGCTCGGTAGTGATTATCGAGCTCGGCTAATGCACTCGCTGGGGCAGCGAGCGTGCGCGCGAGCGCGCCGCTGTCCATAGCCTAACGGTGATATTTAACTCCCTAAGAAAGTTAACTATTTTTCTTTTTTTATTTATTTTATGTGGGACCCACAAGCCTTTAATAATGAAAATAGAGTACTTTTAATATTTTTTTAACTAAATTTCTTACCTCTCTCCCACCAGTCATGAAATTTCTAACCTCTTGACCTCCTCCGCTCTAAACCCACCACCATTCATGAAATTTCAATTTATAGTGACGAGCTCTCAATCATCTTCGACCCAAGCTGTCGTAATCCAAAATATCCTCTGTAATTCCAAAACCTCCCCTCCAAGACCCTTGATCGATCGTTTCTCCGTCGGACTCTGTGTACGGCAGCAGAGGGTAGAACCAAGATGCTCCACCGAACACCGACGAGCTTTTGGAGAAATTTGAGCCATCGGTGAAGCTTAACGTTACTAGGTCTTTCACAGATTTAACGATGAAGGAGGCTAAGGATATGGTAGAGAAATTAAGCTCCTGCTGCGGTGAAGAAATGTGTTATCAAGATGGAGGCGGATAAGTCGTGGCGAAACTCAATGAGTTGACGTCACCATGGTTTTGAAATAAGACCAGATTTGAATAGATTGAGCAATTTTACTAGGAGAAAATCATCATACATACCCACTTTGAGGATAACATGTACTTCATATACCCACAAAGATAATTATCTACTCTCCATACCCACTTGGCCCACAAAGTGTACTTTCCACCATTTCTTTAAGTTTTTTTTTTTTTTTTTTTTTTTTTTTTTTTTAAATTTAACCTAGTGTTGTCAACTCTACCTCGTACACATGACTCATTATTTGAATACCTTTTTGAATAAGGCCAAAATATGTGGGATGACAACCATTTTTCACGTGAATAAAGCCGTGTTATGCATGCAAAAATTGTACCATTTTTAACAGTAATTTTGTATGCTGGCAGGTAGTATATTGAATGCATTATTGAATTGAATTCTTCAGCCTATATATACGATTCACACTTTCATTAATCTGTATGCTAACATAAGAAAAAAAATTGAGAGAAAAGAAAGAGCAAAAGAGTAATATTAGATCAAAAAATTACATTAGTCATTATCGTTATTGAATATTAAAGAGGTAAGTTAATTACATTATTTACAATTTTGTAAAGAAAAAAAAATCATACAGCTCGCATGTATTCTGTACAGGTGGACAGTAATACTATACCACCTGTACAAAATTTTTGCGAGCTGTATATTTTTTTTATTTACAGAAATTCGAAAATATTTATTTCCGTTATGTTTGTAATATTATTTCTTGTATTTTGCAGAAATTAAGTACGAAATCAATTTTTTATATAAAGAGATTTTTGACGAGTTGTATACAGATTAGAAGACAGTTTACCATTGTGTATTCAATTCGAAATCACAAAAGGTACGTTTGAAACAAAAATATTAATATTTAAAAAAAAATTATACAGATCGATAAAAATTTGTACAGGTCACAAAAAGGTAATATCGACCTTTACAGTATTATTTCAATATGTATATTTATTTATTTAAAAAATGTATATTAACTGTGACACTCGTTATTTATTTTTATTTATAACATTATTTTGGGGTTGAGAAATATAATTCGAATTGAAAATCTTTTATAAAGTCTCTTGAAAAACATTGGTTAATACAATATTATTGTCATTTTAAATTGTCAAATTTGAGTCATAAACAAATTGGTTAATTTTTAAAAAAAAATTAAAAATAATACATATCGTCAAAATATTATACAGGTAGATACACGTTATAATGCGACCTGTATAATAGTTTGACGATCTTTACAAAATTATGTTTTTATTAAATTATGTTAATTATATATATGTATATTTATATAGTGATAATTGTTTTTAATTATTTCAGATGGAATGCAAGATGTTCCGCGTTAAATTCAACGGCGTTTAGGACGATTATGCTTATAATGGCGGAGAAGAGCGCACATTCTATCTTCCATTGGATATGATAAGTTTTCCAACATTAAGGAATAAATAAATTTCATAATGATGTTTAGATCGTTAAGTTGTAGTTTTGAAATCTTCTATTTTTCAACGTCTCAATTCGGCGTCGAAAATATATAAATTGAGTAATGATGATCAACTTCGTCGATGTGTGCTACTGAGTCTGAGCCTATGTTGTATATCGGGCACAGTGATTGTATGTATAGACCTAGCTTTGATTTGAATGCTTCTTCGCAATTTGTGTATGATGATGTGTATCCGTCTCAGTACTCGCAGTATGACGATTCCCTCGCACGTATGGCTTCATGCAATTGGTTTGGCGAGACGCAAATGGATTCTCAAAGTAGAGCGATTGTTATTGCTCAGGGGCAATCATAAGCACCACAGCCAGAGCTTGTGCAGTCCTATGCCACTGTCGTAGAGGATGATGATGAAGAAGAATATTCTGCTGAATCTGAGTCTGACGACACTGATAACGAAGAGGAACAGACAGCCACTCTGCAAATTGGAACTCTGGCTGAATTTGTTAATTGGGTGCATACTCAAGGCGTTGTGAACAAGCCCTTGGCAATGCTGATGCAGAAAAGTCGTACACCCCTTGTTGACGAGGAGACGGAGCTCGCCACTGAAGCGGCCAACCTACAAAATTGGTTAGTTCCCATGATTCCATTAGAACCTGCTGCTTCGCTTGTTGAAACTGTTTTAGATAACATGCCTGACGGTCCTTTGAGTATGAGCTCCCTATTTAAAGACAAAGAGCAGTTGAGGCTTGCAGTTGGGTTGTGACAGTTGGAACAACGAGCTGAGTTTTGTACAGATCGATCAGATTCAGGGCGTGTTACTTACAAATGCAAGTTTCGAGATGTGTGTCCTTTGAATTGCGCGGTAGGAGAGAGGGCAACTATTGGTATATTCACCTATTCAACCCGATGCATACTTGCACAACCAATATGAACCATCCTCTATTGGAGAGGAAGGTCAAATCTAGTGTGATTGCAGCTCATTTTGCGAAAGGCATGAAAAATCAGAAAGAAATCATCACACAGAAGATGATTATGGCAAGTCTTATGCGGAAATATGGCGTGGCTGCAAATTACAATGTGTGTCTGCGAGCACGGAACAAGGCCCTGGAGAT